>JAVGWX010000002.1:20741113-21271113 GCA_036924085.1 Ariolimax columbianus
GCGCTATGGATCGTGTTACATAGAGGGGCACGATTAAGCATGCAATTCAGACAAACGAGATACTGATTGGTGATAGGCAGAGTTTGAGAAGACACGCCACACCATGCGATGCAGCAAACGTCCTGATTTTTCTTGCACACACTGTGGAAGATGCTTCTCTGCTCGGATTGGTCTTATGAGTCACATTCGTAACCGTCATGGACTGTAGTTGCATACCTTTTCAAAGCACAATTACTATCGTCTGACAAGACGGAAAGAGCTAATGATATGATTTCAGACAAATAAAGATACTCACAGCCAAACGTATATCCCCTCGAACCTCCAAATATGTAATGCAAAAACTAATTCGTTGTTCTGGCATTTAAATGTTTTTTCAATGTCCTCATTCAAGTACTAAACCACAAATTCGTAAAGGCAATACACATACACACAGAGGCACAGACAGATGCTAACACACACACACACCCATATTTACAAATACACATATTCATTCATCCTAAAACTGAGATAATTACTAATAAAACGCATTCATTTTTATCCCAGTAGATTGTTAAACCCATATTCTGATTCTGTTTATAAACTGGTATTTTTTGAATACACATACGCGCGCACGCTCTCTCTCTCTCTCTCTCTCTCTCTCTCTCTCTCCCACACACACACACGCACGCGCGTGCATACACACATATACTCACTCAAATTAACGCAGATGAAAATCATCAAAAGCTTCCCATTTATCACACCCACCGTTTATAATTACCGTATTTACACTCTTCCGCAAGTGATTACTCCGGGAATAATAAACTCTGGAAAGACGCGAAAAGCTCTGTTAATTTGAGAGATAAAATAAGCACTTCAGTAGACAGCCTTTTCAGTACCATAGCTCAATCGTCACAGCTGGAACTATCATTAAGATCTCGTTTGCAAAAATGTATTATGAAATTATTTCTAGAGCAGACGACCGACGAAATTCACGTTTTCCACTTTTGAATTGTCGTTTTTGTTGTTTAAGAAAGCAAAACAACACACACACGTAAGCACGCACACACATACACACATACACACACACACGCACACACGTACGCACGCACGCACTCGCGCGTGCGCGAATATATATATATATATATATATATATATATATAAAGTAGCTGCCTCTTTGTAGCCGGTTGACTTTATTTAATAACGATGGGAAGCTACCAATGATGGGCTGAACGTGCCCACACTTAGGGGTCTCCAAACTACGGCCCACAGCAAGATGTTATCTGGACCGCAACAAATTGACAAAATATATTGCTTCATTTTGATAATATTCGGTAAAGAATTGAGACCACTACCAAGAAAACGACTTCGATCAAGTGAACTTACTTTATTAGCAAAGTGCTCCAACACGCATGTTCTAGCTGGCGCAAAGGTTCTTTGTTCTAGGTCAGAGGTTTCCACCCAGGGAGAAAATAACTTAAATTAACGGATAGTTTGGACCCAGGTCACGCACAGCGTGACCGATTTGTCACTGACTAATAGCTTTGATCCAGACTTTTAAAATATTGAGTTTCGTCCTGTTACAATCAGAGGTACAGGCACAACAGAGACTGGTAGGCTTGGATTGAAAAAGAAATTCGTAGTCGGCTGCCAGCTGATTCAGAGTATCAAAATTAAATTTAAAATGCCGAAGTCTGGCCAATAACAGGTCAGATACACAGACGGGCACGTGAAATACGATTGGCCGATTTGATTATCCCGCGCATAAAACTGGGTTATGCAAGTTTAGTTCCGAACTGAACAGTCTGGATAACAGCTGGATACTAAACGGTAACTACAAGCCAAGTAATAAAATTAACCCTTGCAGTATCACTACTAGAAAATAACTACTACTAACATTAGTCAAAAACTAGACACGACTCAGCATGCGTATCCAATAACAAATTCTACACCAAGATAAGGAGGAAACTACTTGGACATAACCGATGTTAAACAATATGGAAAACAATGGATCCAAACATATTGAAACTCCTCACAGAAATAATGCAAAATAATTAACACAATGAACCAGTTGCACCATTGTAAGAGCTCATGGCTCCAAATACATTTCATTGATATTTAAGATCGATTTTAAAGAGAAGATATTGCAATATTTGCAGGAATAATAATACCACAAAGAGGAAATATATTTGAGCTAAACGACAACAGATAACAGATAAACGTTCACTGCAGAACGAACAGCACAACTAAAGTCGATATAGATGAACCAACAACCTGCCACCAAAAGTAATAATACTAACAGATACGTTGTCTTCATTATCAGCAGTTCAATCTGGTACAGGTAAAACGGATGAACTAGACAATGTAATGCCTAATCTAAATACATCCTCAAGTAAACAAGGTTGTAATTTTACAGTTACGTCGATACCAGCAAATGTAGGAATATAATACGTTGAACGTGAAGATAAAACTGAACGAGAACGAAGACATGGAAAGGACGAAAATGAAAGTGGATAAAGACAATCGGAGATAAAGAGTGTAATTTGATTTAAAAACATACACGATGAGTGGACAGAATATGAAACAATAGTAGCTGTGGCGACAGGCTAACAAACTACATATCGAACCTATAAACAAAATGCACAGTCAAGGACGATGAAAACAATGCAGATAAACATGGTGCTTCACCCCCTACGACTTGGAACAACCTACGTTACTCTTAAAAAGCCAGAATGCGATGACTACAGTGAGTATACCACAGCGAGCTACTTCTTGGTAGACTGTGAGATATACGAGCTACACAACTCTTTTGTTTTCTTAAACCGTTGCAGCTTGGACACAAATGTAGTTAAAACGATTTGATAAGGCAATCCACAAAATAACACATAATACTCACGCATTTTAAGATGCATTCTCCAAAGAAAGACGATTATTGTTGTTGAATGCCTCAACAAGTGTACCTACTCGTTGTGCCCCCTAGGTGGCGAGGTGCAGTCGTTTTAATATAATACAAAATCCACCCTCCTAAACTCAAGACCACCCCACCACCCCCGCTATTCATACACAAAAACACATACACAAAGAACTGTAAACACAGCAAGAATAACTCAAAGGGATGTAATTGTCAGAAAATGAAGACAGCTCTCAAGTCGAAGATAGTCCTTTAGAAATACGGATGCAACGTTGGTATGACGGCATATTAGCATAGTGTAAGAAAAAATATATAGTTGCACATATATAAATATATGTTGAGGTATGCATCAGTATAGGTATGAGGGTCGCTATGGTCGAGAGGTAATGTACCTGTCTCTCAAAGTGATGAACAATAATGCCGAGATCGAGTCTCGCAGGTTTGAAGCAGCCCCTGGTCTCAAGGGAGGTGGGACGACAATACCTGCACCCTGAATTTCCTCCAGTAGTTTCAACTTTTCGTCTTTCCACTGATCCAAGGTAGCTCTGGACCAGAAAGTGAGGTTGGTGATCAACGCAACTACTTTCTCACTGTAATTCAAATAAAGCGCAGGCTACATCAACCTCACAAAACCGTCTGATTCGCCATCATCACTTGCGATGGGCAACTAACTAATTTAAGTATGTATATGTTTTAAATATTCGTATGTGCAAATATAGAAGTAGATGGATTAACATGGGGAGGCGGAGGGGGTCTATTGAATAATGTAGTATTGGTAGGGACGTCTTTGACCTAGATGATTAAGAATCCCAGCAACAGACTATATGTTTGGTAAATAGAAATATGAATTCTACAGGTGTATGGTTCAAATAGATGTAATGTGTAGATGTATGATTTGAATATATGTGCTGTGTAGGTGTATTGTTCAAATAAATGTATTGTGTAGGTGCATGGTTCAAATATAGGTGTCATCTAAGCTGCTTTTAACAAAACCACCTAACCAGGGCTGGTGTTATGCCATGTCACCAGCTCGCGCGTGTATTGGAGAGAAACGTGTTACAAACTGGGTCAAACAACAGCATATATTAACACCTTCAAGATACGGCACCTGCGATCCATTCTTGGAATTACATGTAGGAACGGATTGATATACAGAAGTGCACTCTCGCATGGTCCGCCGAAGCATGTGCGCTCTTCCTAGATAGCAATGCCTGCGATGAATGTGTCATGTTGGTCGCATGAAAAATGGTCTGTCATCCTGGGGTGACGAAGTTCAGACCGATCTAGGTAGAGATGTGCTCAGAAGATAGTCACCCCAGACTGTGTGAAGCAGCGCAAGCAAGACGGAGAAGGGAAACGACAATGCCGCAAAGAAAAAGTCCCATCATCCTATGGTCGGTTAAGGCTGTAAGAGGCTACCATAATATACTCTCTCTCTCTCTCTCTCTCTCTCTCTCTCTCTCTGTTTTTCGCCCTCTCTCTCTTAATCCTAAATAATATGTATATTCTCTGTCCTACCTCAAGGCCAATTAAAACAACCTCTTTCTCATCATATATTCTGCCACCTCACCACACCCCACCGTCAAGTTAAAAAAAAGTATTCCTGAAATGGATACTGAAAAAGGTGCTGGACCACGAGTTTGAAGCAAATACCAGAGCGGACACACGACAATGGAGACACAATAGCGCATCACAAACATACAACACACATACAGACACACATGCAGACACACACAATTATTCACCCAGTCACGCACGGGTTCAGACATTGATTGATCCATCTGATATCATCTAAATGACTGTGTGTGAAGTTAAAATGGGCGTGCTTTCGCAATATAGAAAGGTAAAACCTAAACCACTGTCCGCTAAACTTGTATTTTTTAATCGCGACCCTCATTTTTAATAGACATGCATTCTGTGGCAGCCATTAATATTTGCTCAAATGGTATTTCTTATAGATGCAGAAAACACATTACAAATACATTTTTCAGAATATCATGGTAAATTAATATTTGAGGCGATGATTATACCTGCATCTCAGTACCACGCTTGAAAATTCATGGTTGATTGTGTAAAAAAGCCAACTTCAAGCCAGTTTCAAAATTATTATTTTATTTTCGGTTGTTTTGAAATGAAAGATTGTTGAGAATCTAATCTGATAGAGAGATGCAGAGACAAATAGAAGAAAGCGTTGATAATCCACTCTCAAAGAGATATGCAGTGACAAATTGAAGAAAGCGTCGATAATCCACTCTCATATAGATATGTAGAGACACAGAAAAAAGCGTTGATAATCCACTCTCAGAGATATGCCGCAGAAACAAATAGAAGAAACACTCGAGATGCAAGCACGGTGACATTATTTGGATTTGACTGATGCAAATTCCATCAGAACTGATTCAGCAATTTATCAGCAAATACGTGCCCAAGAATCGTTCCGCAGGTCGAAGAAATCATCCTTAATTCACAGGGAATGTTGGCTACATGCAGAGAGGCAGAGAATGGCTTTCGTGCAAGGGCAGTTTTTTAGATCAGGGAAGTGCCACAAATGTTTCTGTTCAAGGTGATCAATAATCTATTCTTATAGATTCTCAGCCACTTCACCTTCAGATTCCTGTACGACAAAGTGGAGCTGTTTAAGCATGACAATAATTCAACGATTTACGGAACGACGCCAGTTTTACAGACTTGATACACACACCTGAAGATTGTCTTGAAATTCAGCAAACGTAGGTGGTCTAAAATGTATGCCAAGTAACCAACATTTGTTTCCAAGTGTGATATAGCTAGGATTTCTGGTCTCAGTGGATGTTAGCATGAGCTTGAATTGAATACCTGGAACTATAACTCAGTCCTGTAGTTTAACCAAATGTCGCTGTGTAATAAAATTACATCAAAAAGTTCCATGACACCAGAAACAACGGCAAGCCCCGCATCGATGCAAGTAGAATGTCAGACACTGCGCTGATCACGAGATTTCATGACGCTTTTCAGGAAACTCAATATCCAACATCATGACACCGCTGTTACAGAGACCTGGCAGCATCTTAGAAATGTCATACGCAAAACTGCACTTGCTACATTTGGAAGAACAACTGTTAAATCAGATGACTAGTTTGAAGCGAAAGTGGAGAATATGACACCCGTCAGTGAGGTAAAGCATGCTGCTCTGATTAAATACAAGCAGTTTCCAAATGCAGGTACTCTGTACAACTTCAAGTCCGCCAGAAGCTACATGCAACTAACAGCTCGCCGGTGTGCAAATAAGTATTGGCTACAGCTTAGTGAAAACACCCAGAATGCAGCCCAGACAGAGAACAAGACAAATGTACGATGGTACAAAGAAAGCTATTGACCCTGATAGTAGGAAAACAGCACCGCTCAGCCATTATTTCAAAGTGAGAAAATAACAGATACAGGAAAGGATATGGAGCGATGGATCGAGCACTTTTCTGAGCTCTACTCGTATGTCAATATAGTCATTCCCACAGCCCTTGAAGCTGTCAAAAGTTATCCCAGTATGGACGAGCTTGACATCGAACTATCTATAGAAGATCTGAATAAAGCTATTGACAGCTTGTCCCTGGGAAAGACACCAGGCAGCGACGTGATCCACCTGATTTGATAAAACGCTTTAAAGATACACCTTTGCAACCGCTGTATAATGTTATGTCAGTGCTGGAAATAGGTCACAATACCTCAAGAGATGACCATATTGTAACAGTATAAAAAAACAAAAGGGATAGAAGTAACTGTAATAGATATCGAGGTGTCTCTCTGCTTATTGTAAGCAAAGTTATCGCCAAAGTTATCTTACTAAGACTGCATAAACTGACCGAGCGTGAGTAGCTGGAGTCACATTGTGGATTCTGGTCTGGAAGATCAACGATCGACATAATTTTGTCTCTTCGACAACTTCAGGAAAAGTCACGTGAGCATGACCAGTCCTTTTATATCGCCTTCGTTGTTCTGACAAAGGCATTTGATTTGGTTAGTAGAAATGGTCTTTTCAAAATCCTTTCTAAAATAGGCTGCCCAAACAAACTTTTGCGACTAATAATATCGTTCCATGAGAGCATGACAGGAACAGTCCAATTTGATGGTAGCATTTCACAACTATTTTGGATTCTAAGTGATGTAATGCAGAGCTGTGTTCTGGCCACGACACTGCCCTGAATCTTCTTTGCTCTGTTACTAAAACATGCTTTTGGTAACTCAACTTAAGGAATCTGCCTTCACACTAGGTTAGATGTTAGGCTGTTTTAACTTGCAAGGTTCAAGGCCAAAACGAAGATAAGGGAGATCACCAACAGGGACTTGCTATTCGCAAATGATGCTGAAATTGGCACCCATAGTTAGCAGGAACTTCAGGGATTGATAGATCGATTCTCTCAGGCTTGCAAAGATTTTGGGCTCACAATAAGTCTCAACAAAACACATATTTTGGGAAAGGAAGTAGATGCCACGCCAAGTCTTAGCATCGCTAATTATGAACTGGCGCTGTGCATCAATTCACATATCTGGGATCCCTAATTAATGACAAGCTCTCTCTGGACCCATAAATAGACAGTAGAATTGGCAAAGCTGCTGTTACATTTGCTCGCCTCACAACATGTTTTTGGAAATACCAGAAGCTAGCAATTGAAACTAAGGCCATGGTATACAATACTTGTGTTGTAAGCACACTTCTATATGACAGCGAAACTTGGACAACTTATGCCAAACAAGAGCACAGTTTTAACACCTTCTACCTACGGCGCCTGCGATTCATTCTTGGAATTACATGGAGGGACACAGTCACAAATACACAGGTGCACTCTCGCACTTCTCTTCTAAACATTAAGCTATAGACTTATCCAGGTGGAGATGTACTCTGAATGGCCAGTTCACGCTTGGTGAAGCGAAGCTCTTACAACACAGAGAAGTGAAAAGACAAGGCCTTAATGAGAAAGACAACAAATGCTAGGTACACATTTTGTTGTTATTTTTGTTCAATTCCAAGTCATATCATCCTATAGTCAGTTATTGCTAATAGGGGCTACTACGACAATATACACAAATATTGCTGTACACTGATTAAGTATATCCAGTGTAGTCACATGTGCCCTTCGGAAGTTGGCGATCAAGTTGACGTCTGGCGCTCCTCGGCGCTGCACTGTGTAACAAATGTTTCTCACCAAGCTTATTATTGTTCTCTCTTATTAGTATTATGGTGAACCTTACTTTCAACAAGGGGGCTATGGCCGACCCCTCTGATCAATTTGATTCAGATAACGTTTTCCGATGTAACCTGACATGAGCATCTACGAGACTGCTCACAGTGTCCACTTACACATTTTTCGTACGTTCAGACATGAGCCGTTTCTCTCTCTCTCTCTTTCTCTCTCTCTCTCTCTCTCTCTCTCTCTCTCTTTCTCCCTCTCGATCAGTAGATCATTAAGAGCACGGTGTGAAACTACAGATACGTTGTCCAGAACTGAGCCAGTCGCACGATCCGTTTCATCTCATTTCCAGCAGATCATCATATAACTGATGTATGTGGTATTCTCACTGCCGTTGGGCTTATCACCTCAGTTTGTTTTCGATCTCATCAGGCGCAAGACTGAACCTGAGACACCTGCGACTGCCTTTTCCGTCCACTCTCTTCGGGATTGACACCCAAGGTATTTGCATGACCTTTATCGTGCACTCATCGCTCTTAATCTGTCAGTCGAAGTGTATAGATTTATCGTTGCGCTAATTACAGGAAGTCCACATTTCCCTCCAATGGGCAGGTAGTGCAATTGCTCCTGGTTGCATAGTGGGATAACGCTCTGCCTTGAAATCTCTCGCTACCAGTTTTATTGGATTTGTAGCTACGACTCAAACAAAATTGCGGTGGTCAGGTGGTACACCTGCCCCTTCCCTGTTGACTGTTCAACAGTCAACGAATCACTGCAGCCCCTTCAACGCTTGTCAATCTGACAAGTTCCTCTTATTAAACATATTTTCCCTAACTGACATTTCATGTCATCCCTGCCAATCTGCCAGGGCCAGTTAATACAGGTTAAAGGCTGTCCTATATCTCCATCCCCTCTTAGCCAATTGCCTCCAACTGGAAGTAAATAGGTATCTGCCTCTCACTCGCGTTGCTAGGGGACGGCGTGGGCTAGTGGTTAAGTGACACGGCTCACAACTGAAGATGTTGGGTTCGATCCCCACCACAGCACCGGCCGTTACTCCGGTGAAGCAAACCCTAAGAAAGAAGAAGCAGTCCATTACATAAAATGCATGCTGAAGTCGGATGCACTGGGACGACAGGCGCAAAATAAAAACCACAGTGCAACGCACACCGCCTTAAGGAATTGAGAAATAAGGCGAACGCAACAAAAAAAACAAAAAAAACAACAGCAAAACCAAAACAAAAACAACTCGCGTTGCTAATAGATAACCAGCCATGACATTATATATGAGTCGTGTTGTGATCTTGTCTGGGTTGTGACCTTGTCTGGATTGTGACCTTGTCTGGGTTGTGACCTTGTCTAGGTTGAGATCTTCAAATACTTTCTCCGCCAATTTTGGCTCCATGAGAATAAGTCTCTGTTGCTCCACTGGGATCTGTTTCATAAACTTCAGCATTAAAATAAACCCCAACGTTATGCCATCCATGATCTTCACACGTTATAATTTCTCAATAACATCATCAGACAAAAACTGCATTGGACCACACAATTGGTCGCATAAATATGGTCGACATTGTAGTGAAATTTAATGCAGACAAAAACACATTGTTGATGGCTTAACAGTTCAGCCATTTATTTTGGGAGAATATGTCCTATCAACTTCATAAATAGTCGATCAACATTTTGGTTATATAATGGCGAGTGTAATTTTAAAAAATGGTCTGCACTGATGAAAAGCAGTTTCCCAGAATAAGGAATGCACTTCGACTTGTCCTTTATTTTGATGGAATACTGTATTACTTAACACGCACAGTGATAAAGCATGCTCTACCTACAATGTGGTGAAGGCATTTAGCTACAGCGTGCAGCTTACAGACACGTTAGAGGGAAGGCTCTTACTAAATATATATTCCTAGACCTAGCACAAGGTCATCACTGCAGGACAGCTATCATAATATCTTATTACATATTACCGCAAGTCCTAAATCGTTTGCGTCATGGCAATGTGGCACTGCCCAATGCGCAACGCCAGCTCAATTAAAGAACCCTATCAGCGAGACTGGGATCGATACAATAATCAAGTTGTAGCCCCCGTAGTGGTGAGTCTACTACGAAGCACGTGATTGAACTTTAACCATGAAGACCCAAGCCCACCTTTATCATTATGAATCACAACACAATATGAGTCCCCACAACCTGTTTCCAGATATAATTTGTCAAGAGGGAAACATTTAATTGAGAAGGTTTTCAAGAACATTAAAAAAGCAGCAACACTCCCTGAAAAGTGCAATTATTACTCTATGCATAAATCACTCTAAACAATCTAGTGAAACACTGATCTGGTAATAGAGTCAAAAATAAGAATAATAAGAGAAAAATTGTCAAGATTGAATGTCTCAGCACGAGAAGCTTCTTCCACAACAACATTTCTACCACGCCAATAACCGCAGCCGCTTCATCTATTTAAACGCTAACACCATTCAAAAATCATGTGTTGATTGTCATTGCAATCTTAAATCTATATTAAGTATGCACAACTTACAGACTAGTGCGGCTATTGACGTACATTACAATTAAACAATAACGTCGTGGCAATAAAAATAAAGTGGCGCCAACTCAATAAAATGCATCCAACCACACGCCCAGCGTACTGGATCCTTTGCGGAAGATATCTTTGAGTGTATCCATTCCCAATTCAAACAGGAAACTATTGATGCAGTTACATCGAAAAAGTTTGGGATTTCATGTGTATATTCTTAGACTGTTGAATCAACATAAGTGGTATAGCTACTCTTAGTAACCTTGAAGTGGCTGCAAGAGACTTCTGAAATAAGGGCAACTATCGTGGCATGTTTTTAATCATGACGATACAGAAGGATTACAGGAGCTACGTACAATGTGCAGGCTGGCCAAAGAACAGTGGTTGGAAGAAACATGCAAAATAATAGAAGAGATGGGACTAAAACATACTCCCATAAAGAAGCATATGGAAATAAAGAAAACAACAAACAAGACACAGGTAACTCAAAATGGGGGATACATCCGCGTTAAGAATGGTGTCATTTTGATGTATGAGAAATGCATATCAAACAGATGGGTGGAATATACAAGAGAACTATTTGAAGACAGTCGCGGATGCAAACCTTCAACATATGAAAATGAAGAACCCAGCATCCTCAGATCAGAAGTGGACAATATGATAAACACTGAGAAAAGGAAATGCAACAGGGCCAGACTCCATAAACATAGGAAGGATAGAGACCCGGGAGGAATTTGGAATATAGAAAAGCTTACTTAACTGTGTAATATCATATTAAATAATGGATGCATACCAATGGACCTAAAAACATCTACGTTTATAAAACTCCCAGAAACACCTCATGCAAAAGAATATTCAGACGTTAGAACAATATATCTAATGAGTCACACAAATTAAAATACTGCTCAAAATCATACAACTTAAAACAAGAGGTAAAGTAGAGAGGGAAATTTCAGAAGAACAATTTGGTTTTTGAAAGTTTAATGGAACAATGGAAGCAATTTTCTGCTTGCGAACTATGAAAGAGAAATATATAGAAATACAAAATGAAGAATCAGGCTAAGTGACCCTGACTGCTAGGTATGGGATAGGCTCCACCTAGCGCAGAAATATCCTTAATAATGCTATGACTGTCCTAGCAAGCCGACTACGTAATTGCTCATGCTTTAAAACCAATAATGGAGCTAAATCAAGATAGTCGCAACGGAATGCAACATTGCGAATCGAAAAGGTCACGACTAAAATAGCGACTTTGAATGTTTCTGGCCTTGACTTAAAGACACCAGAGTTGGTAGAGTTTATGACTAAAGCTAGAGTCGGAATTCTCAGCATTTCAGATACAAGAAGGAAAGGGCAGAACATCAAGGAGGTACATGGCGGTTTTGTTCTGTTGTGGAGGAGTGTCAACATCAAAGAAAGAACCAGGCCCGGTTCTGGATTTCTTTTTCATCCCGAGAAATCATTACAAGTTCATCACGAACACATAATACATCAGTGGTAGACTGATACGCCTTCATTTGATGGAGTGTGAAAAAACCACGACACTGATCCAGGTCTACGCCTCGTATCAATGTGGAGGACAGAATGGAATTCTTCCAGAGCCTTTCTGACGCTTCAACGGCGTTGACGAGACGGATGATTTGATTGTGATGGGCGACTTTAATGGAAGAACGAGAAAGAAAAGATCATCTCATGAATGCTGCATAGGGTTCCACGATGACACCTCTTTAGAACGGAAAGCAATGGAGATGAGCTTATTAACCTATGTATTGATCAGAGGCTAATAAAAACAAATACCATCCTCCAGCACCAGCGCAGTCATGTCAAAACGGGGTACAGGTGGAACAACACAGACATAGCGTCTCAGATCGATTTCATTCTTATCAGACACAGGCACAGAAGAAACAACAGATTCTAGAGTTTAAACCTAACATCAGTATGGAGACTGACCATCGACCAGTCGTGCTGACACATTACTTCCTTACAGTATGAGTCCAAAAACGGCCAAACCAGCTTTCTGTTAAAACTTTCATCAGTTAGGGGAGGCAGTTGTTCGGAATAGTGCATGTTGAGAAGTATCAAATTTTGTTATGCACTTACAGAAGAACCTAGGGACATAAATGGTTTATGGGCTATCTTTTAAGCAATTTTGACGACTGCGCTGTCGTACTGTGGAACAAAGAACTTACATCACCGAAAAGATCAGAAGCGAACATCTTGGTGAGTGATCTAGTAAGGGCGGCTGTACTGTCTAAAAAGAAAGCTTACAAGGGTTTGTTGACCTCCAAAAAGCAAGATGACTACATCGTCTACCAGACAGCAAAACGAAACGCCACAAGGGTAATCAAAAACGCCAGAGAAGAATTTTAGAAACATTATGACGAGCAACTCACTTCCACATGATCGCTCTAGAGACTTGTTCAAAAGTGTCAAAGCGATGCGATTCAGAGACGGGTCCTTCAATCCTACTACATCCATCAATGAAAAGTATGGATTTCATATATTTAATGATCTCAGCAGAAAAGATCGGTGGAAGGAATACTTTCAATAACTTTTCAACCCTACTACCTCCACTCGGGTTTCAGTTTGTCTACCATGCAACCCAGATCATAACGAATCAGAAATAATCATTAAAAAAACAGAGAGAGTTATAAAGAAGAATCCCAAGAATAAGTCACCAGGCATAGACGGCATAACAATAGAGACGATTCGAGCATGTGGGGAAACAGGGGTACTCTGACTACATAGACTCTTCAAAAAGGAATGGACGCGTACAAGATAACTGGCAGCAAGCTATAATTGTTCCAATTTGGAAGAAAAAGGGCGACAAAAAAAAAACTGACACGTACAGAGGCATGTCGCTACTTAGCCACACTGGTAAAATGTATGCCAAAATCCTGAAACAAAGAATAAGACTTATTGTTGAACCTCAGCTATCCAGAGCTCAATTTGAATTCTGCCGAAGTATGAGCTGCACGGACGCCTTGTTCACCTTAAGGCAAATAAGTGAACGATCAATAGAATACAACGGAAATCTATTTGTTGCTTTCATTGATCAGGGAAAAGCGTTTCATAGCGTAGACATGATGACACTTTGTAAAATACTGGAAGATTATGGTGTACAAGGCCAAACTTTTTATAATGTCAGAGCACTGTATAATTCGAGTACATACATCGTCAGAACGACTCATAGTGTCACATATGCTTTTGCAATCACTACCGTCGTGAGGCAAGGGTGTGTGCTTTCTCCTCTGTTGTTTAGCATCTACACGGACAAAATCATGTCAAAGACTTGTCAAATTGAGACATCTGAAGCAGAACATAACTCAATACACGATTTACTCTTTGTAGATGATTAGTACCTGTTGAACGACGATGAAAACAAACTGCAAAACCACTTCAACGCGCATGCGACTATCTGTGCTAAAACACAATGTGCGAATTAGCGAGAACAAACAAAACAGAAACTTTGATGATCAGTAGAATACCTGGGCCGCTCAAGATAAGTGTAAATGAGATTGCTGTTCAACAGGTCGATCATGTCAAGTATTTGGGCAATTATTTTTTTTCCGCATAAGGCAGGATCGACAGGGAAAATGAGATTAGGTGTCAGAAAGCATCTGCTGTGACTTATCAGCTGTCCCCACTACTTAGACACCCGAGCATTAGTTTGGCAATAAAGCAACAGCTAACAAACAGTATATTTATGCCGACTCTTTGTTAGCAGTGCCATACATGGTCTCTGTTTAAGGCGCGTGAGAGCAGAATTTCAACTTGTGAAAAGAAGTGTTTGAGGAAGGTCATCGGGGTTACCAGGAGAGACAGAATGCTGAACGACGAAATTCGAAGTATGGTCGGCACTACGTCTTGTATCGAATACATTTCCAGGCAGAAAATACGTTTGTTTGATCAACTCATGAGAATTCACTCTCATCAACTTCCCCTGATGGCTTACAAAGCTGGTAGATCTGGCTACAGGACAAAGGCGCGATTGCGAGGCAGGTGGATAGATGACATTAGAGTGATTGTGCAGTGACAAGGGCTCCCATTAACTGACGCAACTCACTTGGTGCATGATAGATGACGTAATCTTCCCACAACGCGAAATGGCACACGTGGAAAGAAAACTAACTAAACTAACACATTGACACACATATATGCTTCATAGACTACCAAAAGGCGTTTGGCACAGTCCAACATGAGAAATTAATATCAATTGTCTCAAAGAAACAGATCTTGGTGGTAAAGACATAAGACTGTTCAGTATTCTGTTCTGGGAACAAACTGCTACCGTACAATCAGGAAAGTTATGCTCTCCAAGTATGGGGGTAAAAATTGGAGTGGGACAGGGATGTGTATTATCCTCTTGTCTTTTTATTATCTACACAGAATAATCATCCATACAGATAGAGTGAATGCCATGGCTTGTTATTGGAGGAGTGAGAATAGATAATCTTAAATCTACGAATGATACAGTTTTAATGACAAAAAGTTAACAAGAATTACAGAAGCTTGTGACAACAATATGCACAATTAAGTCAAGAGTTTGGATTAGACATAACATTTAAAAAAAAACAGAGACTATGATCATTGGGAAAAGTGATAAGATATGCATGTATGCAGATACAAATAAAAGATCAACCACTTGAACGCGTACAGCGTTTCTCCTATCATCATCATCATCATCATCATCACGATCAGCCCCGTAGCCTAGAAGGTCGTTGAGGAACCGTTATTGCAGTTTGTCGAACCAATTCACAACATACGTCTCGATTTTTCGCCAGGATTTTAGTTTCAGCTATAGACTTTCCCGTCCTCTCTTTTACATTGTCCTCTCATCCTTTTTTTTGGGTCTCTCTCTCCCATGCTTCCACAGTGCAGCCGTCAGTCCATCTCACACGTGTAGAGGTATACAGAGGTGACCATTGTATACATTAAAGTCAGCTTCGATTTAAGGCTTATGTTCTTGTCTTTCCAGATTATTAGCAGTCTGGTCAGGACGACCATGGCCATCGCTGTTCTTGATTGGATCTCCGCTCTAGATCCCTCCGCATTCATTTCTGCTCCCAGATATTTGAAATGCGTAACACTTTCCAGAGGTTCACCTTTGACCATAATCGGGTTTAAAATACCCTCTGGAGCGTAGACCATAATCTTACTCTTCTCTGCACTGATTTCCATCCCAGATTTCTGGGCAGCATTGTCCAGGTTTGCGACTAGCCTTGAAAGTTCACGCTCTGTTCCAGCCAGACCGGTAATATCGTCGGCAAACTTGAGGTTGGTGAGTATGCGTTCACCTAAACTGACCGTCCCTACATGTCCATCCAATGTGAGTATGCGTCTACCTATACTGACCGTCCCTACGTATTCATCCAATGCTTCTGACATAATACGTTCTAGAAAAAACATTGAAAAGTGTCGGAGAGAGGAGACATCCCTGACACACGCCGACTGTAATTCACCTGTCGTCACGTCGAGGTAAACTGCACTGCTGGCATCGGAGTATAGTTTCTCAATGATGTGAGTGAGCCGCCATCCTATCTTGTACTTGCGCAGAGTTTCCCATAGGGCCGCATGTCCCACTCTATCATAAGCTTTTTTAAAGTCAATGAAGACCTGGTACAATTCCTGTTTACGTTGAGTGTATTTAAAAAAAAATAGTTTAATTGTGCTTCGACCAGCTCTGAAACCCGCTTGTTCTTCCGCAATAATTGCATCTGCTCGTGGCTGCAGTCTGTTAAGGATAACCTTGAGCATAACTTTACTGGCGTAGCTAATCAGGCTGATGGTTCTGTAGTTCTGACACTGTTGGAGGTTACCTTTCTTTGGTATCACTATGATCAATGATTTTGTCAAGCTATTGGGCCATTCTTCCGTCTGCCATATTATGTTACAGATTTTTGTTAGAAAATTATCACCACTGGAGAGATCCAAGTATTAATAGTTCGTCTGGTATGTTATCCACTCTGGCCGCTTTACCATTTTAAGAGATCTAACCGCCACCCCAACTGCCGATGTCCGCCCCTGGATAACTTCTTCTTTTGGCTTTATTGATGCTGGAGAGAAACCTGCTTTGTATCATTATGTAGTCTATCTGATTATGGTGTTTCCTACATGGAGGAACGCAAAATATTGAGGGCTATATATAGGGTCAGGTTTCATATCAGGTCACCTGGAGAGAGATGGGCTCCGTCAGGTGTTTAGCAACCCAAGACATACCATTATTGCAGAAAACGGCTAGGGAGAACAACAATACGACAATATTGCCAGGACGACACAAGCACGACTTTAAAACTAACTCGCCCAGACAGAAACTCAGAACACGTGACAACGTCATTATTGCCACGTGGAGTGTGAGAACATTAAGACAGGTGGGCAAACTGAACGAACTCTCACATGAAATGCATAGGTATAGATGGGACGTACTAGGTGTTTGAGATACAAGATGGACTGGTTTTCGAGAGACGAACACTGAGGAAGGTCATATATTTTACCATAGTGAGGAGGAAAGTACTCATCGACATGGCGTGGGGTTCCTGGTCCATAAAAAGAACAAAAACACAGTGCTAGAATACCAACCCATATCCAGTAGACTCATAACTATACGATTAAAGGCGTCGCCCTTTAACATAACGGTGATACAGGCAGGCATATGCCCATAGAACAGACTACGAGGAGGATGAGGTTGAGTATTTTAATGATCAGTTGCAGAAGTGCATCAACAAAACCCACAAGAAAGACATCCTCATAGTGCCGGGTGACTGGAACGCGAAAGTTGACACAGGCGCGTCAGAAACTTGGTCGGACACATGCGGACCCTTTTGTAACAGAGTTAGTTTCAAGCGTGAGAGGGCATAGGTTACTGGAGCTGCCAAATACAATCATTTTGTGCTTGCGAATACGCTGGGGAACTATAAAATGTCTATAAAAACCACATGGCACTAACCCAGTGGGAAACACCATTCTCCTATCTAGGTCATATAAAAATGGAAGATGGCAGTTGTGAAAAAGAAATGAGAAAGAGAATAGGTATGGACAAAATATTATCCGACAACATGCGAGACATACTAACATCCAAATAGATCAACCGTAATTTGAAAACGAGAATTGTCAGGTGTTATATATATTCGTCACTACTTTATGGAACAGAAACACAGACAAAGGATAACAAGTTGGAAAAGAGAATTGAGTCGCATTCCTTGGAAAGAACAACACAAATTTGGAGTTATTGAAAACGTTCGGGGTAAAAAGAGTATTACGAACCAAGACCAGGGTTAGACAGTTACGTTATTTTGGTGATATACCAAGACATACCTCCTTGTTGAAAACCATACTAGAGGGTAGGGTGGAAGGCAGTAGTTCAAGAGGCAGATACCGTTTTAAATAGGTGGAAAACATCAGAAGATGTACTGGAAAAAACTTCAGATTTCACCATTACGGTAAGAGATAGAGTACACTGGAGATTCACTGCAGTCTACCTTAGATGCGGAGATGGCTCTTGGACTGAACTGTACTTTAGCATGAGTTGTTTGATGACATAAAAAAAACTGTAATGCGACGTATATTGATATATCTGATTACACTGGGGTTCAAGGCAATGAAAGAGCTTAAGTCTTCTCTTCGAATGCACTCATATTAGACAATACGAATACACACAGAGTGTACATTTAAAAGTTAATCATCGAACGACTTGGGGATATTGACGACAGTCGATGAGCGGACAATCCTTAGCCCGCAGAGTTTTGAAATTAACTATGGGCCTAAGCAGGGAGGGACCTCTGGGAGGACGAAGTAACTGCTGTAGCCGACTGTTGAAATCTGCAGCATTCATACTCGAATCTCTTTGCTGAGAGAGTCTGAACATGTATGATTCGAAACTGAGTGCAATGGCGTCATATCTTACAGGACACACCATAACACATATTAGACACATGCTTTCGTTCCTGTTGTTAAAATTCAAGATGTAATGGTTCAATCCGATGCTTAAATGGAAGTAACTTAAACATCTCGACACTTACAGAACGGCTGTTGGCATTATGAAAGGCTTGTCGTGAATTATAGAGGACGATTGAAAACGTAGTCGCACAAGTCGAAACAACCTACATCATTGGAAGTTAATGTAGTTAGTCGAGTTACTGGCCCTCAAAATGGGGTGAAGTAAAGAAATATTGTAACAAACCAGGCATGCGCAAGAGGCGACCACCGAGGTAAGCTTTTCTACCTAAATAAACCACAAGCCACGTGGAGAAAGAAATCAATCTATCTACATGCCAGATTAGATTTTGGACGTCGAGTGTTGCATTGTAAAAATGCATCTTGAAACTTAGCAGTACATACATAATAGTATCAGAGTTGATACCGCTGTCAAATATATTCAGAAGTAGAAATGAGGTCACAGATAGGATCATTTATATGAATGATCATCCATCATTAAAATGCTGTTTGTTATATTTGTTCCAGATGGGGTTGTCTTCTGAGACCTTATTTATCAGAGCAGTTATCATGGTATAGTTGAAGCACAATATACGAAGCACAATTGCCCGGAACTCATCGACGATTTAACCAGCATGAACATGTGCGGAACTATCGTCCTGGTCAAATTAGTGTTAACGGCACTGACATAACTAACAAGGGGACTCAGCACCCGATGTGAAAAGGAAGTACGTACTTTCAAGCCACGCGCTGACATACATGCAATCGATAAATCGTTCAGACTGAGATTTGCCAGATTTGATCGAAGTGGTCACACATTATTGTAGGTCTGGTCGGACGTATCAGATTTCTGTTGAAGCAAGGATTGACAAGTGTCCACAACAAAATGAAAACATTTTAAAACGAGTCTGAACAGCTTTGTGTCTGCCATGAGTACTTGAAAGTTGTTTCTGGTATCCACGAACATGTTACTTGAAAACAAGGTATCCTTCTTCTTCTTCTTCTTCGTTCGTTCTCAATCTCCCACTACCAAACCCTAAAAGGGAAAGTAGCAGAATGTAGTCCAGAGACCGGAATGCGTTGTGTTGCAGTTTACAGCTTGGCTACGATATTCGCACCTTCCGGTCCAACACATCCGACTTCAGCAAGCAATTTTTGAGTACCGGGTTAGCATTCCCTCTTCGATCCCTTCTCCTTAGCCAGTCTGCCCTGCTGCAGCCTGTTATCCAGGATCACCGTGTGGAGGTGTAGAAGGGTCTTGACAGCTCTGGTTCGCTGGCCCTGACGCTGGCAGTCAGCTATGGGTTGCTGACCATTGCAGCTCATTCGCTGCTCAGCATCTTGATCCCAAACAAGGTATCCGAAAATGATATGTAAAATGTCTGCTGTAATAGACAATAATTAATTGTACCAATTCCCATGTTGTGTTATTTTACAGTTCAGTATTTTCTGTATAACTTTTTTGTTTGCCAAGTGTGTTTAATTTCTTGTTTGTATCAACAGTTTATAGTACGTGTCGACAAGCTCAATTTTTTTTCAGACGCACTTATCGAAAATGAATGCACATAAGAAAGCACATCGTGTTGAATACTTTATTGAAGCCGAATCAGACAAGCAAGTTCAACTAAGATTTGGAAGTTATTACAACAGATCAACAACAAGAACAACCAAACGAGCTTGATACAAGAAGATTAAGGAGACTGAAAGTGCAGTGACAGGAGTAGGCATACCTGGAATGGCTGAAGATACTGTAGTGCTCATTTGAGAGACTTTAGTGTGCAACCCATAAAAGTAGAATTGCATCACGAGAGTTAGTTTCATCGTTTGACAGTGCATGATGTCTTGCGTAAACGCTTGAAGTTCCATCCTTCCAGTCTACAAATCTTGCAACATATTATGCAAGAAGATACGGTTATGCGTAAATAATTTGCAATAATGATTTTCTGGCAATAACAATGCTTGACAGGACAAAGATTTTCTGGCAAGAACCACGTTTACTGATGATGAAAAATGTGTTGTTTCAGAGAAGGTTAACAAAGTGTGCGCAGGCTGGAGGCCACACAATTCACATTCTACAGCAGAGCACACTAAAGACAATCATAACGTTACTGTGTAGTGTAGCCTGTTACATGATCAGCCGGTTGGGTTATACTTCTTCAATAAATCGAAAGTGACCTTAAATACTTACTTGGTAATGTTGCAACACATTTTCCGCAACTGAACTAACTGGGATTCACGCATATCTTTCAGCAAGACAGTGCACCGAATCCGCTAGTCCCTGAATTGGATTTCCTTAACAGGTGGATTGGAAATGGATGCGGAATTCAATGTCCGGCTGGACTTACTGACATCACACCGACTGGACCTACTGGCATTACACCGACTAGACCTCCTGACATCACACCGGATAGACCTCCCGACATCAAACCGGCCCGACCTCCTGACATCACGCCAGCTAAACCTCCTGACATCACGCCAGCTAGACCTCCTGACATCACACCGACTAGACCTCCTGACATCACACCAGCTAAACCTCCTGACATCGCACCAGCTAAACCTCCTGACATCACACCAGCTAGACCTCTTGACATCACGCCGGCTAAACCTCCTGACATCAAATCGGCTAGACCTCCTGACATCACACTAGCTAAACCTCCTGACATCACACCGGCTAGACCTCCTGACATCACACCAGAAAAACCTCCTGATATCACACCAGCTAGACCTCTTGACATCACACCAGCTAAACCTCCTGACATCACACCAGCTAAACCTCCTGACATCACACCGGCTAGACCTCCTGACATCACACCAGCTAAACCTCCTGATATCACACCAGCTAGACCTCTTGACATCACACCAGCTAAACCTCCTGACATCACACCAGCTAAACCTCCTGACATCACACCAGCTAGACCTCTTGACATCACACCAGCTAGACCTCCTGACATCAAACCGGCTAGACCTCCTGACATCACACCAGCTAGACCTCCTGACATCACACCAGCTAGACCTCCTGACCTTACATCAGCTAGACCTCTTGACATCACAGCGGCTAGACCTCCTGACATCACACCAGCTAGACCTCTTGACATCACACCAGCTAGACCTCCTGACATCACACCAGCTAGACCTCTTGACATCACACCGGCTAGATCTCCTGACATCACACCAGCTAGACCTCTTGACATCACACCGGCTAGACCTCCTGACATCACACCAGCTAGACCACTTGACATCACACCGGCTAGACCTCCTGACATCACACCAGCTAGACCTCCTGACATCACACCAGCTAAACCTCTTGACATCACACCGGCTAGACCTCCTCACATCACACCAGCTGAACCTCCTGATATCACATTATTCATTTCTTTGGGGATTCATTACAGATAGTGTGTACAAATACACAAGTGGCAGATAAAGACGAATTAAAATGAAAGTTATTATTAAAACAAGTTGGTAAAAGCACAACAAACAAACTTGGTACCCACAAATATTAAAATATTGATTACAACTCAATGTTGCTCTGTAAAATGATACTAATACGGAAACTGTAACACTAAGTGAATGTATTTTATGATAGACATAAGCTCTACAGATCAATTTTGGACACCCTTAATGTTTATAGTGTGCAGATAATGAATGCACTTGGTGCGATTTTGTTAATAAAATGATCTTTTCTATATAGATTTTCTGATAATTTTCACACATTTGCTATCTTTGAACTCCATAGCAAAGTGATTAGTGCAGATAATTGCTTTTTCTGTTTCCTGGCAACAGTATGGCTTTTGCCACAACATATTTTATGTTGTTGTTTTTTAAAATTCTTTTTGTTTTTGGAACGTCTTTAGAACACCTGTTTGAATATTCAATAAAAACAATTGCAGCATTAATAAAAGTGAGAATTTGTTTTGAATCCCACGCCACAAGTAGAACGTGGCAGCATTATCTATATAAAATAAGATTTTGTAAACTCCGTTAAAGAAAATTGCTTAGAAACATAACGTGTAACTCAGTGCATCACAGATTGCAGACTTCCACTAAAATGTATCTCGACTCATTTTCATGTTAGAAGCTAGAAGAAATAACAAACACAGACATGTGCAAGGAACATTGCGTCAACAAACATAATTGTGAGGGAGAGAAGGGGTAATGGGTAGCACCGGCTCCCCCAAAAAACATATGTCTAGCCATAGATGAGCTAGATTGGAACCCACAGAAGAAGAGACGTAAGGGCAGGTTAAAAATAACTGCAAACGAATAGGGCAATAAGTTTAAATATCTAGGACGAAAATTAAGTGAACGGCTCAAGATATGATTCGATGAAGACCGTCATGTGCAGCCTTAAACGTCATGTTGGACTAAACCAATGATGCACTTAATACAATTGTTAATAAAAGAGGAGTTTGTATGTCTTTAAATTAGCAAATTAGGATAAAGTTTTGTTGAATAGTTAGAAGTAAAACAACAATGATAACTAAACAGATGTATCAGCTAAATTGAAGTGGACAGAAGTATTAGGAAACATCAATATGCGACGGGAAAGTCGATAAGAGCTAATCGTTCTTAATATTAAAGAGGGGAGATTGAAGATGGATACGACACAGACTCCGGAAACGCTCCACCAACTTGATTAGTCAAGGTTGTGAGATGTGCCCACCGAAGAAGAGGACCGACGAAGCCAGGAAGTGCCTGGAGAAAGGAGACGGTAGAAGGGTAAATATGATATATTGTAACTCTTAGGACCGGCCCAGGATTATAACAACGAATATAATTTGCGTGCCAAAGCTAAGGCCCTATGGTCCTCATCGAGCTGCATGGATGGAATGCGATACTGATTTACTCTACGATGTGCCATACATGTGAAGATTCGAATGTCAGTCATCAGACCACGAGTAGAGGTATTCATGATCAAATATGAAAGGCATATAATTGTTGTATGTCGGTGTTAAGATATATCTTAGCCTGTACAGTCCTTGACAGATATAACTTTTAAGCGACCTTTATTCCGTATATATACATGATGTGGACCTCAGCAATGGGAATGATCTCGGTAATGATAGCCTGTGATAGTTTCTTTCAAAAATATGTCTGCACCAATCGAAAGCAATGTCCACCATCGCAAGACAGGTCAAATATTCCGCTCAGGCAATTAGGGCCAGAGGCGCTGACCGTCCGTGACCTCCGTTGATGCAGTGGCACGCAGCGACATGCAGTACAGATGCAGTGGACACGATAGGTCTCATGCAGGTGTTGAGAATACGATCCTGAGGGTAGTCCATGATACGTGTGGTCTTTTTCCTTACCTAGTGTTCAGAAACAGGTGTTGATGTTGTTGAGCAGGGATGTCTTGAAATAGGCGGGTCTCATGGCCGAAGATAGAAAGTTGTCGCCGATCCTATTTTTAAGAAATGCGCTTAGATTGTATTCGTCAGGGGATGTCGGTGTTGATGTTTAAGTCTTGCCAGTGAACTCCGATGATATGTTGACGGTTCAGTATGGGCCTCGAGCCGTTTCGATCTAGCATCCAGGTTTAGGAGGGCACACGATTTATAGAGGTGTAGATTCGCTCACAGGGAGGACCTCTGGTAGGTCCAGACTGCAGCTTGTCGCTTTTACAGAAAGTCTGTTTCTAAGCATTTACAACAGGGTTTCATCTTCTTCTTCTTTTTCTGCGTACGCTGGTTACATCGATATACATTGCACTGTGTTACTTTGTTAAGCCTGTGGTCCAGTACATCCGATTTCAACAGGCGTTTCTGTAGGGATGCCCTCCTTAGCCTTTGGCCTATCTGCAAGGCAGCAGTTGTTTTTGGTCAGAGTTGTTTCTCTTAGGGAAGTTGTCTTGCAGGACTATCGAGTCTTCCCCCCTCGTGTCTTTAGGGTGTGGCAATGATATGATATAATGGACTGTATGTACTAGTTTTTCAAGTATCTCGGAAGAGAGGCAGTCCAGTGTGTCTGTGTCCCAGGATCGTCACGTCCTGCCAGAAACGTAGCATATGCATGTGAGTGAGGTATCTCCTTGCTCCTTTTATTTTCTCGGCTCATCTGCAGTTGTGGTACGCCTAGCATTCCCTGCCACCTGGGAGGTTGTCACAATAGGGCAGAGGTGCAATGTCCGCTGGCCTGCATCTCTTCTGCGTCCATTGGGATGACTGATAGCAGACAGAGGTAAAGAGCGAGGCAGGAGTGCCTTTAACCAGGGGATAAGCCTGGCCATGGTACTGAGATGTTGTTCGCCTGGTGTGCGGACATATCTCATGATCAAGGGTTGAGTCTCAACAGTTCGCAGTGAGGTGGCTGCTGTACTGCTTACGACACCCCGACCGAGAACTAAGTCTTCTACTAGTGGTTTCACAGCTCATCGCCGAATGGGGTGAATATCGAGCAGCTTCCCGCCCGCTTTGATCAGCGGACGGCATATACTTCTTTCTGCGTCTCGACCGGGTCGTGCTGAGACGCGAGCCCCAGGTTCCAACCATATCGCAGCCTCCCATCGCAGTGGTGCTGAGATTTTGGGCGGAATTCCGACTTAGAGGCGTTCGGCCTTAATCCCTCACATGGTAGCCTCGCGCCATTGGCTTATCAGCCTAGCACGTGGACCAAATGTCTGCGACTCCTCTCGAATTGAGCAGGTTTGCCGTAGCAATTCTCTGTCATTTGTAGGGTAAAACTGACCTGTCTTCCGAGGGTCTAATACCAGCACCCGTTCAATATTAAACCCAACGAATCAATAGAGGGCTTTTTAGTCAGTCAATGACCAAGTGTCTAACACCTGTGGATCCTCTAGGATTAAGCAGGATTACCTAAGCAACTCTCTTTCATTATGAGGGCAAGCTGACCTGTCTTCCGTGGGTCTAATTCCAGCACACGTTCCTTATTAGACCCAACGAAAATGCTCTTAGTCTGTCAGTCATTTCACTGTGTTGGCGTGTTGAGTCAAATTAAGCCGCAGGCTGCACTCCTGGTGGTGCCCTTCCGTCAATTCCTTTATCGAACACTGGATGATGCGAGACAAACAAGACACAGAGAGCATAGCCCCAGATTTTCGAGGGTCTAATTCCAGCTCACGTTTCCTATTAGACGCAACGAAAGTGCTCTCGGCCTGTCAAGCATTTCAGTGTTGGTGTGTTGGGTCAAATTAAGCCGCAGGTTCTACTCCTGGTGGTGCCCTTCCGTCAATTCCTTTAAGTTTCAGCTTTGCAGCCATACTTCCCCCGGAACCCAAACACTTTGGTTTACCGGAAGCTGCCCGCAGAGTCATCGAAGCAACTCCTGCGGATCGCTAGTCGGCAACATTTATGGTCAGAACTACGACGGTATCTGATCGTCTTCGCGCCTCTGACTTTCGTTCTTGATTAATGAAAACATTCTTGACAAATGCTTTCTCAGTAGTTCGTCTTGCGGCGATACAAGAATTTCACCTCTAACGCCGCAATACGAATGTCCCCGTTTGTCCCTGTTAATCATTACCTCCAGTTCCGAAAACCAACAAAATAGAACCGAGGTTCTATTCCTTTATTTCATTCACCATTATTCAGGCAGTCGAGGCATGCTTTGAACACTCTAATTTTTTCAAAATAACCGCGCCGGCCACCCGGGACGCTCAGCGAAGAGCACCCGCGGGAGAGAGCCGGCAGACGGTAGGTTTAAACTATTGGCAACTTAGCTGCACAATTTTATAAATTTGGCATCTTTTTTGTCTTTTTTGGTTCAAGTTTGACAACCTACATCTATATTGGGAACATTTAACAAAGTATACATTTTCAATTTTAATTTATGGCTTTTACGTGTGATTTTGTTTCTTTTAAAGTGTCGCACAAAATAACATTTGCATTAATAAAATGCTGTGAATGAAGCCCATGCTGTACAAATAATACATCAGTTTAGCAGTTTTCAGAGAGCTGATCTCCCAATCTTTAATTCGAAGTGTATGGGTGGGAATATACAATTATAAATCGATTCGGATTTACTTAAATATAAGTGAACCATCAGCAAATGTATATTGTAAAGTATTCTCTGTAAATTCATGACCAGCTGGCAATTTTTTTGTTGGTTACGAATTGGAACTGCTTTTCAACATCAATTATTACTTCACACATTGTCATGTCGTCAAATAAATTAAAAGCTTCTTTTTGTACAAGAAACCTGTTTTCAGACATTTGCAATCACTGACCTTTCTGCTCCATTTTGAACCATAAGTGACCCCTTTACAGAAAGCTTATTAAAAGGGCAACATTTTTGATTCACATAATAAGATATCCAGTCCAAAGAACAACCATATTTATTGACAATTTGCGATGGACTTTGAAGTTGGCAGTGGTCCTATTCTTGATGTCTGGGATACATATGAAATCAAATGTTCATGTTATTTTTTAGTTTGCAATGTAAAATGTGAGTCTGCGGTTATCCCAATGACATACATTAACATCATTCCACTCGATGGAAAATAATCTATTATTACTTTTTAAAAATCCATTCACAAAAAACAGTACAATTTTTTATTATGCTTCATATAATCTCTGAATTCCTTAATGTATCAATGCCACTACCATTATAGAATATGTTTTCTTTTATGATTCTTTGCATAATTACATGGACATGCTTGTGTGTCCCCGTATATGTGTTCGCGTGATGTATGTATGTATGTATTTGTATGTGTGTGTGTGTGTGTATATATATATATATATATATATATATATATATATATATATATATTTCATTAAGGGATATATATCTTTGGAGGTTTGTCATCTGTCTTCCAACTTTTATAACTGTTTGGCAACTTTTAAGAGTTTTCTTTTGTCAAATCTGTTTTGCAATCATCCACCTTTCTCTCCAGCTTTTAACAGTCGTCTTTTCAGATTATTTGCAATCATCCACCATCCTGCTGCGCTTTTTAACATGAAGTTTGTGTCCAATCGTTTGTAATCATTCGTTTTCCAGTTCTACTGTGGCGTTATACTTTTACAAATCCTTTATCCCAGGATTTGCAGATTTTATTATCAGTGTATCTTTTCTTCATGAAGTTAGCCAGCAACAAGCACAACTCTCTTCAGCTGTCTTTAACGAAATGCTTGGAAGGTGACATTGTTTCCATTCTTATCTTCGCGGTTACCACTTGGCATAGCTTAGTTACATGTATATGTAACTTCCTTCCGTTTTGAGTGGGAAAGGGTTTAGATCATTTGCATGGCATAGCATCTGACAGGGTACATATTCGAGTCGAACCGTATCTATTATGACACATCTGTAAATTTGCATTTACCCATGGCAACTGAAAGTGTTAGAGAAAGTAAAGCTGCGAGCAGATAATAAATTTACCCGCCTAAAACACACGAGATAAAGTCTTTTGCACACATAAAACACACGACGTCAACTCTTTTTAATACCTAAAACACACGAGATAAACATATTTTTCTACCAAAAGAAACGAGATAAACGCATTCTTTTACCCAAAACAAATGAGATCAATATCTCTCACCTAAAACACACGATATAAACTATTTACACTACCTAAATCAAACGAGATAAACACATTCTTCTACCAAAAACAAACGAGATAAACACATTTTCTTTAAAAAAAAACGAGATAAACATATTCTTCTACCAAAAACAAACGAGATAAACATATTCTTCTACCAAAAACAAACGAGATCAAATCTTACGCCCAGCTAAAATACATGAAAAAAAAAACGATTTCTCCCACATGGAAAACAGGAGATAAAACTGTTTCTCCCACCTAAAGTAAAGGTTGTGCATGGGGCTAGCAACGTGAGCATGTAAAAACCTTAAACTGTCAAGAGAAGTGTGTGACTCTTTAGTACTGGACTTGCTTATGCCGTTGTGGCAACGAAACAGCTGACATTTTGTCATCGACACCATCCGCATGAGAGAATTAGGATAAGAAGAATGATTACAGGGAGAAGTTACTCAATGACCTCCTGGACGATGAGATTTTAGTCGATGACTCGACAATCTCCGGACTGACTAGTTTTGTAATCTGATATGCATGCTCCCAGTGGGACAATAGGACCTGAAATGACCGAACAGGAGTTTGTAAAAGTAGAAATTAGGGGAACAATCAATATTCCCATCTGTCTTTATTTGCTGAAATGCATTTAGCCCATATTGGTCAGTGCGGATTTCAGTGACGTTGGCTTTTAACAAAAGAATATGAACAAAAGAGTGAATGCACCGTTTTTCTAGATATCTGGACAAGACGATAGATCAATGTTCCAGGTTGTCGTTTGATTGGTTAGTGTTAATACATTTGCTGAGTGATTTACTGCCAGACTGGTTTGTTGATTAATAGGCCGGGTGGGTGGCTACTAGGCTGATCTGGTGACTGCTAAGCTGGTTGAATGATTATTAAGCTGGTTTTCCGGTTACTCGGCTGGCTCGATGGTTATTGGCTGGTTACTAGGCGGGTGGATTTGTAAGCTTGGTTATTTACTTCTTCATTGGGTTAGCAAGTAGTCATGCGCGTCCTTG
Organism: Ariolimax columbianus; assembly: GCA_036924085.1. Lineage (NCBI taxonomy): Eukaryota > Metazoa > Mollusca > Gastropoda > Stylommatophora > Arionidae > Ariolimax > Ariolimax columbianus. The sequence goes on from JAVGWX010000002.1 coordinate 20,770,134, forward strand.
AATAGCGTTGAAATAAGCTTGTGTAGATCTGATGTTAACAACGAAATGTTGATGCATATTTTGTGAATGCATTCTTAAGTATGAATATCGCCAAACAATCCTTGTTCAATAGTAGTTATTGACAAGCTCTTCACTACATTAACGCGTTTTTTGCATTTGTTGCTGTTTACAGTAACAATGTATTTAAATTCACAAGAAATGAGACAACGATAACCTCTGAAATTATCGTCCAATTTCTATTATCCTAGTCACTCACAAGCTATTTACGAAATTCATCCTTGCCAGAGACCGCACCACTCTTGAAGAATCCAACCAGTCGAACAAGCATGCTTTTTTTGCGTTCGTACAGCATAATGCATCACATTTCAACCTGATGCCGCTTTGTTGAAGCAGACCGAGAGTTCCAAAATACAATAAAATATCCTTGACTTCAGTCTGACATTTGTGCCGTATGCGAGGTAGTCAACAATGTCATGTATGCAGTCCGATCTTTCGCTGTGTCGTACCATTTCGGACCTAAGTCTCTTAACGATCTGGTCATCGTATAGGTGGGTGCCGCGTGGTCGTGTAAAATTATATGGCCATCAAAACGTCGTTCTGAGTGTCCATCTGTTATCTGTCATGCGCACCCAGTTATATTTGCGAGACAATGCAGCCTCCACCTTGTCCCGAAATAGATTGCTTTCTCTGATTTCAGCATTGTGGATTCGATCTCTGATCCATATCCCGAGGACGCGTCTTTCCATCGCTCGCTGGGTAACTCGTAATTTCTCTACATCCGTGTTGGGTAGATTCCAAACATCATATCCGTAGATCATGGCTGGTATGACTGTATAATTGCAAAGGTGTGCCCTTCCCATGGTGTCTTTCAGATGCTAGAGTATATGCTTTATGGTAATGAAGCTAAACCAGGCTGCAGCTCTACGTTTAGAAATTTCACGGTCTAGGGATTGCATCTCATTTATTTCCTGCCCCAAGTATATGTAGGCGTTGATATCTTCGTCCGGCTCATTTCCCAGATTGATCTGGCATTTGCGACAGTATGGGTTTCGGAGACATTCCGTTTTCTTGTTGTTTATCCGTAGTTCGACACCTCTATCGACCTCACCCAGTTCGTTCAGCGAGTGTTGGACATACTCGGGGTATGGCGCATGAGCACAACGTCGTCCACAAAGCGGTTGGAAAATGTCCTTAAGCGTGGCTGTGAAAAGCTTTGGAGAAATGTTGTCGGCTGCAGCCCTCCTCTTGATAGCGGAATAGTTATGGGACGGTTGTACAGAGCAATGTCCGTACTGCAACCTACATTTAATTTTTTGATTATTCTCGTGTAATTTTCGGGCACGCTCTGGTTTCTAAGGGCATTTATCACGGCATTAATCTCAATACTGTCGAAGGCTTTTTCGTAATGTATAAACACTAGTTATGTAGTTCAGTATACTACTGTTGGCCCGCTGTCTCTATCGCCCGTCTGTATGTTGAGATGGTGTTATCGGCCAATTTCAGTGTTTGAAAAATGTTTTTTTTCTGCACCATGCTCTTACGCATCCATCTTACTAAAATGTCCCTGATTTCAGCTGCCATGACCAGTCTTTGTGTTTTATGCTGCTGATAATCAGCTTTCGGTAGATATCTTGTTGAGTGTGCCTTTGACTTCACGCATTCTCCTCATCTCCAATAAACATCTAGTTTCTTCTCCAATCCGGAAGCATCCTTTAGTAGTTGTAGGAATTGTGTCAGCAGCGACGCATTCCTTCATTCTAGTCACCAGTTGACCAGAAAGACTTGTTGGAGAGCCAGAGATGGGAAATTTGTGTCTTGACATTTGATCTGCAAGCTTAGAGCTATTTACTTGTTTTATAGCTCTGTACCGGGGTACCAAGTGGTCTCGAGGTAATGTGTTCGCCTTGAGTGCTGGAGGTCACGGGTTCAAATCACCGTGTAGACGGACATTTTGTAATGTGGATCATCTGGTAAATATTTTCTCTGATCTCTGATTAGTGAGTTTAGACACTCATGTGCAGTGGCGCGCACGCTAAAAATACCTTAACAGTTGGAAATCGAAAAGAGTAGGCCTAACTACCGCTGCTTGCGGAAAATTCAAGTTAATAATCTACTCAAAATTATTCTAGGGATATTCGCCCCACAAAAAATAATGCAGACATATTGAATCTACTGTTTCACAACTGTTTTGAACTGGTGATACAGTTTAAATAGTATAACTTTTAGTTACTTTTGGTCTGTATTTTTTTGTTCCGATTAAATTATTGATTGCATTGTTTCTTCACAGCAAAAGTATGGGTTTCGAATGCTCTGACAACCCTTATAAGAACTATTTTATTGCTGGCAATGGCTTTCATGAGGGGGGGGGGGGGGGGTTGAGCTCGGGGGAGTGGGTTGGGGTAGGGGTGCTGTGGGGAAGAGGGGAGAGTCTAGTGGTCTCGAGGTAAGGTGTTCGCCTCGAGCGCTGGTGGTCGCGGGTTTAAATCATGGTGGAGACCACTTTGTTTTTCCGGTAAAAATGTCCCCTGACCTCTAAGTAGTGAGATCAAACACCCGGTTTAGTGGCGCGCACGTTAAAAACCCCTTGGCAGTTAGAAATCGAAAAGAGTAGGCCTAACCGCCACTGCTCGGGCAAAACTGAAGTTAAAAATCTCAAATTTTTCCAGGGATTCTCGTCCCACAGAGAACATGTCGCAAAAGAGGAACTGTGTGGCTATGCATCAGGTCTTGGTTATGTAGTTATCGGAGCGGCATAGATGGCGTCTGACAGGCTACGGGTCTACATTTCCCTAATTTATGCTTTCACCACCACCAGTCCCTAAAAAAACGATTGCATATTCCAGGGGCTACCAACCCAACGGTTGGAAACAGATACAGCGGATAACATGACAAGTCATCAGCGGATTGTATCCTGCCAAAAAATATGAAACAATGGAGGTCACCTCTCCACGACGTCTGAAAATATATGTGACGTTAAATGTTGACTTTAAATAATGTACTTGGCTTGCAGTTCTAGACTGGTTGATAACCATTATACGGATTGTTATTGTCACTGTTGTCTGATGTGGTTCATGAAGACATTAAAGTTATTGCATAATCAATGGTAATTCGTTTGTCTTGTACTTGTTTCCCTACAACAGTTTGTAACCAGTATTTTCAAGATGATGCATTCCCTGAAATCAATTATATATATCGCCATGCCACCACTACTCACCTCCGTCGTATCAAGTGACCAAAACCAGAGATAAAATGCTAATTTACAAATGTAATGTTCGTATTTCCCCTTAAATCTCTTTGTAGGCCCATCTTCAACAATCGAACTGTTTTTACTTAAGTTGTCTTACGCTTTGTGTCCGTTTCTACCGGAAAAGGCATATACATTATATTACGTACACAAATATTGCTGAATAATCACAAAAACTATCATCTACTATAACTAAAACATATCAGTCCACCTGGAGGATGTATAATCTTGAGGAAAAAGCAGCCCTTGCTTATGCCAGTCAATGTACAGACTAGATATTTTATTTGGCCTCCGAGAGAAAAAAAACACACATGTGTCTTACAGAAGGATGGAACGTAGGTTCTCGCATACAGAAGACTGACATCCAAACAACTCGGCCAGCCGCTCCTCTAAAAAAATAATTCTTCCGTAATTAGGTAACCATATTTTTAGAACATGAGTTATGCCTAAATGAACGTATGAACACAATCATGAAAAAATGTTGTGACTTCTCCGAGATTTTTCAAACACAAAAACCTGTAGAAAATGCATGGACTGATGCCAGAACGTTCCGGTTAATCTTAGACTAAACTAATTCCTAGTCAAACAACTGCATCTCGTATTACTACAATTTCAAAATATATCAGGGCTCTATACTACATTTCAGAGCAGCTCAACAGATTTACTTTTATGTCGATAAATATTGATGGCCAAGAATAGTACGATCGTGTTTCTTAACATTCCTCTGTAATCTACAAGGATTCTAGTATTCTTCTTTATTTCTGGTTCTTTCTTTTTCGTTCCCGTTCGGCTAGTTTTCTAATATGAATTGTGTTTTTTATGCTTAACGCTTTCCGGCATAGCGTAGCTGACTTTAAAACGTATGTTTCTAGCCAGAAATTTTCTATTGGAGATCTTCTTCTTCTTCTTCTTCTTCTACTTCTTCGTACGCTGTCAAACGTCAACCTGTATTTTTTCGAAAAAAGCAGCGGTCATCCTGAGGCCACATGTAAATTCTCTGGTCCTCGTATTTCGGGCAGTTTTGCAGCAGATGTTCAGCGCGGTCATTTTTCCGGTACCACAACTGCATTCGTCAGTGCCACCTATCTTCAGCTTATTGAATAGGTGGTACCTCAGTCTGTTGTGGCCTGTGCGGAGTCTGAAGACCACGACCTGCTCTCTTCTGTTCAATTGGTAATAGGCATCGTTTTTTGTGTAGCCAGTATGTTCTGTTCCCATTTGGCCATGTATCTGGCTCTAATGAGCCTTTTTGACTCTTTGTAGGTCACACTAGAATCTAGTTGTGGTAGTCTTGTACCTTCTTTTGCCAGTCTATCTGCCTCCTCGTTGCCTTGGATGTTACAATGGGATGGAACCCAATGTACCACTACTTTTTTTGGTGCGGTCTGCTGGCATAGTTGAGTACTGCTCTTAAATCACTAAGTTTCCGGCATAGCGTAGCTGACTTCAAAACGTATGTTTCTAACCAGAAACTGTCTATTGGAGATCGACCTTACTGTTTTATGGATCCGAACAAAAACACGTTTAGGCAGTGAGTCGTGGCACTATCCGCTGCTTCACTTCTTCCTTTTCTAGAGTCTACCAAACATCTCCTCACCCCCTCCCCCTCACCTTTCGTTGATGGTTCAAAGACTAGTAAACTGAACACTTTATAGCAGATATCGCTTGAAATAAACTGTTAGACACTTGCCTGAAGTCTCATTCTTGCATGCACCAGTCCAAATGTTCGCCTCCCTGCATTATGTTATCAAAATATAAGTTAAGTACCTATTAATAACTAGGTAGACTGGAACGTGTTGGGAAATTTTTTTAAAAAGTAACCCTTTACTGATAAATGCAAGCGCTCTAAAAGCTCAGGCAATATGAGGACAGGAAAACAACACTACTATGCTGAAACACCGGGCTAAAACAACACAATTGCATTCCGTCAGATTTCAAAATGCAATTTATATCGGATATTTTCTATATGCTTACAATATACACGTAACTTACACATTAGGAGGTAACTACAGGGGCATGCGGGCTTAATTTCTCAGCCACATAAATCCATCTAGAAGACTCCAAACAATGAACAAAAGTAAATAAATCTGTGCGTTTTCTAAAAGATTTACAAATGTGTCTTTTTGATGTTGTTTAAAGCCTAGCTATTTGTCTACTAAACCCTTAAAGCGCATTGCAAATGGCTGGACTCACGCTTAACGTAATGATGTGTAGGGCAGTTAAATGATGTGATTCAACAAAAAGAGTAACTGAAGGATGAAGAAATTAATTAACGTTTGTTATCGAAGGATTTGAGCTTCTCAATGTAACTCAATTGTCTCAGAAAGCGTTGGCTCGTGTTACATCACATGAGGTACTCAGGAGCGTGAGCCCGGGTCATCCATCCTATATTACATCACATAAGGTACTCAGAAGCGTGAGCCCGGGTCATCCATCCTATATTACATCACATAAGGCACTCAGGAGCGTGGGCCTGGGTCATTCACCCTGTAGTGCATTGGGGAAGTTCACAGTAAGGTCACAACTATCGGGACGACAGTATCGATCACAGCATGTTGGCTTTCTGCTGTAACCCAGCCTGTCTCCAGGTGCGTGGTAGGAGCGTGAGTTGGTGGTCTTTCAGCATTTTACATCACAGTGTCGATCCCAGCCTCAATGGCCATTCTACTGCAGCACAACCTGTTTCCAGGTCCGTCACAAAGACATGAGGTGTGGTTTTGATCAGTATGTAGCACACGGTTCTGACGCAAGTGCTACATCGGTTCAGATCAGCTAAACGTTTTCTACACTTTGTTGTATGCGTCACGTAAATATATATTTTGAAATCGTTCACGATCGATTTGAAACGTGGTGTTTTAACAAAAAACACATATGTGACCTAGCCTTTTTGCTATTTTTGTGGCAACGAAAAACATTATAGTTGTTGTTAATCGTTGCCGGAGAATGAGGGACAGGTATAGGGTTTCTCCAGTCGAGCTATTGTTGTGTTATCCAAAACAGAAAAACGCAATTTTGAAACGTAAACTGTTGGTTGATTATTGTTATTGCTGCACGTTTCTCCTGTTTCAGAGCTCAACAGGCAACGATCCCTTTTTGCGCACGTGATATGGTGCCAAAAACTGTTGCACGGATTAACCAACAAAAAAATCGGCATTAACATTAACAAAGATAGTAGCAACAACAGCCTAAATATGCTGAGATGAAAGTACATTGTTTGCGCATGTCATACTGCCAAAATGAGCGACAATGAATACGATAAAAATAACACACACAAAGAAAACGCTAGCATCAGCGACAATACACGCGCATTTAGGAGATAATTAAGCATGCAAAACGCGACAGAAGCGTATCAGGTAGCATAACCGATAAGACACCATGGGGAGCTACAAGAAATGAAAGCATTGATTGATTATACAGAATTAGCGGATGTTTATCCAATAGAGCAAGACCTTAGATTAGAATACGATATGTATAACTGAGTAGAATTGACGTCACTACGCTCCAGGCAGAGCCACAGCAGTTTGGTCTCTTTCAGCAGATACTCAAATGTATTGGTGAGGTTGGTTCAATTAGCCTATTAGTTTTACTCATTTCTGATTTGTCCTCACTGCATCGTACCTAAGTACGAATTGTTTGATTGCAAACATTTGAAGTCCGGCAATTGCTAAGTAATCGATGTTAGTGTCCATATCTAACACGAAACGAGGCGATTGATTGACTGATTTATGTGCATCCTCAATACCATGGGGCCTGCTTCCAACGTGTGTGCTGCTTAGAGGGCACATGAGCTCCTTCTCTAAGTTTATCCTATCAAGAGTGAAGTGAAGCAGGAATGTATGCTTATCCTAACCCTCTTTTGGGATCTTCTTCTCCAAACTCTTGTTGTACGTTTATGGCACGTCTCTAGACGGTGTTTGTCTGCCCACCTGGTCATATGGGCGGCTGTTTAACCTGTACCGAATGCGTGCGGCGACCAAGGTGATGACGGCGTTCATAATGAAGATGTTATTTGCGGATGATACGGTTCTAGTGACCAAACGTGAGGAGGCCCTACAGAGACTGGGAGACAGATTCCCCGAGGGTGCAAACTTTTTGGGCTCAACGTAAGCCTGGACAAGACGAAGGTCTGTGTACAGGGTATTATCACTTACCCCTTCATGAAGATTGATAGCGTCACTCTGTAGGTCGTCTACAGCTTCACTTATCTGGGTTTCGCCATCAGCAACTCTCTCTTGCTCGAGGAGATAGACAGTAGGCTTGGCAGGGCGAGTACAGTCATTGCCGGCCTGACGTAAAGAGCCCGGGAGAACAATGGGTCTGGGTTTATGAGACCTGCGTTCTTGGCGCTCTCATGCATGGAAGCAAGACTTCAAGCACTAACTCTAAGCAGGAACGGTGACTCAACACCAAACATGAAGTGATTACGGCGTATATTGGGAATTTGGTAGCAAGAGAAAGTGACACATAATGTGGTCATGCAGGGAACAAACACTCACAACATGTATTCGATTTTGAACCAGTCACTCATTCGATGGTTGGGGCATGTTTACCGCATACAAGATGAGAGGCTGACAAAGGATAATCTCTATTGAAATACCGACCATTAGAGATAGTAGAATTGGTCGTACAACACTGCGATTCAATGATATAGCAGAGAGGGATAAAAAGTCCTGGGACATCTAGTCTGAGGGATGGGAAATAATTGGTCAGGATCGAGCTGTTTGGAGATAGTTTGTTGGAAGGAGCTAAGTGGCTGTCGACGCTTGGAAAGAGGCTTCTGGCTGTAGAGAAAAATAAAACATACGGAAGAGATCAATAAACATCCCGGCAAGCCAGCCTCCTCACAAGTGTACGAAGAACAGCTGCAAAACAAATTATGGCAAGTCGCGACTCATTGTTCCAGACCACATGGAGGGTCTTAAGTCCACTGACATAAGACAGTCTCTAACACCTATTGCAGTCCTGTCCACTATATATTAGTGAAAGGAGTAGCACTAGCAACAAACAATGTATTTCCAACACAAGCTGAACAGAAGTATGCGTAGCCTCGAGTTTGCTGCTGCCTTTGTTAGTCATTTTGCGTGGAATTCTAAAAACGAATCAAGAAGAGACGCCGAGAACAGAACTTGAATAAGACAGAAATAAAAACACAATTTACAACTGTCTGGCGTTCTCTTTCGCGACTCTTTAACCCCCCCAAAGAAAACCTTTAGCTACTAAGTAAGTCAAGTAATCCATGTCTTCTTACAATCTATCTCACTGCTCTATCAGCTCGCTATCCGTTTGGTTTTCTGTCTTTACTCATCTCTCTAGACCACACTCACAATCAGTGTCGCACGCACATAATGGCCGATATGTAAACGGACCCCGACTATATAAACGCACATTCAAATGCTATCAACAACAGAAAATAGCAGACAAACAAAGACGAGACATTTGAAGAATAGAGCTCACACGGAATATCACCCTGAAACCTATCCCAACAAAGAATTGGAAAATAGCAATGCCCTGATATGCAGCGGTTCTGGATAAACATTTCTTTCTTACATATAAACACTTGCTAGCCACGGATTCCACATTCTGTGCATACACTTCCTTGTTTATGGTTTTTGGATCACAGAAAGACTAAATATTTGTAGTGGGTGCAGTCAGGACGATCGTGAAAACGTGATGGGCTCGTGTTATTGTTTTTTTGACATATATTATTTATGAGCACAGTCGACGTCTAATACTCCTGTCGTGTCCATTCAATAGTAAACATATTCATATACATGGATTTATATGTTTAATATAGCAGGCTGAATCAATTATATAATATATGTACATATATGGCAGCCTTAGCTTACATCCACAAACACACACACATACAGATATCGGCATATGTATATTTATATATATATATATATATATATATATATATATATATATATATATATTCACTTACATATAATCATTTGCCTAGCCTCATTGTAGTTCATAGTACGAGGCGTGTTCAAATAAAACCGGACCTAACTGCACCAAGTGAACATACGTACGATTGCACATGATGTTTCCAAGTGTAAACAGCACATACCAACCGTCAAATTTGCTAAATTTCATCAGTTGATCAACGAGTGGTAATTCGGTTTATAACAGCTGAAGGATGTCGACCAGATGACATTCAGAACAGAATGCAGGCAGTGTATGGTGACAAAAGTATGTCGAAGACAGCAGTGAAGAACTGGACAACAATGATTAAAGAAGGGCATGAGTTAATGCAATAATATGCGCCTGACCTGGTCTCGGAAATTTTTTCGTTAAATCACGTCCTTCTTTAATCATCGTTGTCCAGTTTTTAATGTTGCTTTCAACACAATTTTGTAATCATACACAGCCTGTATTATGTTCTGAATGTCAACTGGTCGACATCCTTGAGCTATTAGAAACCGAATCACCGCTCGCTGATCAACTCTAGACAGATTCCTAATTCATCCATTTATGTTTTTCAGAGTTTCAGTTGCTAGGCCATCCAAAGTTTAAATGTTTTTGTCAATCCAAACCACCAAGGTCGTTAAGAAATCCCATTCAATAATCCATTTATGGACGAAAACAACCAATCTATGTTTCAATGCATTAATCGATTAACCCGAAATATATCCACCCATCACCATACTCGTCCAACCACTAAAATATCCTTACACATCTATCAACAGGATCATACATCTTTTATTTCCCTATCTATCAATCACCACAATCGTTCAACCACACATATGTCCATCCGTCCATCTAGCATATCATATATCGAACGAGTCATCCGTCTTTAGATTCAACATCTATCCATCAATCACCCTAATAGTCCAAGCACCCAACTATCCACCAACCCATACGTGAACGACTCGCCATTCCATTTGTTCAACATCTCTCCGCTCATCAGTATAATCGTTTATCAAATTAACGATCTATGAATTCACCAAACCATCAATTCATTCGTCCGCCCTACTGCATATATCAGATATATTCACGAATCCTTCAGTCCGCCCATCCATTCATTCACGTCCATCTATTCACCATCCCAGTCCTACATAAATGAACCTTTCACTGTTTCTCCTACAAACTGATTTCTGTTTTACAACACTGCACATCCATCACCTTTAGGCCAGTGATTCAAAACCAAAAGAGACGTTGCTTTATTCTCTGCATTGTAATGTGTATATTCAGCGAGTGCAAAACGGTTTTTGCAATGGTGATTGTTGTATATTATGTCATCCCCAAATCATCATCATTGTCTGTTGTCCTTCTACTTATCCATTCATCAATCCTCCCACATGTCACTTGGTCTAAATGTCGATTCATCTACCCACTCAAATGTATAGACGGTTATCCTGTTTCATTTCGCCTTATCTGACTCACGTTTATCTAGACAACTCGCTTCTAATTCCCTCTCTATCAAAACGTCAGTATTCAAATAAAAAAACAACACTCGTTGACCTCTCCCAAAAATGTAATTAATTAATTGCAACATTCCATAATTGCTTCTTTGTTCTAATTTAAGATGTTTACCTGAACTTGTTTACAGGAACAGCTTCATCAGTACATCAGAGTGTGTTTCGCATTCATCGGTTGTTGTTTCACGAATGAATTCGCGTGTCCTAACATAATGCGAAAAACGGAATATATCTTGATGGATAGCGAGGTTTATTTTAGTACGTGTCTTCAATACACGTAAACATTATTCACCTACATATATTTACATTTCCGTACGTTTAAATATTCGCTTCCTTTTAATTACATAAAATGGAAAATAATGTATGGATTGGCACTAACGGCTGCGTGATACAAGGGTCAAAAAGGGTGGGAGAAGGTATAGCGTGGCCGGTGTGATAGACTTGTGAGAGACGACTAGAGAGGAATGGACATGAGTTTAGCACCCACCTTAAGAGAAACTGTAAGCCACATGAAAAATAACTGAGTAAAAAGGAGGAGCGGTTTGATGAAGTCAAACCGGACAAGTTTTCCAGCAAACAAAACACGCGATATGTTACATATCTAATGAGAGTCTTCCACCACTTGTTAATTTGTCATGAAAACCAGATGTGTTTTACGTTGTGTTGCCGTTTACAGTGTGACTTCCTTTAATACCTTGCCCATTCCTCGCAACACTTTCTGTTTCAGCATTAAACATTGTTCGAACCGGGATTATCTTTCTTCTTCGATTCACATTCTGTCAGTCAGGCTGGACGGAAGCAGCCTGTTTCCAGGGCCATCACTTGCAGACAGAAGAGGGTCTTGGGCAGCCCTGGTCCGCTGACTCCGACAGAAGCGGTCTGCTACGATTCAAGAATTTCTGACATCTCATTCACTGCGTCATTCACCAATGTAAGTGAAAAATATAATTATTTAAACCGCAATATTGAAGAGAATCATTGACAATCAGTAAACATACAAAAGGATCGATAGAAACAACTTATATTTGGTAGTATTTAAAAATGTTATCGAACTCACATGGAGCAAAGTTGACTAATTGAGTTGTGTTGAGTGATGTTGCTCGTGCAATCGACAACGTATTGCTCTCATCCTATTAGAACAACACATTACTTCTGAACAATATTCCAAAAGAAAAAGAGTTTGGAGTAATGTTTGGCGAAAAATGGTATCGGCCAACGACATAGGGAAAGGATAATGTGCGGTCTATGATAATGATTCGCAAAACAGTCAAGTGAATGTGTTGGAAAACGGCAGCTGCTGACAATAACAATAGAACACAACTACCGTACAGTGTAACTTCAAGGTACGGGAAAAATAATTCAGCAACATAATTGCGACACACTACAATAGTCAGAATTCTGTACAGATTTATGATCAATTATGTTTGTTGGCGTAATACATGTGCATGGTGGGCAGAATTTGTTTTCATGTTTGTTTTTCATTCCATCTTTTCATTACTGTAATTGCTGTTTATGTGACTTTGTTTGGCGTGATGAGGTTGTGTTCATCAAAAGGCTGGATAATCCAAAAAGCATAATTAAGAACAAACAAATAAATGATTTAAACGAACATAAATGCTTAACGTATAACTACCGCAATGATACGCGAATGACGAAACGTCGGAACATGGCTATTAATGTTCTCGTGTAAAACTGGCTTATATTTTACAGTCAACAATTCAATATAGTTTTACTGACAACTGTAAAAAGTAAGATTTCGAGAATTTTACTGCGATTGACTTTTGTTCTATGTCTTTAAAATATAGCTTACTCTGTTGCATACTAGTTAGAGGTATTCGTTTGACTTAGTCTCTGTTTTTGTTTGTGTTATTTTCGTTTTGCAGTCCTCGATAACAATCAATTTAACTCATTCACTCCAGAATACTTAGGGCCTCTGTAAACATGCATTCGTGTGATGTAAAACTCACTAGTAAGTAAAGACATATTTATAATTATAGGCATAATTGGTATAGAGAAACGTTTATGTATAAGTAATACATCCGTTCAAGCCAATATATCAGCTCTACGGCATTGTAAGAAAGTTTGGGAATGCTATATCTGCTCTTCGGAGTGAGTGAGTTTACACGATACGAACGAATTGCTTTCTGTAGATGATTAGTGCATGTTTTACAACGATGGAAATACATTGCAAAATCATATGACTGGGTATCACATATAATGAGGCCACGACCATAATTAAAGCCAACTTCAGGGTAAAATAGACTGATCAACACCTCGACTTCCGTAAATAAGACAGCTACTTTAACTTAACTAGAGAAGAGCAAGTCATCATCTTCAGACTGAGAACTGGGCATAACAGACTCAAGGGTCATCTTACAACAAAATGAGGATTGGGACAGATGACAAGTGCCCACGTGGGGAGCATATCATGACCGTGGAACACATCCTGCAACGCTGCACGCTCACGTAGCAAAAGATAGAACAATACTGGCCTCGTGAGACAGATATGAGACAAAAGCTGTATGGAGATAAAACATCCTTACAAACAACCGTGTCCTTTGTAAGAGAAACCTGGTCCTTGATCTGAGGATGAACAAAGAAAAATAAAAAATAAAATTACATAAACGCGCCTGCGACATTCTGTGCCAAATACATTGTGACAATTAATAAGACGAAAAAACATAAGCTGACTATAAGTATCAGCAGTGCCCCTGGACCACTCCACATAAGTATCAATGATACTGCACTTCAACAAACCAATGATTTCAAGTATGTGGGCAGTATTTTGTAGGCAGACGATAGGCTTGACAAGGAAATAGAGATAATAGCTGTCAGAAAGCATCTGTTGTGAGTTATCAGCCTTCGCCACTGCTTTGGAGCCCTTGAGGAGCGCTTGGCTAAATGGTTTCGAGGCCTGCCTGCCGACAAGGAGGGTGGCGGTTCCAATCCCCGGTGTGCATATGTTGTTTTTCTGTTGGGAGTGAAATAAACAAACATAGCCAGCACACGACATGGCGACAGAAGTGGCGAAGCTGCCTGTAGTCCTCAGCCTTCAAAATCCCTCAACTACCCCAGCAATTGGACAAATCTTGTATGGCAGTTTTAAAAATTTGTGTTTGTTTATTAAGAGCCCGAACATTAGTTTGGTAACAAAGTAATTCTTTTAAAACAGTAAATTCAGGCCAACGCTGTGCTGCCAGTGTCAAACATGGACACTATCAAAAAATATAATTTCGGCGCGTGAAATTAATTATTTGAGGAAGGTTGTCGGTGTAAATATGAAAGACAGAATGTGAATCGAAGACGTTGGGTTATGGTCGGAAAGATGTCTTATGCAGAGCACATCTACACAAAATAAGCTGATAAGAACATCTCATGGCAGCGCATGAGCTGCAGTGGTCAACGACTCATAGCTGACTGCTAGCGTCAGGGCCAGCAAACTAAAGCTGCCAAAACCCTTCTACACCTCAACGCGGTGGTCCTGGATAACAGGCTGCAGTAGGGCAGACTGGCTAGGGAAAAGAGATCGAAGAGGGAATGCTAACAAGGTACTCAAAAAATGCTTGCCGAAGTCGGATGTGTTGGACCGAGAAGTGCAAATATCGCAGTCAAGCTATAAACTACGACACAACGCATTCCGTTCACTGGACTACATTTTGCTACTTAAGCCCTTTCAGTGTTTGGTAGTGGGAGATTGAGAATGAATGAAGCCAAGCCAAACCAAACATCTCATGATCAGAATTCACGCTCATCGTTGACTTACAAGGTTATTGACTTGACTACAGAGAAGAGACGGTCGCAAGACAAGTGAATAGATGACCTCCAGGATGATTGTACATCGATACAGACTCACATTGACCAAAGCAGCGCACTTGGAGCAGAACAGACAACTAAAGCTCGCCACGTTGCTCAACTGTATAAGTGTAAAGAAAAGTAACTAAACACGCTAGTCGTACGTTTATGTTCCATACTAATATGTCAATATTCACTTCAGCATTTATCTGATCATTCAACATAATCCTCCTCACTTCCACGCAGGTGTCCTCGAACTGGACTGTTTTCATGGCAACATGGCTAACGAAGTGAGGAATCGACGTGATCCCCGTACTAGTGAGCGACACACATGATGTCAAGCATAGCAAAGCTGCCTGGAAACCCTCGGTACACTATCTTCCACAATTCTGTCCTGAAATTCTTTGAAGTTAGCATTTGATGTTCTTTTCTGAAGTCTTATTTTGTTTTTGACAATACAATTATCATTGTCTTCATTTCCGTCTCATTGGGGCATCTTCTGTGATGATTTGCCATAAATGTATAAACTTATGTACTGGTTCGATTATTTCTCCACTGATGATTACATGTATATCCATAGGTTGCTTGACTATTACCGTATTCTTTGTCGTCAAAGTGTTTATTTTCATGCCCAACTTTTTGGCAGTGCTGTTATTTTTTAAAGCGCATGTGCAACGTTGTTACTAACCATTCTACTGTGTTGGGACAATCGGCAAATTTGATGTCAATTACTTTTATATCATTTACTTTTACAACATTTACTTTTATATCATTTACTTGTATATCATTGACTTTTATATCATTTACTTTTATATCATTTACTTTTATATCATTGACTTTTATATCATTTACTTTTATATCATTGACTTTTATATCATTTACTTTTATATCATTTACTTTTACATCCCTAATACAACTCCCATCAACTTTCAAAAATCATCATCTCAGAAGTGACTCGGTGAAAACAATCAGCACTGTCACACCATATCTCTTACTGAAACTGGTTTTGTTAGTTCTTCTTTGATTGAAATATTCGCCGCTTCATCTTCATACAGGTTCTGAGTTAACCTAATGATTCGCCTCTCGATGCCTATTTGTTGCAACATCTGAGACAAGATTGTTCCAGGGGACTGAATCAAAGACTTTCTCGAAATTAGTAAAGCATATAAACAGTGGTTGTCCTTGATGATCATTCTGTCGTCGAAAAGTCGCAGTGATCTGATAGCATCCCGTGTAACACTGACCTTGCGAAATCCAAACTGGCTATCTATTAATACCTCCTCTTTTTGCCATCGATTGTCTCCTTAATTATCTTTAACAATTGTAGATATATGTGTTATTAAGCTTATCGTTTGAAATTAGTCGCTTTCTATTGTATTCTAAACCTGTGTCTGATCATAATAAAATCAATTTGATTTCTTGTCCAATCACCTGGGCTTTTCCATATATATAATTTTATAATATGGTATTAAAAAAAGTGTTACAAATACAAATTTGTTGTGTCCTCGCAGAATTGTATCAATCTTTCTCCTCTTTCATTCTTTGTTCCAATTCCATATTTGTCCACGATGTTTTTACATTCCCTTTTCTTAAATTATCATTCGTGTCGCCCATAACAATTAGTGTATCTGTTGAAGCCACTGTGCTAAGTAGTAGCTTCACGCCTTCATAATGTTCATCTAATTGCTCTTTGCTGTAATCTGAGGTTGGTGCAAACGTTTGTAAAATGGACATATCAAATTGTCTGGCTCTGATTTTCAATAGCATTGTTCAATCGTTTTGTGTCCAGTATCCACATATGTATTTTTATAATTCTTTCTTTAATAATATACCGACACTTCTTAGATGCTGTTCGCCTCCTGAATGTATGAACGTGTATTTATCTTTCTGTGTGTACCCAGTGTCTTTCCATGTTGTTTCTGCCACACCCAAGATATCTATATTCATAGCCCATGACTCTGTTCTCAGGTTGTCCAATTTTCCCGCTTGGTGAATTGAACGGACATTCCACGTTCCTATTTTTAGTCCTCTCTTAAGGGTATTCAGATTTTCTGAGGCCTGTGCTTTCATTACTAACTACGGGTTATACGTGGTGAGTTCCCTAGCTCTTCCACGATCGCGGCTGCCTTCACTTAACTTTAAATAGGCATTCAGACTCACGGTAAAACCTCCTAGAAAGACCCACGACTGAATGACAAAACTTTAATGTGTCAACTATTGTCCGTTTCACAATGGTTGCCGTCAATTATCGTCCAATACCTCAATAACCCTTACAACGATATACGTGATTTTTTGCACGTCAAGTTATCTTTTCACTATCAAATGACTTAATAATGTACATTGTGTCAGGTAGTGCCATTTTCTTAAAGTGGCTAGTTCCTTTGATAGTTGTTAGTAAAATGAATTATTTTGTCTCTTGAGAAAATATTTTACTGTAAATTTAAAAAAAATACAGTTCTTTAGGCAAAGGCGTCTCTCCAAGTCAAATGAGATTTTCTATATTAGGTTCCACACAATGCCCTTTTGTAATGCAGTTCGCGTGTTTTAGGAGCTGTAAGAAGTAACTGCACATTTCGTAGACAAAATGTGTGAAAATGTAAAAGCACACGATATATAGAACATTAAAAAAACAACTTACTTCAGATAGATTGATTCAGTTTTATAAATAGATGCTGGAGCAAACAATAAAAGAAAACCAAAGAAAAACTGTCATACGACAATTTTCCCATTGCTGGGGTAGTCGAAGGGTTTTAAAGGCTGAGGACAACAGACCGCTTCGCCACTACTGTCGCCACGTCGTGTGCTGGCTATGTTTGTTTATTTCACCACCAACAGAAAAAACAACATATGCCAAACTGGGGATTCGAATCGCTGCACTCCTTGTCGGCAGGCAGGCCTCAAAACCATTCAGCCACGCGCAAACAATAAATGGTTATAACTCAATTCTGAGATTCATCTCCTAGATGATTGGGGTGTCCCTGAATAGGACCGTTTTGCTAAGGTGATGAAAACTTATATTTCTCGGTAAGCAAACATGTAGGTAAATATTTCACTTAATAATAGTCGGATGATTCCAATACATTGATGACTGCGCTCGGAAGAACGAACGACAGATCACCTTTTTCAATAGCTCTCTTCCTCTTTCAAGACATGGTCCTCACATTTAGACCAACAATATTTGTATATTTTTACGAAGGCTGCATACTTTAGTTCTTTCATATCGCATAGTTTGAAAGTTTTATTTTCAGCTTTAAGGAGTACCTCCTAGCGAGAGTATTATTTTTATAGTTGCTGCAACTGTATATAAAATTTAAACAGGTACTGTAAAGATGATCTTCCTACAGCATGGTATAATTTATTCTAATGTAGCCTTTTAAATATTAATTTAAAACGTAATTTATACAAATTACTGATAATTTATATTGGAAAAAGGTAAAACTCTGCATGCAGTTTCTCCTGTGTTTTTGATCATACATACTTCATTTTTTTCTTATGCTGTTCACGATTATTCTTTCATTATAGACTACAGCCAACGCTACATCTTTTACAATTGTTTCTTTTATGAAAGTTCAAAATTTTACTAAATTTTGTCAAAAAATGTGATAATCTAAATCATAATAACTCTTACACATTGTAAGATATCTTGATTTCCATAGTTTACAACTAAGCCATGGTTATTTATAATATATGTGCAAAGTGGCAGAACATTTGCTTTACAAACATAAATGTTATATCACAAATCGTCAGTGCATTGCGGTTTTGTGCAAAAAAGTTTAAAACACTAATTTATACAATTTTCTGATGCTTAAATACCTTGATTCTTTATCAATAATCTCACACATGATGTATAAACCCTTAAGTAACTGCCTGCCAATAATCCTGTACAAATCTCCGCTTCCTTTTTCTGTTCCTGGCATCAAAGGTTGTCTTAATAGCTTTTCTCTGAGTTCCTTTTTTGCGACAAAATGTTCTTGTGTTCACAAGACTCTCAGATACCTGCAAGTATGTACTTCCATTTACTTCATTACCAGCATACATTTTGTCTCATCATTATAAATAGAAATTGCAAAAGGAACAACAGCTTTAACAATAGTTATACCTTGATTCTTATTCTTGGGACATAATTTCAAGATGGCACTGTTAAGTCAATCATTGACATTTTGTGTATTTTCTCAAGACACATTTTTAGCAGTTCATTTCTGTCTCGGTCCTAAAATACTGGTTTTAAATTAGCCATAACAACAGCAGGTAGGTTACTGGTATGTTTGTATGAACAGTTTCATATACTACATCTATCTTATATGGACACCATTTGTTGTGGCTGTTATTCTAATTTGGAAGTGACAAGTTTATAACACCACAGAACATCTGCAGGTCTGCAAGCCCTTTCGCAACACATCTCAATGCTAATACAGCCCACCAGCTTATTGAATTCACACACAATATGCCCACATATATTAGATTAAATGTAGAAAATTATATATTTTGCAATTGTTTCTGCTACAATGAAACTCAAACTCACTGTCTAGGACCTTTGTCTTCGTCTCAAACAATTGTGCATTGGAATAACAAGAGTGACAAATAAGTTATGTAACTATTTTTAAAATAATTTATTATTCAAATGCCAATAATCTACAATAATCTTCATGAAAATTGTCATCTTCACTTAAAATTAAATCTGATTCACAAGGTCATACCATTTCCATCTTTTTATTTCTGACCTAGTGGACGTAGTCAGTAAACTTTTAAAAGTTTAAATGTTGATGTTGTTAAGTTTACCAGAACGTAATCTCAAGCCTAACCTACAGTCCACTAATTAAATTGTCACACAGTTCGACATCTGTTCCTTTGGTAAATCTAGCACCATAAAACTTAGGTTTCCTATTCACTTTCTTTCTTATCTTTGCGTCGTGACATGATTTTATTTCTCAAAATTCTCACAAAACTGTTTTTCTTTGAAAAAAATACAATTTGTATAAGCTACAATTGTGACTAAAATATCATGTCATTTGCATTAAGTGGGGAGTCCTCATTATATTTTTTTTTCTAAGGAGCTTTAAAATCTCTAATTGTTTGTTGTGATAACTAAATTCTAGGGAGTAATAATTCGAAATAAGTAACTGACAGCCATTTTGAATTTTTATTTCATTTTTATGGGACTGATTATAAGACTGCTTGATAGTCTATATCTTAAAAAGTACTGATGCTAGACATTGAATTCAAGTTGTATTTTAAAGATAATTGAGAATTTTTCATAACAGCCTAACAAAATTCAATTCACAGAACAAAACGCATTTTGACTAGATTGTAGGTAGCACTCTACCCCCCCCCTCTCCTTCCCCACCCCTCCCCCACCTTTCTCTGAACATTTTCTCAATCGAGTTCATTTGGGTATAAGTGTGAATGGAAAGTTGGCGGTCTCAAACACATTTGACCATGCTCTTGGTTCAACTTGTCTAGATGAAATATATTTTTCTTTCATGTTTATATATATATATATATATATATATATATATATATATATATATATATATATATATATACGCATCTGACGATGGCGTTGTGTTGATCCTAGCGTTCTCCATCCTTGCCAATAATACCCCAGTACTCTTTTCTCGCCAGAGAATAAGTCCCCGGCCCTAATCTCCATCGCTTGATCTGTTACACCTATGTACTTACTCACAAAATTTGTTACTACATATGGAACGCACTGACGGCTGACATAACTGTTCAAAACCCGTGCACTTTGGGCTGAAGCTGAAGAGATTTCGTAAAACACGGGGAACATGTTATTTATAAAAATACTGTCATAAAAAGGGTAATCATTTCAAAAGACTGGTTTCATTAGAAGCGCTTGTTGTTGTATACCATAAATAAAGAAAAGACAATGGGTATTCAGTTTGTTCCACGGGAGGATTCTAGGAAAGGATGACTCTCAACATTGATTTGTTCTGTTTTGTACCAGCAATTTGTTTTATTTCTTTGTGTGGATGATGTATGGATAGATTATAAACCGTGGTACAATATGACTGCTGATGAGTTTTGTAATTTAGTTGGCCTATACATGTGACGTTTCATGGATATTTTACCAATGAGTCCGACGGCCTTCTATTACAGTTGACCATGCTTTGATGTTTCGCCCTTTGAGCCTTTGACCTTAATAGGTTCTTCCGCTTCTCAGGCTGTTATATACTTTGAATTTAGGGATTGACATTCCTTCTAGTAGAACCAGGTAGTCATGTGTAATTTCAATACAGCGCGTTCCATTTCACAGAAATGGTAGACCTAGTTGTCAATAAATACCAGCCACTTCCTCCACGATAATGTGTACTTTAAATGACGCTTCATGAAAATATGCCTTGACAACAGTTCACCAAATGTAATGAGGGGAAAAACTGTCTGAAGAAAACAAAATTCCCTGAAGAGAATTCCACAAAACAAACTTCCAGAAATAGTGTTATGGTATCAGCTCTTAAAAAAAAGATCAAATTTTTTAATTCTTGTACATTGACTAAGAAAAAAACCATAACGGAAGAGCATCATAGATACGACTGACCAGCTACCATCTTGATGACGTAATTATTTTAGAAATATTGTCAAAAACATCGACATACCCAAGAGCAACTTAAACTACAATCCAGTTTGTATGAAAGTGCATTTACAACTCAAAATCACAGAGAGCAAAGGTATACAGACACTTATTAAAGACAGGTTAGCGCTAACACAGTCATATAGATATACTGCAAAAAATGCAAGGCAACAGTAAAGAACGTTTATGTAAACGTACAATCACAGGACAAGGGAGGAATCACAGAGCGGAGAATAAACGTTAAATGGGAACGTATACAAACCATTATGCAAGTAGCAAATACATCGTTACCAGATAAAGAACTTATGAAAAACCAAAAATGGATGACCGATGACATCTTAACTAAAATGTCAGATAGAAAGAAGGCGAAAAACACTCATGCGTATTCATCACTAGGTAAGATAAGGGTAAACCCCGCAGTCCATGCAGACAATGATGGCATAATTTAATTGCTAACGCTATGTTTATCCTCACTCTCTCGTTTCAAGCCGCCCGACCCAGTGGCAAGTCAATGACAAGACGACTAGGCGGCGACTACGAGATGCAGGGGACTCCGCATCAAGCACCCGTGAGAAAGACTGCGAAGTTCGGAGCCGAACCAACATCACCTGACCACGAGGTTGACGCCTTAACCACTTCGCCACGGAATTATCATATTCCTATTCCAAATCATTCACCAATTTTTGGAGAATGACTTCTGGTTGTGAAGCGCTGTGGGGATTCCAGTAGCCTATGCATACATTTTAAAACCCAAGTCTACCTGTCTTTCCTCTACATTTTCTCTTTCAGTCTCTTTTCTTTCTCTCTTGTTGTAGCATATCCCACTATTTGCCCTAGGGTTATTCTAACTTAGAATATTACCACACTCATGCACATCTATTCATGACAACACACTGCAAATGAAATAGCACACAGCAGGTGGCATATTTATTATATAATACTCACACCAGAAAAATGAGTAGTGAAATTACAAACACAATACAATACATATCTTCTTTACTAAAAATTCCTATATTATATATATATATATATATATATATATGTTAATATAAATATTAACTAAAGCGGAAATTTTAAGCATTAGCTAATGATGGAATTCACAAACTATCAAAACTCAGTTCTATTGCCGTACACACATCACACACAGACCTATTTAACTGCATCCTCAACACACCTTATCAAAAACTCTTCCTCACTCAAATCCCCTCAGGCGGGCGATCTGGACATAATGCGTTCAATGTATTCTACGTATACTCACAACTCTTGAACATACCTCGTTCCCTCGGTGTCTGCACACACCACGCACACATCTAGATCTCACCTAGTCGTTCTACATACTCGCTTAACTCGTCCAGACATACCTCGTTCACAAGGTGTTCTGTGTACGACACACATTCATATTATCTATTAATACAAAACGTCCACACACACCTATTTGAGCAGCTGGCCCCCACTCAATGGCGTATGCTGTTTAATCTCCAACATTCGTACAACAGTCTATCAATCGCTCTTCTATCTAAGTCGGTGAGCTAAACAGACTCCTATCTACTTTCACTCGTCCCCTCTCCATGCCAGCCTGCTTGAGCTAAACTTTGTCTAGTGTTAAATACTCTCAAGCAGTATCAGAGCTGACCAATGGATCTCTGGCGGATGGCTCTATTCAGTCGTTACTGGAACGAATTATTCTGAACACATGTCACTCGTCTATCGCAGCAAGCTCCGCTGCCCTCCCGTCTGTCACTCACCAGCCACTACCCAATTCGGAACGACAGTGGTCAGTTCCTACCTGTACATTCTTTCCCCAACTCAGATTTCCTTTGTTGAGACGGTGAGTGACCTTAACGTAGTGACCAGACAGAGTGACCTTGGTACGCATTCAGGTACCTTTGTTCTCACCACACCACCCCTGCCCTAAACTCTCATGCTCGGAGTGGAACTGTTACATTGTCTCTCCTTCCTCTCCACCTTCCTTTGAGCCATCTGCTGGATACATCGATGTCAAAGCACAATCTCAGAAGCTCTCGCGATGACTCTTATGTGTGGTTTGTCATCAGAGTTGTCCTTATCCTAGAAGAATTGCCTGCGAGGCTAACGAGTCTCCTGTTCTCGGTTTGTGGTCGGTTGTCCCGCCATTTTTATTGCGGTGTCACATTGTTGTAATGGTCACAATCAAATCCGACCAATCCTGTCTTCAAATTTACGGTCAGCTATGTAGCGAAATCACGGCACAATCGATGACCATCCGTGAAATCTTGCTAACCGATCACTTGGTACACACTGGATCTATTGTAATGTTACTATTTACACCACACGATGGTGGTATTAACTACCACATTCAGATAAAATGTACTTCTTTTCGCGTTACGGGTAACGCTGAACCTAGACCACGTATGTCGTCCTAGTAAGTCAGTTTTGCACCACGATGACGGCGATAATCCTTGAAAACTGGCTAACCGATGATTTGAGAGGAACTAGCCGCACACTGTCTTTGCTATTGCGCTATTAACTACACCACACATACCGGTATTAATTACAAACAATGGCGAAACTGCCCGAGAAAATTCAATCCTTGTCCTCCATTAAGGGGACACCAGTATAAAAAAAACGTGTTATGTATACTCGTCCCTACTTTTTAGCGCAGAAAAATGGACAATGAAAAACAAGTTGGAAAAGAGTATTGAAGCTTTCAAAATGTGGGTATATAGAATATTTGGTCGCATTTCTTGCAAAGAAAAGACAACAAATTTGGAGGTATTGAAAAGTTTGCGGTGAAAATGGAATTAATGATCGAAATCAGGGTTAGACGATTAGGTTATTTTGATCAAATAACGAGACATACCTCCTTGCTGAAGACAACACTAGAGGGTAGGGAGGAAGGCAGTCGCTCAAGAAACAGACAACGTTTTAAGTGGCTGGATAACATCAGGAGATGTACTGGAAAAAGTTTCTCAGACGGCAACATTACGGCAATAGATAGAGTACACTGGGGATTCATTGTAGCCGACCTTTGATGTGGAGATGGCACTTGGATTTGAACTTGAACAATTGTATTAGATTTATTTGACGAATGAATTATTATTGAAGTTGTGTGTTCCTTTTATTATTTCCCATTGTTGTAAGAATCATTGGCTTGTTTGAAAAGTAGATTTTGTAAAAGTCTCTCCTGCTGTTCTGGGGTATCTTATCTATACCTGGTATTTTATTTTTCTGGGTTGAGTAAAATGGCGTATTAAATGATTCTATGGTTACAGGTAATCTCTCTTCTATCAAAGACATGTCATGAAATATCGTGTTAGCTTGATTACGGTTTACCTCTTCATATACATTTTCTGAACATATTCTCTTTAACTCTCGTGTATGCATGCTGGGTCTGTTATTGGTTTCCCAATCGTCTTGTTAATCATCCGTTGTTGTATGCCCATATTTTAACGAAATAAATGTTTCCCATGTTCTTTTCAGGTCTACATGTTCATTCAATCGGTCTATTCACGATGTGTTCGTGCCATGTTAAATTCTCATTCAAATGTATTGTTTGTACTCCTATACTTAACAATGTCTTGTTCTGTATTACTGTTTTTCCATTTTTGTCTTTCTTCCACTTTGCTTAGCATTTTAGCTGTTACTTGTGGTTTCTTGTTTTCTGCTTTCTGTTTGTTCAACGTTATCTAACCTGCCTATTTGACTGCATCTGTTTTTTTCTGCCACTACTGTTGATTGAAATCTTCAGAGACTTTTGTTTCTGTTAAACATCATTTACTGAGCTTTTGGAAGTTAACACTTTTCTCCAACTCGTTTAGCGCATTTGGCTAGAATTTGTGATTCCGCTGGTGTCTTCCTACTTTGTTGGCATTTCATAATTTAAAAAAAATATGATCAGTCTCAGCCTTCGCAACCGGGTAAGTATTTATACTGTCAACTGGCATTAAACCTATAGTATATTTGATTTTTAAACTCCGAGCAGTCGAGTAGTAAAACATTACCTCCCTACCTCCTCATTGCAAAGGTACAGACTCGGATATTTATTGCGGAGACGCTTTGGTCGACCCAGCCGCAAATGGGTACCTGCATTATTGTTGAGAAGGAAAAGATAAAAAGGAAGGTAACTGGCCATCCCACTTCATGAAAAGCTGAGGCCTATCCAAACCAAATCTCCAACACTCCATCCCCGACAGGAGAGTGCTTTTGGAGTACTTCAAAGTGCCAGATGAGGTATGCATTAGTGACGTGTGTACTGGAGAAGCAGCTGTCAGAGCGGTTTGGATGCTGGTTATCTTTACAGCGAGTGATGGCTTTCAAAATCTCAGTAAAATATAGGTTTATGTAAAAAGGAAGTAAAATAAACATTTTCACTGCACCTTGTACGGTGACTGTAGGAGACATATGCCATTATCCTTCAGCACTGTAATGCTTCCAGGTAGAAATCGACAAAGGTAATACACGATGTTAGGATCGTTTGTTTATTCAAGTACACATACTTGAATAGTTCGTATGTGCAGGGTGTCGTAAAACTAGTGGTCGTATATCGGGGTACAATTTTCTTCATGCTGTGTCTCGTCACGAGCCCTAGGCATTAAATTAGCGTTCTAATCTTCTCAGACGTGTTTTTAGTTATAATTTTGTTCAAAATAGATTTCGTCGTCGGAGAAGATGTTTGCCTGAAGTAATATGTGAACCTTATGCCACGCGAACTATGTCTTTGGCACGTCTTTCCGTTTTTGAAGAATGCTTGAGGGTTAAAAATACTAACTTTTTGGCAACTATAATCCTAATGTAAAATAGAGGTTAAAGATTGCTCACTCGACGGCAAGGGAAACATGAATTTACCCTCAACATCCAACGAACATGACGAAAATAGGATTGTCGTTGATTTCTTTCCTTTTCTAGTTTTCCCTTCTGTCTCATTCGATTTTATGGAACGTGGGGTTACTGCCAAACTTTGTTACATTTTTATTCAATTGTTCTGCCTACACTGATAAACGGTATTGTAAAGTGGCTTTTAGTGGGGGGGGGGGGGGGGGGGGGCTAAATGTTTAACAGTAAAACAGACAGAAATGAAGACGTATACACATTATCATAGAAAAAGTGTGGCAAAGTCAAGCCAGTAACGAGATTTTGGATAAGGGTAGAAATTTAAGATTTAAAATGCCAAAATATGTGCTACTGTGGTCGAATAGCGGATCTTTTAATAAGTACATTTGCACCTGCATGGTGTGTCATTAGAATAAACACATGAAAGGGTCATCGTGCCATATACTACCATCTGCTCACAAATGTATGATGTTAAGTATCGTCTCCGCATCGACGGTTGGTTGCTATAGAACTCCAACATTCTGTCTCTTGCTTTTATTTTAAACTCCTATAGACTAAAATTTCAACTCTTAATGTCTTCTTCCTACTTGTAATGCTGTCTTCCTCATGCCAGTCAACCATCTATCTTTCTATCCAGCATTGTCTTGAACATTGTATTGCATCTCTATACATGTCCACTATGTTGTATTTGCCGAATGTGTATTCCCCTCATTAATTCTCTTTCAATTTCCAATCGCTTAATGATCTCCTTATTTGATCGATTTTTCTACCCATCAGATACTGCTCATCCCTCTGTGTACCCACGTTTCGAAGGCTTCTATTTCATCCACATGCCGATTGTACATATTCCCACAGCATAGACACATTACCACTATGTATAGCATCTGAGGACTCTCATGTTCAGTGCAGTTGTTAATTATCCAGATGTCAATATATATTTCATGCTGTTAAAATTGTGTTTGGCCATTTCTATTCTGTTCTTTACCTCCATCTCACAACTACCACCATCTGTTATTATGTGTCCAAGGTAGAAGACACTATTTACCTGTTCCAGAATCTCTCCGTTTACTGTGATGTTGGCTTCGCATTTGTTTTGCTAAACATCCTAGTTTTTGTTTTCCCAAAGTTAATGTCCAAACCATAATCCCTACCTCTGTTGTTGACTGTCTCTATCAGTACCACTAACTCCTGCTCACTTTTAGCCAGCAATACAGTATCATCAGCATAACGAAACAGTTAATTATTTTGTAATTAATATTTCGTGGATTCATCCCTTCAATCTGTCTGAGCATTCCCTCTGTGTAGATGTTCAATAGGTAATGTGTAAACACACACACTCTTTTTATATCAATATCTGCTGAGTAAATCTTTCCCCATCATATTGTTGCCACCTGTTCCGAATATAGATTACTAATTAGTCTAATGATTTTATCATCCAGGCAGACTCTTAGAAGCATTCATTTGGTTTGACAAGTTAAATGCCGTACCGCAGTCGAAAAAAACACATGCAGATACCTTTTTGTACTTAAGTAAACGAGAAAAGATTCCGGCGACTTCTTCGACATTTGTCTTGAAACGGTTCCCTGATCCGAATGCAATCGTCTGACTTCTGTCAGCTCATGAATTGCTCTAGTGAAGTATAATATACATAAACGTTTCTCAATTGTATGCATACGTTGATTTAGGTCATATTCACAAACACCTTGATAATTAATAATTAATTCAAATAAAACAAATGCATGTCGAACTTGGCCATTTAGCGTAAACGTGGCATGTACGAGAGTGATTATGATACTATACTTAGACATCGAACGTTATTGGAGCCAGCAGAAAATAGAAGGGTGTGAGACCACATGACGTTTAAATAACACACATGGGCGTTGAGAATACGACTGACAATGGAGATTAGTAAAATATATGTGAGTTTAACAGAAACAGTTGAATTAAATAAATTCATATAGATAAGCCATTTTACAGTAACGAGAGCATCTGCGCTCGTCGGAATGACATATATAAATAAACAGGATTAATTAAATATACGTTACATAGACAAACTAATATGATGAAGGTTGTCAATGTGAAAATATGATTTATAGCAAGCTTTAGGATAAAGTAATATTATGTAAGTTTTTTTTAAAATACGTCAATGTACACCATGTTTGAGGAGCAATCTCAAGACGAATGATATTTCAAGGAAAGGGATGGAAGTGACAGAGAAGAGCTGGACGGTTTTACATCGTTTTACGAAAAGCTGAACAGAGTTGGATAAAAATAAACATCACTTGGTAAAAGAAGTAGTAGAGATCCATAATCGCATACTCTGCGGACGCAGCAATCGAAGAAGCAGAAAAAGAAGAATAAGAAAAAGAATATACTAAATAAGGATCATATGAAGAAACTGGCAGCTAGAGAGCACAACTGTGGCGTGATTAGTGCAATAAACACCACAAGAATAGGAACGGTTAAAAACAGCATGTTGGTGTTAACATGAACATGATCCGGCAGGGAATGAAAGCCGGTTGAGGTATTCAGTGGGATAAGTAGGCAAGCAGGAACAGGAATTTATGTGTTTTTTGTTCTTCTTTGTTTCTCTCTTCCAAGGACTGGTGCTTGAGAGAAATTTGTAAGGCCACTAACTTTCCAGGAATGCATGACAATAAAAATACACATGGCTGTTCGTGAGGCTTGTAACCTCACCAAGTAAAATACGTTGCTTTCGAAACCACAACGGCTAAAGCGCACACACGTGATTAGAACAGTTTCTTTAATGCAAAAAATGTTAAGCAGCATCTAGACATAAGAACTGTAACAGACATTAACCAACGCACGATCATAAATATAACTTTATCAATGGGTGGACAGAGAGAACGAGATATGCGACAAGATTTAACTCAATAAAACGAATACTTGTAAAATGTACGGCATTCGAAAAACAACACATTTAGATAAATGATAAATGTTGACAGCAAGGAAATGAGCTGATGTCTTGACAGTAAGTTGTACAAAAACAGTTTTCTTGTAGCGAGAGGGATATTAAAGACATGCGTTTTATTAGTGTGAGCACTTTAAAAGCTTCCAGTGAGGGAGATGGCGACATCTGTTGTTCAACACTTCATTTGATACGGAAGAGAGACGTGAGGAAGTGGAGATGTTTTTATTCAGTTTACGATTTTCTAGCTCCAAGTATTTTATGTGTACAGTGCAAATGTTGTATCATTGTGTTTTACAGTAGCTCTCAGACTGGTCCTTGCGGGTTATGCAGTTCTAAATAGTATTATTATTGTATAAATGCTGTAATACTGACAGCTTCATGTGATGGAACTTATGTCGGTACTATAATAATAATACTAATAATAAAAATAAATAGCATAGCCTGCTTAATGAGGAATCATCACATTATCTGGGATAAAAAATATTGAAAAAATGACATAAATGAATATTGTCCGTGGCTCCATTTGTTCTAGAATAAATTCAACATTGTATCGAACCAGCATTTCAAAAAGCCTGTTTGAAATAATTTACAAAGCGGTTTATTAACAACGGCTTTGCATCGTGTGATTACCAATACAATCCACAAACTTCTTTATTCTATTCTTACGACATTCAAGGAAGGAAGCATTGGTACTGTTCTGCTGCCCGCGTGTAACAGTTCAGCTGGGGTGATTATGCTGGCCACTCTGGGAACAAAGGTTGCATGGAAACGTGTCAAGGTCACTCACCGTCTCGACACTAAGTCGATAAAGGAAACGAGGGGTTGGGGGAAAGTATTTGTCTGGTACAAGTGGGGGTTCGGAGCTGACCACTCTGGAGTTCCGAATCAGCGTAGTGGGGATTGGTGACAGTCAAATGCCACCACGTCCGGCTACGAGACATTGAGAGTGACAGTGATTCGGAGTTAATCCTCCAATAACAACTAGTTGGAGGTATTGCCAAATTAGAGTGACGGCTCAATTAGATAACCAACAGGAGAATATTGGACAGCCATCTTGTTGCTTGAGACAATAAAATACTCAGCACATATGAACTCAAGCAGCAGATTAGCTAGGAGAGAGAGAGAGAGAGAGAGAGAAAGAGAGAGAGAGAGAGAGACTGAAACACTAGCTACGAGAGAGATTGATAGGTTGTTAGTAGTCTAACAGACAGATATAGAGTGAGTTTTCAGTGTGACTGAACCAGCATACACTTTGGAGTTTGGCCAGTCGCTATATATGTGTGTGTGTTGGACACCCTGTTAACAGCAAGCGATCTGAGTGTGTGTCGTGCGTGCAGGACACCCAGTGAACGATGCGTGATCTAGTTACATATGAATGTAAAAATACGTGAAGAGATCGAAGTAATTGTCAATGCACATATCGGCTGAGTGAGTGACTACAAGTGCCTACGCGATCCGACAACAAGAAACGTGATCCAATTGCATATGAATGCACAGATCGCCTGAACATACGTGAACCAAATGATTGCGGACGTACAGATCATCTGACTGAAGGTGATCTGATTGTGCGTGAATGCACAGAACGACAGAGTACGCAATACGAACTGAGGACGAGTTTGTTGAGTGTGTGTTGAGTGTGCAGATAAGGGGAGTGTAGCGGCGAGAGCCATGGTTAGGTAGTTTGGAGGAAATATTCAAAAGCTAGTGCTTAAGAATTCCAATGTACAATTAACAATAATATTTATATATATTGATTATTTAGTTCATATGTATTTTGTTTGTTTCTGCTAATAATGTTTTTGGTGTAAAAAAAACAAAATTTAAGCGGAGGCTCGACTTCATTGCCTCGGGTTTTTTTCCCCACTTTAACTCGGTTTCTATTGGCAGATGGGTGTCGAGAGGTGTAGATTGCTATTAAATGTGTTACATTTTGTTAGATAGTGTTTACTGTGTTATTTACTGTGTGAAGTCGTGTTGGGGTGTGAATACATGTTGTAACACTTTAGATAAGTAACTACTTAGCGAAACATAGACTCTGCGATACGTGGAACCAATAGAGTAAAAGATTGCAATGGAGGACACACTCATAAATGATCTGTAATAATAAACATATCGTTGTAGCAGTACAGAAACAGATACATTTATCAGGCAAAGAATATTCAAAGTACGATACCTTCTCATAACAATTGGAATCTTACGAGAACATTATGAGACACAGAAATATAGAAACATGCAATTGCAATGTCAATATTAAATCGGATGTATGTTTACTGAAGCACGGATATAAGACGCTTCCAAAATAGTAATGAAGAAAATATAATGTGCATGGGAGGTGAGCAGAGTAATGTGGCCTTGGATAAAACACAAATACAGAAAGCTTGTTGATAGATTTACACATCATTGTCTAATTACGAGAAACAAAGGAATGTCAAATAACACGTAACGGAGAGTTCGAAGGGAAGATCAAATGAGAAATGAAAATGCAAGGAGATCAGGTCTCATAACTGTAGGGTTTATTATGTGTGTTTTTGATGACTTGTGGTACCATGGCATTTAGATGTAGTATTTTGTTGATTGAATGATTGATTGCTATTTATTTAAAAAAAAAAATTATGAATAATGGGGCGAATAGGTTTTGGATACCTTTCACTTTATGAGAGGGACGCGGGTTCAAATCATCGGTAGGGCTTCGGATTGTTTGTATCTGCGGTAAAATAAACCTAGCGAGCACACTGCGTTGTGGCCGCAAGGAGAATAGCTCTTTAATACCCAGCCACATGAATCCTTCCGGTGAACACCAACAATGTGAATGGACACTGTAATGTTAGGTTGAAAATAATATCTACGTGATCCGACGGAACATCGTTCAAAAACCTTTTGCTGCAATGCATTTATCCGAGAAGTGGACGTCTACTTAATATCATTAGGCCTCCTGCTGCAATGATCTGTCTCATCGTGTTCAATCCAATGACTTTGGATGTTGATATTGGTGTGCTTATTAATGTAGTATTAATTTTTCTTTTAAACTAGACATACCGTGAAAATATAATTGGAGAGTCAGTGAACATTCAATTCTTTATAATTTTGGAGTATTCGGAGTAACTCATTTTGGTTCAAATATTATTTTACTGAATTATGGTATGAAGATTTTGTTGGCATTGTCGGAGCAAACATGTGACGAGAATTATAGATAAGTCAATCTAAAGATATTATGTGAATTAAGTGTTGGGAATACATTTAGTCCTGCTCTTAATACATAGATCGAAAAGTCGAATGATATTAAGTAAATCAATGAGATGGAGTGAGTGACAAGAAATTTGGTGAATAAAAGGAGATTACTGAAGGAAAGAAGATGGGTGAATGATAAAGATCGGGGGAAGGAAAGGAGGCAGTGTGAGAGAAATAAGAGGCAGTGAATTAGAAAAGAAAGGGTGAGGTAAAGGAGGCAGAATGAATGAAAGAAGAGGCAGTAAATAAAAGAAGATCGGATGAATTAAAGAACATGAAGTTAATGAAACAAGATAGGGTGAATGCAAGGAGACATGGTTAATGAATGAACAGCAAGGGAATGAAAAGAGATCGGATGAATTAAAGTAGATGGGGTGAATGAAGATAAATGTGCGATTGGAAGGAAATGAGGTTCACGTTAAGAAGACGGCGTGAATGACAATGGATTGGGTGAATGAATGAAGAAGCGTGGAAGATGACGTTTTAAAATTATCACATTTAAAATTGATCCACAATAGGAAAGGAGAGGGAAAGAGAAGTAAAGAGAAAGAGAGAGACAGAGAGAGAGAAAAAGAGAGAGAGAGAAAGAGAAAGAGAGAGAGAGAGACAGAAAGAGAGAGAGACAGAAAGAGAGAGAGAAAAGAGAGACAGAAAGAGAGAGAACGAATGTTGGAATCCTCCACCATCCGTTTAATGCATACTCTATCCAGCAGGTTAATGGAACCATACTCTACACGTCAGGCGCAGGCAGTGGTCTTACTTTTACTAAAACGATGTTCCACTTGGACCCCAGTTATGAGGTCGATATAAGACGCATTCCCGATAGCAGTGCCAAGAATAACTTCCCGAAGATCTTGTTGGACGACTCTATCATGTGTTGAGATGTGACTCGTTTAAAGCCACCCATTGCATGTTTTCAGTGGATTTTGGCCAATCTTTGACAGCATTGTAATTACCGGGTTTAAGGCACTGTTTGCCAGGGATACTCAACATTTTCGTTAGTAAGAACCACCATGCCTCATCAGGCAGCTGGTCCACATGAGAAAGCATGGTATGCACTCTTCCTTCTTGGTTTTTATTTCAATATCCTACAGCTCTACATCCTCAGTGCAACAGATGGTCGCATCCATCAGGTTGTGGGAAGCCTGTGCGTCACGTACACTGCCAGTCTCAGTCGGCTGGGCCAACATGGATTGCCATGTAACATGAACACGTGGCTGTGACATTATTCTTTAAGTTGGTCTCCTGTACCATGATGATGTCAAAATCGTACACCGTTCTTTAGGAAAGGCCTGCACGCTGACACGCACTGTCATCGTTTTCTCACCAACGACCTATTCCTTCGTTTGTTCCTCTTTTCTACCACCGCTACCAATCTAACCTACTGTTTTCACACTTGGTTTTGCCTTTCACTGAAGGTATTGACGACAGAGCACACTCTCTGTAGTTCCCATCAGGGTTCAATTTTTTTCTATATACACATTGCATTTAATAGTTAAAATAAAGATTCACCTTGATAGGGTCACCATTCCAAGAAAGAGGCATGTAATTTCCCAGAGGCAATCCATCTGTCTTCTTCTTCTTCTGCGTACGCAGTCAGACAGTAACCATTATTTTTTCGAAAAAAGCAGCGGTCATCCTGAGGCTGTCGCCACTGCCATAGAGCTTGTCTTACAGTTCCACTGGTAATGGCCACATCTACTCTCTCTGATCCTCGTATGTCGGGCAGTTCTGCAGCAGATGTTCAGCGGTCATTTTACCAGTACCGCACGGGCATTCGTCGGTACACCCTATCTTCAATTTGTTGAATAGGTGGTACCTCAGTCTATTGTGGCCAGTGCGAAGTCTGAAGACAACGACCTGCTCTCTTCGGTTCAACTGGTAATAGGCATCGTTTTTGGTGTAACCAGTATGTTCGGTTTCACATTTGGTCATGTATCTGGCTTTGATAAGCCGTTTTGACTCTTCGTACGTCATACTGGTATCTGTTTGTGGTAGTCTTGCACCTT
This sequence comes from Ariolimax columbianus, assembly GCA_036924085.1. NCBI lineage: Eukaryota > Metazoa > Mollusca > Gastropoda > Stylommatophora > Arionidae > Ariolimax > Ariolimax columbianus. Next base: position 20,804,161 of record JAVGWX010000002.1, read on the forward strand.
CTTTTGCCAGTCTGTCTGCCTCCTCGTTGCCTTGGATGTTGCAGTGTGATGGGACCCACTGTACCACTACCCTTTTTGGTGCGGACTGCTGGCACAGTTTGCAGAGTGCTGCTCTTAAGTCATTAAGCTCAGTGTTTTTCTGGCTTTTTAGCGCTGTGACTACGGCGAGAGCATCTGTCAGCAAGACTATATGGCTCTCATTTTCACTGTGTGTCACCATTTCTTCCACTGCCGCCCTCAGTGCCTCTGCCTCCGCTCTGAAATTGCTTGTGTACTTACCAGTAGCGAATGACAGTGTTATTTTTCTGCCATTTGGTAGGTTCAGGAATGCTCCTGCCCCTCCGTTCTGTGTTGTGTTTGTTACAGAACCGTCGGTGTATGCATGGGTCCAGTCCATGCTTGGGTAGCTTTTCGTTATGAAGCTTAGGGTAGTATCTCTCCTTTCTTTTTCAGTCTGGCAGTTTTTGTTTGCAATACCTGGTATATTTTCTACCACCTCTGGAAATATATCCTGCCTCCAGGTAGGTTTTCGTACAGTAGTGATGGGTTTTAGTGTTGTTAGTGCGTTTATGGGATCTTCGTGTATCTTTGCTTTGGCTATTTCTGCAAAGTTTCTCCGCTTTAGTTTCCCATTTCCCAAATTGTTTAGTCTCTGGTGCATTGGATGGTCGGTCAGTCTTCGGAGTTTCTCTGACTGCAGCTGGGCTCTGCAGTCTCTTCTATCGGTCATGGATTGCAGTTTTGTAATCTTTTCAAGTTCTACAATTGGCCTTGACTTCATGCCACCTGTTATAATTCTCATGGCTTGGTTTTGAAGTTTGTTAACTTTATCGAAGTTCGCCTTCGCTGCTGTTGTCCATGCCGCAATGCCATACTCGAGAACTGGTCTCACTCTTCCAGTGTACAGTTTCTTTAGTATGCCTTCGTCTGCTCCCCAGCTTGTGCCAGCAAGTTTCCTCATGATTGCCATTCTTTCTCTGGCTTTCATTCGGTTTCTCTCAATCTGACTTTTCCATGTCATGCGCCGATCAAATGTGACTCCCATATAGGTTTGGTTGTCGTTTGGCTGCAGGAATTTGCCATTTAGACTTAATTTGGTACTTTTGGGTTTTAATGAAAGCGAGAATATTGTGCATGTGGTTTTCTCCTCGTTTATTTTGACCAGCCATGAGTTCGCCCACTCTTCCAGCGATGTTAGGGCCGTCTGCATCCGATTTCTTGCTATGGTGAGATTCTTTTCAGAGGTCCACATAGCCAGATCGTCTGCAAACATTGAGCTATGGACTCTTCTTGGTATATTCTCTGTAATATCGTTTATATATACCAGGAAGAGTGTGGGTGACAGTACTCCCCCATGGGGTACTCCCTGCTCGAGTGTCACCTTTTTGCTCATCTGCCCTTGTACTTGGACTCTGGCCGTTCTTTGTTTGAGGTAGTGGTTGATGCACTTGTACATCTTCCCACAAACATCACTTCTTCTTAGCTTGACTCTAAGTTCATCTTTCCAGACTTGGTCAAATGCCTTTTCCAGATCCACCCAAACAGCTACTGTGTGTTTCTGAGCCTGGTAGGCATCTTCTATCTCCTGGGCTATGAGGATGACCTGGTCCTCAGTGGATCTGTGCTGTCTAAAGCCGGCTTGCTGTGGAATTAGTATTCGTTTTTCTTCCAGATGCCACATCAGTCTGGTGTTTATCATCCGTTCCATCAGCTTGCCGACACAGCTCAGTAGGCTTATGGGCCTGTATCCATTTGGATTTGTTTTGTCCTTTCCTGTTTTTGGTACTGGTACCAGTATTGCGTCTTTCCATGCCTGTGGTACAATTCCCCTTTTCCAGCTTTGGTTCAGGACCGATAGCAGTTTCTTCTTCGCTGTTTGGCCCAGCCCCATCAGCATTTCGTTTGTTATCCCGTCTTTTCCGGGAGATTTCCTTTTCTTTAGTGTTCTCATAGCTTCTTCCATTTCGCGCATTGTTAGTTTGGCCATCATGTGCTCTTCAGGTGCCGTATTCATGTTTTCGTGTCCCTTTAGCTCTTCGCTAATGTCTGTATCCTTATCTGCAGGGACCTCGATGTGGTTTGCTCTGGCATAGTGATCGACAAAGGCGTTTGCGGCTTTCTTACCTGTGATCAAGTTCTCGCCCTGCTTGATAGTAATTTGTTTATTTGACGGGGTTTCGTCGTTCATGGCTCTGACTAGCTTCCATAGCTTGTTCCCGTCTTTGTCCAGGTTTAGACTTTCCGTTTTATTTTTCCAGCTTTCTCTTGCTGTTTGCTTGAGAGTGTGTTTGAACTTCGCCGCGGCGGCTTTGAGGGCGATGTTTGCCTCCATGGATTTTTCTCGCTCTGCCATGTTCCTAGCATTTGTTACTGCATCTTCCACTTTCTGCAACTCATCATTCCAGTAGGGCTTATAGTTTTTCCTAGCTCCTCTTGGGATGGTTTCAGTGGCGGCTTGCATTATTGCCTTGCTTAGGCTCTCTACCATGGGCTTCATTTTGGTGTTTCGTGTGTTGATGGTTTCACTCAGCCCATTTGTGAGGATTGCAAATCTGTCCCAGTCGGCTCGTTTGTAATTCCAACGTGGGAGCAATCAATCTGTCTGAAACCGACGCCCTCACAACCCAGACAATCCACGCTTGCACCTGCTCCCACATCAGCCATTTAGCTCGTGGTGGTGTCAAACTACTTTCGGCATGATGTTATTAACACATCAATGGATGACAGTGCAGGGTGATCACTTCTAGTAATGGTGTGTAGTACGCAAGATGATTCCCATCTGTGTTTAATGCTCAAGTCGACCCTCAGCTGTAGGTACTGCTCAAGACGACTTTCAGCTGTGTCTTACAACATGCATGCCTATCATAGGGAAACACTAGCATTTAGTCATTAAAATATAATCCTGGGGGAGGGGGAAAGGTTATCAGATTTAGAGAGATCTCACAGCAGCAGACAGAGAGAGAAAAAGTGATAGAGAGATTGGAGAAACCAGCTCAACGAAGAAAAAAAGTATCAAATGTGTATATATACATACCAGGCGCGTTCAAGTAAACCATGGCATTCTTTTGTAAGGTGACATTTTTTTTTTCAAGTAGTCAAAATGTAATTTATTTTTCGATATCATATCTTGTAACGTTAATGCACTTATCCCAGCGTTTAAGTAATGATTGAAAAGCTTCAGTGTAGAAAGATTTGCTAGTATGTCTGAACCAATCCAGGACATCCTGATCACTTCGTCATCAATTCTGAAATGCTGACCTCCCAGGAATTATTTTAGGGGTTCAAACAGGTGGAAATGGTTTCGAGCAATGTCTGGGCTGTAAGATGGATGTGACAATAAATCTCAGTCGATTTTCTTCAGATGGCACATAATCTGGTTAAGCCGTATGAGATCGAGCATTACCTTGCAGGGCAGTACGCCCTTTTTGACCAAACCAAATGTGCAATAAGCTTCCGAAATGCAAATGTTCATGAACATATAGCTCCCCGTATCCAAAGAAAGACTTGCCATTGTGCAATATCGCGACATACTTTGCGTTGATCTTCCAGGATAAGGCGTTCCACAATCTGGATATTCACGACAGTGACTTTTGTGGGACGAGAGTCACCACGCTGGAATCATCACTCACGGATGTACGTCCTTCTCTAGATCGTTTACGCTTTTAAAATGTCTTACTGCGTCTGAGTGTCTCATCACCGTATGTGATTGTAAATTTCGGCATGTTTCGCGCGTTCTTTCACAAGAAACTACATAATAACACCATAAAAGCACTAACAGTGTCATCCGCCAATTTTGTATCTGTCACATGACTGGACCATGGCAAGTGGGTTACCTATCAGTAATAGGACAAAAGTGCCCCTAACTAATGATAGTAGTTACAGCACGCTATAACCCATCCAGGTAAAAGTAGAACAAAAAGTCCCAGTTTTATTTGAATGCCCCTTGCATATATGTATACGTCACAGATGAATACGGATGTAGTCCAATTCTGGTTCAGAAACCCCTTCCACATATGTAGCATTTAAGGTTATAATTTGATGGTGAGTTGTTTTACTTTTCGCAAAGTGCGTTTTTTGTGTGTGCTTAGGAGACCCGGCGTTTGTCAGCAATGGAGGTGCATCTGATGGTGGTTCCACGCCATGCCTTGAGGTCATGTGCGAGGCATTCCCATGTGTTTGCATCGATGTTGATACGTGTCATACATACTTTGAGGGAGTCTTTGAAGCGCTTCTTTTGGCCATCGACCAGACGCAGGCCCTCTTTCAGGTCACCATACATTAGTTGTTTGGGGATGGGGTTGTCTGGGCTTTCCTGTGTCAAATGGCGTCAAGCAGGGCTGTGTATTAGCCCCAACACTCAGCAATATAATGTTTGCTGCCATGCTCAGTATTAGCTCTCAGGGTTGTATCCAAACAGTGGAAATTAAATGCAGGACTAGGGGGACGGCATAGCCTAGTGGTTAAATGACACGGCTTACAACCCGAGGTGCTGGGTTCAATCTCCATCACAGTACCTGCCGTTACCCCGGGGAAGCAAACCCTTAGAAAATGCAGGAGGAAACTGACCCTTACATAAAATGCATGTTGAAGTCGGATGCACTGGACCGACAGGCGCACAATAAAAACCACAGTGCAACCCACACTTGCCTTGGGGAATAGAGAAATAAGGCAAACGCAAAAAAAAATAAAAAATACAAGAGTGACGGAAAACTCTTCAATCATAGGTGACTACACGCTCATACCAAGGACGGAAAACTCTTCAATCATAGGTGACTACACGCTCATACCAAGGACGGAAAACTCTTCAATCATAGGTGACTACACGCTCATACCAAGGTAAACCACAGAACCATCTCAAACTTACTTTTTGTTGATGACTTCGCAATCGTTGCCAGCATCAACAGAGCCATACAGGCATATGTGGACAAGTTCCGTACAACCTGTGACTTGTTCGGGTTTACAATTAATACAACCAAAAAAAAATCCGAAAACATGTTTCAGCCTGCCCTCAGTGATGCATATCGTAACCCAGATATCAGAGTCAAGAACGAGTGCCTCCAATCAGTAGACAACTTCACTTACCTAGGCAGCACTATTTCCAGGGAAACCACCATTCGCTCTCAGGACAGTAACATAATCTGCGCAGGCCAGTGCTGCCCTTGTGAGGCTGCTCAACAGCGTTTGGAATCGAAGGGGACTTGGGCTTTATATATATAATTATCAGGGCAGTCCAAAGAGAAACCGAAAGTATTTTTTAAAAACATAATTGTTCTGCGCTTGCAATTGATTCTAACTTGTCTTTCGTGAAATAGCTCCATTCCCTGTTGATGCATCACTACTAGAGTATATTTTTGTACGAATCCTTGAACTCGTTTTCAAGACTGCATGCCTCGTAGCTAACTTTCTTTGATATTTTCTATGACCTGAAATCAGAGCCCTTTAAGAGTGGGTTTCAACTTTGGTAATACAAAATACCTGGATGGTTCACATCTGGAGAATATGGCACAACAGACGTTTCATGTATTGCCAACAAGTCACGAATAAGCAGTGACGTGTGTGCAGGCTTTGTTTGTCAATCCTGCAGGCTTCTTTATTTGTATATCTTCTCTCACTAGCCTCATACCACCTTCAAGTAATATACTTTATTGACCGGCTGACCATCTGACCGTCTGACCGGCTGGAAGTAAATGATCACGAACGGTGCGCCTCAAAAAAAAATAACAAAAAAAAAAACAAACCAACAAACAAACATCCATGTCACCGTCACATTTGAGCTGCCGTTCTAGTCCACTGTCAAGACTCCCTTTTTGTTTCTATATCTTTGCGTTTTTCAGAAAGTCTCAATCAGCATTCAGTACAAGTTTTACTTAACTGACAGAAGAGCTTCACGAATACGCTTTACTCTTCAAGATCATACATCGCTCGATGTTCCACACACAAACTAGTAAAGTTCATTACGCGTGTATTTACTTCACCGAATGCTCAATAATAACGGTCGGGTTGTGATGCGGTCATAATTCAACTTAAGGTTAATGTCATTGGTAGGACAACCAAGTAGTGTCTAGCTCGCTGCTCACTTAATTGCTGTGTCGTTTTAAAAGTCAGATTTCCTTTTGTACTAGTCATCCTTTGTGTGTATGTGTATGTGTGGTGTGGTGTGGTGTCTGTGTATATTAATGTGGCTTCATACAGCACACTGGACATGACAAGAAACAAAACAACACACCATAGGGGAAGGAGAGGCACACCTGGACAGCATAAGAGAAATCGTTCTGAACTAGGTACATCCCCGCCTCTCTGAAACGAAAATGTACAAAGCAGAAGTGTACGGGATACACTAGTGCACTCGGGCAATATATGGACTGCATCTGCTTTCGGAACTGGTCGTCATGACAATGTCTGGTCTACAGAAAATAACGATACAGGGAAGGTGACCTTGCGCAAGCCTCTTTCACTAAGAACCTGCAAACGCGTAACTCACCACATCATCCGCATCCTACTAAGCACACCCTGACCAGCCCACCTCGCAGGACGGGACCAAAATCTACAGAGGCCAAACAATGAAAAAACAAGCAAGTACAACAGCCATTACACTAACGACATGGAATGTCCTCACACTGACGGACACCGGTAAAGCAGACAGGCCCGAGTGACGTTCTCCGCTGGACACCGGGGAGCTGCCCAGATACAATATCAACACAGGCTTCCGCCTCCCTGATCGAGACAAGATTTGCAGAGGAGGAACAGCTCACAAAAGAGGTTGCTGGCTACATATTTAACTGGTGCTGTCGCACGAAATAGGATCCCCGTGAGGCTAGAGTCGGTTTCGCAATAATATCAAACATATCTGCAGAATGGCATGCCTACTTTATGGAATCAATTATCGCTTAATCTCCCCAGGGCGGTATTACACTATTAGCAGTGCTTACACACACATTATAATCAAAAATAAATTCTACGAGGATCTTGAGCTGCTTATCGCTGCCGTCTCACTGATTGTAATGCCAGTGTTGCTACATATCACAAATCCTGGGAAGGCGTCCTTAGTAAACATTTAACTGGACAATGTAACATCAGTAGACTGCCTGCTCCTGCTGAAGACATGTGTCCCAAACGTGCTCCTTATCCAAACCACAACCTTCCAACTTTCAACACGAAACTGGACCGCGTGGATGCAGCCATGATCCAACTACTGGCATCTGATTGACAATGTCATCGTCAGAGGCACAGATCGCAGTGTTGTCCAAATAAGAAAGAGCCTGTCTGGTGCGGTGTGCTGGAAAGACCATCGTCTTGTGACCAGGCTTAACCTTCAAGTCTGAGCTGAAGTACGTCTCTAGGAAACGAGAGGTATACACGTGGAAAAGCTGAAGTAGGAACGCACGCGAGAAGCAATACAATTCGATCTAGACGACAAGCTCACCGGGTTCCATTTTTAAAATAAGGACTTTCAACATGGCTGGGTATCAATCAGAAACACTCTTCACTCCACAGGGCTAGGCATCATTCAGAAACACCCTTCACTCCACAGGGCTGGGCATAATTCAGAAACACCCTTCACCCCACAGGGCTGGGCATCATTCAGAAACACCCTTCACTCCACAGCGCTGGGCATCATTCAGAAACACCCTTCACCCCACAGAGCTGGGCATCATTCAGAAACACCCTTCACTCCACAGGGCTGGGCATCATTCAGAAACACCCTTCACCCCACAGGGCTGGGCATCATTCAGAAACACCCTTCACTCCACAGCGCTGAATCATGTTGGTTCACCAAGACCCCAACAAAAGTACTGGTTCGATGCGAATGAGAGAGAAATGCAAATCCTCGTAGATGTAAAACACGATGCGCACATGGTCCATCAAAAAGACACATCATCCACACAGAAACAAAATTACTTTCTCAAATGACGTAAAATCCGAAAGGTTTAAGAAAAAGAAGTTTGCAAAACCACATGATGCCAAACGCATATTTGAAATCGCAAAAACTTAAATTTATGGTGCACAACCCTGCGGTTGGCAACCAATCCTCAATAACAATTGGATTTTGTTAACACATACGTCCAATATACTTGATAGATGGACAGAACACTTCTGCGATTTACTCAAATCACTAATCAGCTATAAAGCGAAGAAGCAATCCAACGGAGGCCACAGGTGCAAATAAACGCGATGATGGACGAAATCATTATTCATGTTGAGGTGTACATGACCATCAATGCACTTTCGATGGGAAAATCCTCTGTAGCTGTTGCAATACCAACAAAGATATATACGACAGCTGGCCTATGACTAACTGGAAAGATCATTCAACTATTCAGCTTGATGTGGGCTTAGAGGGAAAAAAAACAACACATGAGTGTAAAAATGCTTTGATGATTTACATATGTAAGATGAAAGGAAACCAACTGGACTGTGATAATCACAGTGCAATTTCCCTGCTATACGTCGACAAAAACATCTTAGCACATATTTGATTAAATCGGCTACTGAAGTATCTTGAGCAAGGTCGCCACATTCAAACCATAGAGTCAGTGTGGCTTCAGAACCGGACGAGTAACTCTGGACATGGTCTTTGCTGCACGACAGATATAGGAAAAATACCAGAAGCATAGCTGACACGATTCACTGCATATATATATATATATCTTCAGTCCCCTTATGTTGTTAGATGTCGTGAGGAGGTGTGACTTCCTTTGTTTCATATTTTCTGTCCGCTAACCACATAACTAAGAGCTGATGTTATAGCCACACAGTCCCCTTTCTGCGACATATTCTCTGTGGGGCGAGCATTCGTAGAATAATTTGAGTAAATTTTTAACTTTGAACTTTAACGGCAGCTGCCGTTAAGCCTATTGCTTTCGATTTCCAACTGCTAAAGTACACTACACATGGGTGTCTGATCTCACTATTCAGAGATCAGGGGAAATATTTACCAGATGGTCCACGTGAAAAAATATCGCGACGTCCAGCACCTGATGCGAACACATAACTAGAGACCACTGGGTCCCCTATATATATATATATATATATATATATATATATATATATATATATAAATACACACACACACACACACAAATATATATATATATATATATATAGTGAGAGAGAGAGACACACAGAGAGAGAGGAGAGAGAAATAGAGAGAGAAAGATTGAGCAATTTAGAGATTCAAGAAGCTGTAAGCGATATCAGAATACTATGAACATTGACAAGGACAGGAAAAGAAGGAGAGAGAGAGATAGACAGAAATATAATTAGTCTCGAAGATGAATAAACATACCAGAAAGAAAACTCCGGACGGGAGTGAGTCAGAAATTAAGTGTGCCGTGGCAGGGAATGGAATAGGGAAGAGAGATGGAGTAGGGAGGAGTGAGCGCGTGCGTGGGTGTATTCAGTTAACAAAAGGACGAGAAATTGATGTTGATAGTATTTTTAGACCTGGTTTTACGACAATAATAGAATAAAAACTATAATTATAGCAATGAAGGAGGTAATATCAAGGAAACCGTTAACAATTTAAATTACAAAGGTTCAAAATCCACGTATATTGAAAGAGAGAGATAGAGAGAGTGAGAGAGAGAGAGAGAGTGAGAGAGAGCGAGAGATTGAGAGAGAGAGTGATAGGGATGGGAAGAGAGAATGAATTACAGTGAGACGTAAAGAACGAAAGAAAGAAACGAGAACGACTGAAAGAGATGGTGGACAAACTGAGAACACCAGAGAGAGATATAACCATTACTTCAAAGATAGAGAAATAAATATGTAAAATCGACATATATTGGCATCATATAGAAGTACCAATTGACGAGATAAGTCAATAAGTGTGAGATACAGATTTATGAGCATATAATATAAAAAAAGTATTAGAGTGAGAGAACGAGTGAGAGGGAGAGAAACATACATACATACATACATACATACATACATACATACATACATATATATATAAAGAAATTAATCATTAGAGAGAAAACGTAAAAGAGAGAGAACCGGAACGATAGAGAGATTGTGTTACCAGAGACAGGGAGGCAGTGCTGTACACAGCAGAGAGAGAGAGAGTAAGAGCAGTACCAGAGAGAGACACATACCAGGGAGAGAGAAGGAAGTGTCAGAGGAGTGAGCAGTATCAGCTATATGTTTAAAGAAATTTAAAGCGGCACCAGATAGAGAGAACCGTAAACACGTATAAAGAAGCATTAATACATTTATTGTAACATTGAAGATAATAGTTGTTAAAATCTCAATTTCAAACTAAGGAAAACATAGAAGAGGAACCAAGGCTCAAGAGCAATGAATAGTACAGGAACCAAGGCTCACGAGCAAAAGATAATATAGGAATCACGGTTTACGAGCAATAGATAGTACAGGAACCAAGGTTCAGGTGGAATAGATAGTACAGAAATAAAGGTCCACGTGCAATAGAGAGTACAGGAACCAAGTCTCACGAGCAATAGATCAGGGACCAAGGCTCACGAGCAAATGATAGTACAGGGACCAAGGCTCACGAGCAATAGATAGTACAGGAACCAAGGTTTACGAGCAAAAGATATTACAGGAACCAAGTCTCACAACCATCGGTAGTACATGAACCAAGTCTCACGAGCAATATAAAATGCAGGAACAATCGTTCGCGAGCAATAGCTAGTACAGTCAAGGTTCTCGAGCAATAGATAGTACATGAACCAAGGTTCCCGAGCAATAGATAGTACAAGAACCAATTCTCACGAACAATAGACAGTACAAGAACAAAGGTATCACGAGAAGTAGAGATGATGATCCAAGGCGCAAAAGCAATAGGAAACATGAACCAAGACTCACATACAATATATTGTAGAGGAATAAACGCTAACGTGAAATATATAAAAGGGGAATCAATGCTCACGAGAAATAGGTAGTATCAATGTTATGTTGGTTTTTCCTTTTTTTCTGTTTGAGAAATTAAGTTTCATTGAAACACTTTTAAAAAGTTAAACGAGTTATAAAAATCTGACTGAGCAAACACCTGACAAGATTGGACGAAAATTCCAGCACGCGTAGGAAAAAGGGTGGTGGGGGAATTTGAGCAAACGCCAGGATGTGAAATTAGTTTTGAGGTTATTTTTAAACCTATTTTGACGACAAAAATCGAAGAGAAGACAAAATGAGGTGAAAGAATGGAGGGAAATGGAGGAAGAGGTTGGAAACTAAAATTTAAGATATCTGATTTGATCGGTTAAATTAGCTCAAAACTAGCAATAGCACGTAAGATATATATATATATATATGACACACGATCGACGGAGACATACATATCACTTTGATGGTGACTAGATGTTTACTACTTATAAATAGATGCAATAGAACAAGAGATAGTGTCAGAGATATACATAGATATCGTGGAAGGACAAATAATAGCATACATGAGATTATGGGGAAAAATTGAGATAAGAGAAACCAGTACTCAAGTTTTAACAACAATGAGTACAAGCCAGTGTCGGAGAGAGATGAGAATATCATAGAGAGAGAGAGAGAGAGAAAAGACTGGGAGCGAGGGGGAGGGAGAGAGACGGTCGTAGTAACAGATATATATATATATATATATATATATATATATATATATATATATGTATTTATATATACAAGGTTATAACTTAACTTAACGTCTTTAGAGGACTCTGCAGAGTCTGTATACAACCAGTTTCATTTACATTGCATTGCTCTAAAAGCTATGCGCATCCAATTTGTTCGGAAATGCATAAATTGTCCCTGCCTCCACTACCTCGTGTGGCAATGCATTCCAAGCATTCACCACTCTCTGATTAAAAAAGTATTTCCTAATATCTAATCTGGACCTCTCTTTAGTCAATTTGTAGCTATGCCATCTTATTCTTGTGGATGGCTGTATTTTGAAAACAAAAACTTGTTATGGTCTAATTGTTCCATTCCTCTGATCATCTTATAAGGAGTATAAGAGTATAAGACGTTAAGTTATACTCTGTATTAAGTCACCTCGAATTCTTCTCTTTTATAGACACTGTAGGCCAGTTTTTCTGAGTCTTTAATCATAACTGTAATCCCGGAATTCCACTATCAGCTTTGTCGCTCTTTTTTGCAATCTTTCCATCACGTTATATCCTCTATGATAAGGACTCCACACCTGTACACAGTACTCTAATCTAGGTCTAACTAATGCTTTATACAGTTTGACTATCACTTTCTTGCTCCTATTTTTAATATTTCTTTTTAATCATACACAACATTGCATTTGCTTTTTTCACTGATACTCGAACTTGCTCACTCACCTTACCTGTATGATCTATTATAAACCCTAGGCCTCTTTCCTTATCTATCGTTATAATATTGTTCTGGCCCATTCTGTAATTATGTTCCATATTGGATCTACCCACGGAGATGACTGTTCATTTATCTACAATTAAACTCCATTTGTCAGCTTACATACATCTCTTGTATTTTATCTTGATTTTTTTATTATTGACTCCAACAATTTACATACTTTGGTCGTTAAACTCACCGGTCTATAATTTGCTGTATCGTCCATTTACTTTGTCATTAAACGGACAATAATTAACAGCGTTGGATGGGATTTAAAGGATATTGGACAATGATTTCATCATGTTTCTGAACTTGCCGGTAAACAATATATTTTTAGTATGTCCACAACTCGCAAATGACTTGACATAGAGACGTGAAATATGATGGATTCATCTTCAAACCGCCCATATAATTTGCCGTGCAAATTTCAGCTCGATGCGACTTTCAGTTCCCGATTTATGGTGTCTGTAGACCGATATGCAAATACATATATATATATATATATATAGAGAGAGAGAGAGAGATGTAGAACGAGAGCGAAAGTTGTTGAATGCCAACAATGAGTAACTTTACTCTTTAGCGCATTGGAATATGCGTTAAGTTGCGGGTTGCAGTAGCGATCCTCACATCGCGAGCGTGCTGGTGAAGATGAACGGGGGTCCTCTAGGCTGTTATACTATGCTTGGATTGAAGAAAAGTTAGATGAGTACTAGTACATGGGTTTAAATCCTTGAAAGAAAAACAGCACAACTAAATCTCATGGCTACAAAGACACCCAGTGCGAGGAGGAAATACATGAATGCGTATACCAATACTAAATAAAACAATGAAAGCACAGACCCGCTAGGCCAATACACAGTTCATTAACGACCTAACCGTGACCGATGAAGATGCTGCGACAGAGGAAAACAACATATCGTTTTACCAGATTACTAACCCAACTATGTAATAAATCGCCTTTTGCAAACATCCCCATGGTAACCTCGATGCTACAAAAGCCTAACAGGTGTGGCGTTGCACGGCGCATTATGCATAGGTGCTGAATAGACCAAAACCAGCAATAACACCCGTCTACGATGAGGCTTCAAATATGTATCCAATATCCGTTCAATGTAATAATTGATCTCATGCAGATATTGATAGGGCCTTCAAGAACTTCAAGGACCAGAAAACAACTGGCGAAGATGGATGCTGGTGAGATGATGATTGACAACACAACTGAAACGCATGTGTTGTCAATCATAAGCAAAGAATGGGGTGAGAAGAATCCACCATAGCAATGGAAAGATTGCGTGATTGTGAACGTTCTGAAGAAGGCAGACCTATCGAACTGTAACAATTGACGTGCCGTGACGTTGATATCAGTGCTAGGTAAAGTAATATGCAACTTGATGATAGGAAGACACAGAGATGGAGTTAATGGACGACTGCGGAAGGAGCAAACTGGTTTTCGATCGCAGTAATCGTGCGTCGAACAGATTTCACTGTAATAATTCTAAAATAAGCCGTAGCGATGCAATCACCAATTATCGTCAAATTCATCGATTTGTTTTAAAAGGTCTTCAACAGTCTACATCGGCTATCACTTTAGAACATTCTCATCACCTATGGCTTGTCAACCTAGTTTGTATGGGTCATAAAAATCACTATTCACTTATTCAACGTGCTGTGTGCAGCCTACTGTCGAGAAAGCTGAAAGGTTTAAGATAACGGTGTAACGCAGATTTGCGCTATGTTCCATCTGCTGTTCGGAGTGTCGATAAACTGTGTAATGCGAACGTCCACACACAGCAGCCAGTTCGGCATTAAGTAGACATATGATAAACCCGTATAGGACCTTGATTTCGCAGATGTTCTGACGCTCCTGAATCATAATTTAGAAAAAGGGCAGGAGAAGATAGACCTCTCTCTGCAACATTATCAAAAATATAGGACTGGAGATAAATGCCTCCAAAACTGAAAGCGTGAATCTCACACTCACAGACACCAATGCACAGCCCAATGCTCTAGTGATAGAGAAAGTTGAGAATTCCACCTATTTTGGCAGTAAAATGACGCAGAATTGGGCGGCTACACGGGAAATTCTCAATCGAGTGCCTTGACCTGAAACAAATGTTTGGTGATCTACATCATCGAATAAACGTGTAGTTTATGTCTCGCTGCGGCGACTCAATTTCAACCAGTGTTCGTAAAGCGATCCCAGTCCCGCCAGGCGGAGCGATAGCGCGGGCTTGCGGAAAACGCTCGCCTGCCTTTCCCCGTAGTGCGAATTGGGTGCGGTTTGTGGTAGTGGCTCCTCCACCGAGGTGCGCTAGTCTGGTCCGTATCAGGAAACGTGGTCCGTCCGTGGTGATTTATCTAAGGCTTATAGCAGAGCTCGACAGTACGTCTCGCTGGTGGTCCGACTCTCGCAAAGAGCTTGTGACCGGCAAATGGAAAGCAGGAATCGTTGCCTCGAGGGCAGGCCGGCAGGCCAAATTGTCTCCAGTCCCAGTGAAATTCATCGCCGAGGTCGTTGGGATCCGTTCTGCACAGAGCGCTGCCATCCCTCCTCGAGCGAGCCCGGTCGGTCGGTCGTCTGGTGCGTGTGGGAGGCCCCTGTCAGGCGGTCCTAGGTCGACGGAGTGAGGGACGGGTGGAACAAACCGTCCGTCCGTCCCGTCAGTCGGTCCCTGCGGCCGTCGTCCCAGCGAGGCTTTTTACACACCCTTCCTCCGCCGACCGGTGTGTGCTGTACGTACGTCTCCGACAGATATCTGGTTGATCCTGCCAGTAGTCATATGCTTGTCTCAAAGATTAAGCCATGCATGTCTAAGTTCACACTGTCTCACGGTGAAACCGCGAATGGCTCATTAAATCAGTCGAGGTTCCTTAGATGACACGATCCTACTTGGATAACTGTGGCAATTCTAGAGCTAATACATGCTTACCAAGCTCCGACCCTCGCGGAAAGAGCGCTTTTATTAGTTCAAAACCAATCGTCGTTTCCCCTCGCGGGGTTGCGGCGTCCCCACTGGTGACTCTGGATAACTTTGTGCTGATCGCATGGCCTCATGTGCCGGCGACGCATCTTTCAAATGTCTGCCCTATCAAATGTCGATGGTACGTGACATGCCTACCATGTTTGTAACGGGTAACGGGGAATCAGGGTTCGATTCCGGAGAGGGAGCATGAGAAACGGCTACCACATCCAAGGAAGGCAGCAGGCGCGCAACTTACCCACTCCCGGCACGGGGAGGTAGTGACGAAAAATAACAATACGGGACTCTTTCGAGGCCCCGTAATTGGAATGAGTACACTTTAAACCCTTTAACGAGGATCTATTGGAGGGCAAGTCTGGTGCCAGCAGCCGCGGTAATTCCAGCTCCAATAGCGTATATTAAAGTTGTTGCAGTTAAAAAGCTCGTAGTTGGATCTCAGGCGCAGGCGGGCGGTCCGGCTCGCGCCGGTTTACTGCCCGTTGTCTCCTGCCCTACCGTCTGCCGGCTCTCTCCCACGGGTGCTCTTCGCTGAGCGTCCTGGGTGGCCGGCGCGTTTACTTTGAAAAAATTAGAGTGTTCAAAGCAGGCCTCGGCTGCCTGAATAATGGTGCATGGAATAATGGAATAGGACCTCGGTTCTATTTTGTTGGTTTTCGGAACTGGAGGTAATGATTAACAGGGACAAACGGGGGCATTCGTATTGCGGCGTTAGAGGTGAAATTCTTGGATCGCCGCAAGACGAGCTACTGCGAAAGCATTTGTCAAGAATGTTTTCATTAATCAAGAACGAAAGTCAGAGGCGCGAAGACGATCAGATACCGTCGTAGTTCTGACCATAAACGATGCCGACTAGCGATCCGCAGGAGTTGCTTCGATGACTCTGCGGGCAGCTTCCGGGAAACCAAAGTGTTTGGGTTCCGGGGGAAGTATGGTTGCAAAGCTGAAACTTAAAGGAATTGACGGAAGGGCACCACCAGGAGTGGAGCCTGCGGCTTA
Organism: Ariolimax columbianus; assembly: GCA_036924085.1. NCBI lineage: Eukaryota > Metazoa > Mollusca > Gastropoda > Stylommatophora > Arionidae > Ariolimax > Ariolimax columbianus. Next base: position 20,820,456 of record JAVGWX010000002.1, read on the forward strand.
ATTTGACTCAACACGGCCAACACTGAAATGATTGACATGCCGAGACCACTCTTCTGGAGTCTAACATGGAACTGGTGCTGGACTTAGACCCCCAGAATCTGGGGTTATGTCCCCTGTGGCTCGGTTTTGTCTGCATCCAGTGTTTGATAAAGGAATTGACGGAAGAGCACTATCAGGAGTGGAGCCTGAGACCTAAGTTAACTTACCACGCCAATACTGCAGAATGACTATCAAAAAGTACACCTTAGTGGGGTCTAATAGAGAACATTTGCTGGAATTAGACCCTCGAAAATCTTTGGGGCTACCCTTTAAGAAACTTGACTATCTCGCTAAGGGAATTGACGAAAGGGCACCACCAGGTGTGGAACCTGCGGCTTAATTTGACTGAACACGCCAATGCTGTAGAACAACTGACAAATTGAGAGCGCTGCCGTTTGGGTCTAATAATGAACGTACGCTGGTATTAGACTCACGGACGACAAGTCAGCTCAAATGAAAGAACGCTACGGAAATCGTGTTTAACTCCGCAGATTTCAAATACCTGGTCATTGACAAACAAAAGCCCTCAATAAATTCGTCTGACCAAATAGTGAACGGGTGCTGGAAATAGATCTGAAGACAGGTCAGTTTTACCCTACAAATGACAGGGCGTTGCTACGGAAAACCAGCTCAAATCGAGAGGAGCCGCAGACACTTTGGTTCACGTACCAGGCTGATAAGCCAAGGGCGCGAGGCTACCATGTGGGGGATTACGGCCGAACCCTTGAAAGCCGCAATCCCGCCCAAAATCTCAGCACCACTGCAATGGGAGGCTCCTACATGCTCGGGACCTGGGGCTTGCGCCCCAGCCCTATCAGGTAGAGCCACAGTAAGAGGTCCTTGCCGCCCGCAAATCAAAGCGGGCGGAAAACTGCTTGATACTCACCCTATACGGCGATGGGGTGCGAAAAACACCAACCAAAGACTTAGAACCTGGTCGGGGTGTCGAAAACAGTAGAGCAGCCACCACACTGTGAACTGTCAAGACTCAACCACTGACCATGAGAGTTGTCCGCACACCAGGCGATCAACATCTCTGTGACATTACCAGGCTTGTCCTCTGGCTAAATGCACTCCGGTTACGATATCTACCTCTGTACGTTATCAGCCATAACTATCATGCTGGACGCAGAAGAGATGCAGACCAGCGGACATTGCACACCTGCCCCACTGTGTCAACACCCCAGGTGGCGGGGAATGCTAGGCGTACCATCCCTGCATAGAAGCCAAGAAAATAAAGGGAAAAAGAGATACCCCACTCACATGCAAATGCTACGTTTCTGGCAGGACGTGACGATCCTGGGATACAGACACACTGGACTGCCTCTCTTCCGGGTAAACCAGCCCATCTCATATATCACATACCATCATTGCACCCTATAGACACGAGTAGTGAAGACTCGATAGTCTGGAAAGACAACTTCCATAGGAGAGAAAACTCTGATCGTAAACAACTGCTGCCTTGCAGATAGGCTGGGGACAGCCAAAGGCTAAGGAGGGCATCCCTACAGAAACGCCTGTTGAAATCGGATGCACGGGGCCGCAAGCCTAACAAAACAGTGCAACGTAAATCACAGTATGATGGCAGCACAACCTATTCGAAAAACGTATGGCGCTCATCCTGAGGAGACCCGCCAGGCAGCGATAGCGCCGGGCCTCACGCCTCGAAGGGGCCCACCCTTGACTACTGGTGGTCACCCACCCATGTGTCGTGGAGTCAAGGCACATGGCTATGGGGTAACGTCTATTGGCCAAAACTTCAAGACCCTCAGAATACTACAGTGGAATGCAGAGGGAGTCATTAACAAAAAACTTTCCCTAACACACCACCTGCATGAAGGTAAGATTGACGTGGCATGTATCCAGGAAACGCACCTCAACAATAACCATAAATTCTCAATCAGAGGATACCAGACCTTCCGTCTAGATAGAGAAGGTCACAAAGGAGGGGTCCTGATACTGACCAGAAACAGCATACCGAGTAGCGCGGTACCTGTCAATCACACCGGACAAGCAGAAATTGTAGGAGTTGACATAATGGCTCTAGAGACGAAACTCCGCATTTTCAATCTGTACGGACCACCAAACAGAGACCTATCGCTCTCGAGTATGGAGGTCAGAGACTCCAACTGCATAGTAGTTGGAGATTTCAACAGCCACTCGGAGAGATGGGGATACTCTGACACAGACAGTAGAGGTGACGAAGTGGAAGATTGGGAGATAGATGCAAATCTCTCCCTAATCAATAGGCCGGAGGATAGCCCTAGCTTCTATTCAAGAACATGGCATACCACCTCGACTCCAGATTTGGCCTTCTCCACACAGGACATACACTATAAAATAGACCGCCAGGTGCTAAACCAACTGGCAGGTAGCGACCACAGGCCGATCAGGCTAACCATTGACATGGAAGTAGGCCCACAGGAAACAAAACCGCTCCCACGTTGGAATTACAAACGAGCCGACTGGGACAGATTTGCAATCCTGACAGATGGGCTGTGTGAAACCATCAACACACGAAACACCAAAATGAAGCCCATGGTAGAGAGCCTAAGCAAGGCAATAATGCAAGCCGCCACTGAAACCATCCCAAGAGGAGCTAGGAAAAACTATAAGCCCTACTGGAATGATGAGTTACAGAAAGTGGAAGATGCAGTAACTAATGCGAGGAACATGGCAGAACGAGAAAAATCCGTGGAGGCAAACATCGCCCTCAAAGCCGCCGCGGCGAAGTACAAACACACTCTCAAGCAAACAGCAAGAGAAAGTTGGAAAAATAAAACGGAAAGTTTAAACCTGGACAAAGAAGGGAACAAGCTATGGAAGCTAGTCAGAGCCATGAACGACGAAACCCCGTCAAATAAACAAATTACTATCAAGCAAGGCGAGAACTTGATCACAGGTAAGAAAGCCGCAAACGCCTTTGTCGATCACTATGCCAGAGCAAACCACATCGAGGTCCCTGCAGATAAGCATACAGACATTAGCGAAGAGCTAAAGGGGCACGAAAACATAAATACGGCTCCTGAAGAGCACATGATGGCCAAACTAACAATGCGCGAAATGGAAGAGGCTATGAGAACACTAAAGAGAAGGAAATCTCCCGGAAAAGACGGGATAACAAACGAAATGCTGATGGGGCTGGGCCAAACAGCGAAGGAAAAACTACTATCAGTCCTGAACCAAAGCTGGAAAAGGGGTATTGTACCCCAGGCATGGAAAGATGCAATACTGGTACCAGTACCAAAAACAGGAAAGGACAAAACAGATCCGAATGGATACAGGCCCATAAGCCTACTGAGCTGTGTCGGCAAGCTGATGGAACGGATGATAAACACCAGACTGATGTGGCATCTGGAAGAAAAACGAATACTAATTCCACAGCAAGCCGGCTTTAGACAGCACAGATCCACTGAGGACCAGGTCATCCTCATAGCCCAGGAGATAGAAGATGCCTACCAGGCACAGAAACACACAGTAGCTGTTTGGGTGGACCTGGAAAAGGCATTTGACAAAGTCTGGAAGGATGGACTTAGAGTCAAGCTAAGAAGAAGTGATGTTTGTGGGAAGATGTACAAGTGGATCAACCACTACCTCAAACAAAGAACGGCCAGAGTCCAAGTACAAGGGCAGATGAGCAAAAAGGTGACACTCGAGCAGGGAGTACCCCAAGGGGGAGTACTGTCACCCACACTCTTCCTGGTATATATAAACGATATTACAGAGAATATACCAAGAAGAGTCCATAGCTCAATGTTTGCAGACGATCTGGCTATGTGGACCTCTGAAAAGAATCTCACCATAGCAAGAAATCGGATGCAAACGGCCCTAACATCGCTGGAAGAGTGGGCGAACTCATGGCTGGTCAAAATAAACGAGGAGAAAACCACGTGCACAATATTCTCGCTCTCATTAAAACCCCAAAGTACCAAATTAAGCCTAAATGGCAAAATCCTGCAGCCAAACGACAACCCAACCTATCTGGGAGTCACATTTGATCGGCGCATGACATGGAAAAGTCAGATTGAGAGAAACCGAATGAAAGCCAGAGAAAGAATGGCGATCATGAGGAAACTTGCTGGCACAAGCTGGGGAGCAGACGAAGGCATACTAAAGAAACTGTACACTGGAAGAGTGAGACCAGTTCTCGAGTATGGCATCGCGGCATGGACAACAGCAGCGAAGGCGAACTTCGATAAAGTTAACAAACTTCAAAACCAAGCTATGAGAATCATAACTGGTGGAATGAAGTCAACGCCAATTGTAGAACTTGAAAAGATTACAAAACTGCAATCCATGACCGACAGAAGAGACTGCAGAGCCCAGCTGCAGTCAGAGAAACTCCGAAGACTGACGGACCATCCAATGTACCAGAGGCTAAACAATTTGGGAACTGGGAAACTAAAGCGGAGAAACTTTGCAGAAATAGCCAAAGCAAAGATGCACGAAGATCCCATAAACGCACTAACAACACCAAAACCCATCACTACTGTACGAAAACCTACTTGGAGGCAGGATATATTTCCAGAGGTGGTAGAAAATATACCAGGTATTGCAAACAAAAACTGCCAGACCGAAAAAGAAAGGAGAGACACTACCTTAAGCTTCATAACGAAAAGCTACCCAAGCATGGACTGGACCCATGCATACACCGACGGTTCTGTAACAAACACTACACAGAACGGAGGGGCAGGAGCATTCCTGAACCTACCAAATGGCAGAAAAATAACACTGTCATTCGCTACTGGTAAGTACACGAGCAATTTCAGAGCAGAGGCAGAGGCACTGAGGGCGGCAGTGGAAGAAATGGTAACACACAGTGAAAATGAGAGCCATATAGTCCTGCTGACAGATGCTCTCGAAGTAGTCACAGCGCTAAAAAGCCAGAAAAACACTGAGCTTAATGACTTAAGAGCAGCACTCTGCAAACTGTGCCAACAGTCCGCACCAAAAAGGGTAGTGGTACAGTGGGTTCCGTCACACTGCAACATCCAAGGCAACGAGGAGGCAGACAGACTGGCAAAAGAAGGTGCAAGGCTACCACAAATAGATACCAGTATGACGTACGAAGAGTCAAAACGGCTTATCAAAGCCAGGTACATGTCCAAATGGGAAACCGAACATACTGGTTACACCAAAAACGATGCCTATTACCAGTTGAACCGAAGAGAGCAGGTCGTTGTCTTCAGACTTCGCACTGGCCACAACAGACTGAGGTACCACCTCTTCAACAAATTGAAGATAGGGTGTACCGACGAATGCCCGTGCGGTACTGGTAAAATGACCACTGAACATCTGCTGCAGAACTGCCCGACATACGAGGATCAGAGAGAGCAGATGTGGCCATTGCCAGTGGAACTGCAAGACAAGCTCTATGGTAGTGGCGAGAGTCTCAGGATGACCGCCGCTTTTTTCGAGAAAATAATGGTTACTGTCTGACTGTGTACGCAGAAGAAGAAGAAGAAGAATAAACGTGTCAGGCTCCGGATACTTGACTGTAATGTCATCACAGAGCTCACATATGTTTGTGAAAGCTGGAAAGAGACAAACTCGCTTGAAAATAGATTACTGAATTCGAAAATAATTGTCTTAGATGTATATTAGGCATTGGTTGAAAGGCATTCATTACTTCTGAGCACCAACGATAACAGCCGAACCAAAATTACTTTTCTAATGTCATCAGGAAGAACTTTGGGCGTACATCTGACACGTGCTCCGGAAGAACAATAAAAAGGATGACGTTGTAGGTGATTATGTGGAAACCTAGCAGCAAAAGGAAGCGGAGCTGACTCAGAGACACTCTATGTAGAACTATCACACGGATGTAAACACTCATTGGGCCATGCAACAAAATACAAGAACTAAAAAGATTGACGGTGAACTGGAGAATTGCGAGTTCTGTCTTATTCGTCGTCTTTGAAGCTGAAAGACCATAAGCACATACACATATACACATATACACATATACACATATACATATATGGTCTTTCATACACGGTCTATTTCTAGTTATTGTTATCACATAGCTGCTGAGTAAGCCTGCTCTTGGCAGCTCAATGCCTTTCTTATATAAATACAGGTCTTCTTCAGTTGTTTCACTGCTCTGTACAGTGAGCTGGCAAATGTCAGGAGTGCTTGTAAGAATATGTGCCTTATGTATGCAAGCGCCTTGCGCTCAGTGAGTAGGGGTCGAACTGTTTCATCAGGATGAAAACAATGTCTGCACAAGGGCAAGTGCTGGAGATTGATGCGATTCAAGTGGCTAATGGTTTATGGTATGTCCTGTTCAGAACTGAAAGATGAGACTTTGATCTGGTATATGTAGTTTATTTATGCCATAGTTACTTGTTGGCTGTGGCATTTTGCTAAATACACTGCGACCTGTTTTCCAGATTTCCCTAGTATTACTCTTAATAATTAATTTCACTGTGTGGTTACTGCAGGGTCTTTCCAATTGTTGTTTCGAGAATGATGTTTGTGCCAATTCGTTTGCCATTTTGTTCCCTAGTAGACTACTATGCCCAGGGATCCATTAGAAAGTGACATTTATCCCGTGGACAGTGATGATGTTGTGGAGCGCCATCCCAATCAAGAATATCTCTTTTTCTGTGTATGGGGTGTTCTTCAGCGCCTCCAGAACCGACTTGGAGTCACTAAAAATAAAAAAAATCCATATGCAACAATTCGCCCAAGTCAAGCTGTAAGTGCAAAATCTCAACTGATGTCTTTATAGCCTCGGCCTCAGCTTCATCATTTTAACGGCTTTCACCGCATGAATAATATAACTCGTATATGGACCCATCCAGGTATTTCATATGATTACCATACTCTGCAAAAAAGGAAGATTTAAATGCTGATCCATCCGTATAGACCAGAACTGCCAATTTTGAGTAGCTAGAGACTGTATCCAATGCACATGTTTTCAGGATATTGGATGTAATCTCCTTGGTTGCTGCCTTTTCTGTCAGGAGTGTTTTTATGACTCACAGACAAAGATTTTCCCAAAGCGGTGCTCCAAAAAACTTATTTTTCGTTTCTCTCTCCTCTGGTAGATGGTGAATATAGCTTAACTCTTCTGTAACATCCAGTGGGGACATCTGCTTCAGTCGTCTCTTTTGCTTCCAAGTGTCTATTTGTGCCCTATTTGGTTGGCCATTTTCTTGTCTCTTGTATCTCTTTACGCTTCAGTCAGTGTCCCCTTTCACGTGAAATCTAGCGGTTCTATGTTGGGTTCTATCTCCCACACCACTGCAGGCGTTGATCTCATCCTCCACAAATACGACTGAGAGCTAGATTCTGCACCCGGTCAATAGAAGAGATTTTATTTGTACTCAGGGTGGACTGTATGGGTAGGCCATAGTTCAACACCCGGTCGTATATAACCAAGATATGAACTAAAATCAACATAATTAAGAAATAGAAGAACTCATATATTTGCTGAAGAGTTTGTTTATGAGCTCCTCAATTTGTACTAGCAAGTGTTTTGATTAAGTTGAAACGCTTGGTTATTTTACCCTAACATTGTAGATGTGGCTGGCAAATTTCAACTGTCTGTCCAGTGTTACTCCCAGATAAACTGGGGTCTCCTCTTTTACTAGTAATTCCCCATCCATTTTGACGTTAATGAATCCTTTCGCTTCTTTATGACTGACGGAGAAGATGGTGTATATGGTTTTCTGTGTCTTTATTTTTAGTTTCCACAGTTAGCAGTATACTGAAATTGTTAGTAGCGCTTTTTTGGCTTTTGCCAAAATTGGGTATATCTCAGAGGCCCAAATGGCAAGATCATCAGCAAACAATGCCTTTGACAATATATATTATCTGTCTGTTCTTCGTTCTTTTGCAGTCTACTTTGTTAACTCTAACAGCGACATGAGTCAATTGGATACAGGTATTTATGGAATCGCACTGGTTATTGGCTACCGCTTGCTACTTCTTTCATTACGGTATCACATGCATGACTGCAACAGACGTCCCTCTCACATGGGAGCTGTAATACGGGTAGAAAGGCTCGTTTTCGCAATCTGGAATATATTACACAGATGCTTTTTATGTCTTTTTTGTTCTTAGTGGAACCTGAAGATGATTATGTGACCTCCTCTGGAGAGTTGATTGAAGGTATATGTGTGTGTATATATATTTATATATATATATATATATATATATATATATATATATATATATATATATATGTATATTTATGTGTATATATATATATATATATGTATATATATATATATATATATATATATATATATATATATATATATATATATATATATATGTATATGTATGCACACAGCATAAATCAAACAGACACCAACAATGCACATTACAAAATAAAGAAGGCATATGAATGCACATACAAATATCGAACACACATACAAACACCACAAACGTGCATGAAAATAAAACAAATTCAAACATAAACAGCACAAACCCCCATACAAATACTACGATCACACACAGATTCACCCCCAGCGTTTATGAAAGCATATAAAACCATCATTAACACACATACAAGCACCGCCAACACACATACAAGCACGACCAACACACCCGAATACAAAGAGTCACTAGTAACACACACGGACAAACATATAAACGCCGCAAACACACATAACAAATACACAAACACACCATGAACATACATGAACATATATATATATATATTATATAAACACAAAGAACATTCTTATACACATGAACCTTTATACAAACTTAACTAACATTCAAACAAACATAGCAACACAACTGCAAACACAATAAACACATATAAAAACAGAAACACATTTACAAACACTATGAACGTCTTCACAGACACGAAAACACTCGCACAAATATACACCCCCAGATACATGTTAGTTCTACAGTCAAAGATACACCACAGCAATATACGTACAAACAACATGAACAACAAAGAAACATATACACATACAGTAATACACTGAGGAGCACCGCACACACACAAACTTAAAGTGCAACACTCATACGAACATCATAATCATATATGCAGAGGAACACACATTCACATTTCATGAGCCCAGCAACAAATATCACAAAGATTCACGCAATTTCCTGGACCGCACATAAACATACAATCAAACATACAAACACAACGGTCAAACTTACACACATGAACGCATACACCTAACACGCAAATACATTCACACATCACACATAGACATTTGATATTAGTACATATAAACACAACCGAACACACAAGACAACAAAATGCTTAAACTGAAAGACAAAATGATTATTCGAGTGTGCTTTAAATAACTTCAAACCAGATGGGATGAATCACACCATGAGCAGTAAATGCAGTTTCGACTTCAGAACAAAACAAACTTGAACCGATGTGTAGATCAATGCAAGGCGTTATCGAGAACTTGACACAACAATAGCAGTGCTACATAATCGTACTATTTATTAATATCCTACCGTCAAAACACCGCCTCTTAACAAGCCCACTAATTACACATAGCAATAACAGAAAATTATTGCCGTGGGAAAAATGTGTGAAAATGGTAATATGAAATAAAAATAATAATAAAAATAATAATGTAACATAAATAATAAAAAAAAGATTTATGAAAAAAATAAAAATAAAAATAATAATATCAATAATGGTGATAATAAAAATAAGAATAACATAAATAAATATTACTAAGAGTAGTGATATTATAATTAATATTAATAAAAATATCAATGACGATAATAATAATAATATTAATAAACACTATAATATTAGCTGAAACTAATAATTAAATTAATGACAATAACAATAACGATAACAACAACAATAATAATACGTATAAAAATACCATTAGCTTCATAATAATACAACTACTGATACTGTAATAATTACACAAACTAAGTAACGTAATAATAATCACTGAAATCTATATAGAACTTCATCGGAGTGGTTATAGGACTCTAGAGAATATTACCATAGTTTCCTTTCTTGTCAAGTCGTGAAAGGCGATTAAAGAAAATTGTGCATTGGATTCACATCATCAACACGTAAAAACCGTTGCTGTAAAACAGCAATGCAAATGGCTTGAATCAGGCTTTCTTAACAGCTGTGTAGGGTAAGCGAAATGTAGTGTAGGACCATTGCTTCAACTTATGCATACACGAAATATTTATTCCATTGTTATAATGCGTGTCAATAAACGTTGTGGTCACAAGCATTTGAGCGTCCCATGTTCTTCTAATGTAGAATAAAAAGTTCAGATGTCACTAATCAGCTCTGTTCATTGGTAGTTCATATTTATTTAAATGAATGGTCATTACTCTCTTCCGGGATAGTACAAACTAGTACATAGTCCATCATATCATTGCCAAACCCTATAGACACGAGTGGGGAAGACTCGTTAGTCCTGCAAGACAACTTCCCTAAGAGAGACAACTCTGACCAAAAACAACTGCTGCCTTGTAGTTAGGCTGGGGACAGCCAAAGGCTAAGGAGGGCATCCCTACAGAAACGCCTGTTGAAATCGGATGCACTGAGCCACAGGCTTAACAAAATAAAACAGTGCAACGTAAATATCGCTGTAAACAGCGTACGATGAAGAAGAAAGAAGAAGAACGGTCATTATCTCAATTTGTTGTATGTAGCCCGCAACAAGTCCAACAATTACCACTTGACCATTGACGTTGTGCTGCTAATATATATCATTATTGTGAAGATCTAGATGAACTATTTCACTTTAGTTCCTTTTCTCTTGCCGGGAAAAATGCTTTCTGAATAATGATAATGCACTTTACTTACCACTCTTACATCGTGTGAAGTGCTCTCTTCCTCTAAGTGTATTCCGTTGTAGGACCACTTAGTGGTTTCGCAAGTAAATGTTAAACAAATGTGCTGCTTAATTGTTTAACTTCTTCACATAGCTCTGTAAATATGTTAATTAACAGTAAATAGTAGGAGATAACTTCGTACTTTAATATCCATTGCTTGCGGAGATGTAGTGTTAGAAAGATCATTGTAATAGGGCAACATTTACGTGGTAGTGTGGATGTTTCTATTGCTTGTTGCATTTCATCTCGATAAACTAAGCCATGCATCTATTTACGACTGTTTCGGCTGGAGAAGTGTAGATAACGATGATCGAAAACCCATACATTTGCTATGAAAAGCGACAGTTCTACCACTTTGCCACCAAGACGCTCCAGTGGATTCGTATTATACAGTTTGAACGAAATGGAAACCTGTTAGATGCTCACATTTCACAGCAACACGGACTTCATCTCTAATACTTCACCTCCAACACTTCACCTCCAATACTTCACCTCCAATACTTCACCTCCAACACTTCACCTCCAATACTTCACCTCCAATACTTCACTTCCAACACTTCACCTCCAATACTTCACCTCCAATACTTCATCTCCAATACTTCACCTCCAATACTTCACCTCCAATATTTGTCCTCCAATACTTCACCTTTAACGGTTCCTCTTCGAAACTTCACCTCCAGCGATATTACCTGACGAGGAGTAGATTCAATTTTAAGGCCCCATTTCCCAAATCAGGAATTTCCTTAAAGTCAAGTCTCGCTAACAGGCCATCCCATTTACAATATGACAAGCTGGTGTATCTCCTGTACCTTTCAGTTGTTGACTATTTGTAGTCGTATTAAACATTATTATTAACAATTTCTTGATTGTACCACTTACTTTCATAACTGACAAACTGTTACACTTTGCTGCCCTTTCCTGTTATGGTCGCGAATTTAAACCACTCGTGTTACATCATGTATTGTTATTTGTTGTGACCTGTTAGACCTTTTCATTACTTCTTTGTCCCTGTGAAGGCATTGTGGCTCAAACTTAGGTATCGTCTTGTTTTTAAAATGGTGCGGTTACTGAGCCATTACATGTAAGTGATTTTATCGACTGTTAACTTCATTACCGCTGCAGCTTCGATTTACTCATTAAAGTTAAAGGTACAATTTTAACTCTTCAGTAAAGGTGAAAATGCAATCTTAACTATTCAGGAAAGTTAAAGGTACAATCTTAACTCTTCAGTAAAGGTGAAAATGCAATCTTAACTATTCAGTAAAGTTAAAGGTACAATCTTTACTTTTCAGTAAAGGTGAATGTACAATCTTAACTCTTCAGTAAAGGGGAAGATGCAATCGTAACTCTTCAGTAAAAGGTTAGAGTACAATCTTAACGCTTTAGTATATGTGGATCAATCAATATCAATAGTACGCCTAGGCGACAAGGCACGTCACGTCGAATAACCACGTCCCATCATCACGTTTGATTGCGCGTCTCAGGCGACCCACAGTTCCGTTGGAGAGGTGGCGATCTGTATTAGCTAGGTGTTGCAAAGGCGGCCACGAGGACGTCTACAGGATGAGCACGGCTTCTTCCCATAACTTGCTCGCACAGTCTGGTTTCTTTCCATAACATGCCCTCACAGCCTGTCGGATCATCTCGTGGGCTGGGACTTCTAAGGAAAGACGAGCAATGTGACCGAAGAAGGAGAGACGACGGCGATCAATCGTTGAGACAATGCCTGCAAGATGAGTACGTCGAACTACTTGGCTGTTGGAAATCATGTCTTGGCAGACGATCTCGAGGATGATCATCTGGTTGCGCAGGTGGAAGGCCTCAAGACGCTGTCGGTCCTGCTGTAGTTGTGTCTAGAACTCAGAACCGTACAGGAGAATGGGGACAATGCAGGAGGAGTAAATACGAAGGCTGGACTCCAGGGAGAGCCTTCGCTGGGACCAGACTCTGCGGAGCGAGTTGATGGATGAAGCCGCTAAGCCCATTCTACGGGTGATATCGTGGCTGCAGCGTGCGCCAGAGGACTGTCTGCTGCTGAGGTATACGAAGTCCTCGGTGGCTGCAAAAGGTCTGTTGTTCACGGTGATGCTCAGTGCAGAGAGGTCCCGGCTGAGGTTTGGATTTTCGTCTTTGTCCAGGAAATGTGCAAGGTGGGTAGCCGATCGTTCTAGTGCCTCTAGGGGTCTATCAGGGTCTGAGAATCGTAGCCCGGTATGACGACGTCATCAGCGTAAACGAGATCGGTTACCCATGAATCACCGACGTGGACTCCTGGGATGTGTGCTGAAAACTGTGTGAGGATCCAGTTCAAGGAGCAGGAGAAAAGTGCAGAGGTGAGGACGCAGTCTTGTTAGACACTAGATGATGTAGAGAACTCTTCTGTTAGATCCCGCCTGAGACGAATGTTGGCGCTGGTGTGGCTGTGAAGCTCCTCAATTAGGGTCAAAAGGGTGCCTGGGATACCCAAACATTGTAGGGCCTTCCATAGGGGGTGTCTGTCCACAGACTCGAAGGCAGCCCGTAGGTCAACGTGCAGTTCTGTGACGAGGCGGAGAGCCAGAATAGCGCCAATGGTGGAGCGATAAGCTGTGATCCCTGAGGGTGAAAATGCCACATTAAAAGGGTAAGCAGTATGGAGAGGAGCAAATGTGCAAAGACCTTGCCGGGGACGGACCGTGGGGTAAAACGCTTGTAATTACCGCATTCAAGACGGGAGACCTTTTCCTTGTACAAGAAATTAATATTCCGTCGTGCCATGCCGCGGGCGGGCACTTGGTCAGTGTTCCACACCGTTGTAAAGAGTTGGTGCAGGATGGTGGTCATCGGGTCCAGGGTGGTGGTCATCGGGTCCAGGGCGGCGATGATTGAGCCCAGGGGTGTGCTGGTCGTCGGGTCCAACGCGTACTTTAAAAGCTCAGGGGTAAAATTGTCGGGGCCCGCAGCTCTGCCGTCTTTCAGGTTCTCTATTGCGGCCTTAACCTCAGCAGTGGTAGCGGCGTCAGGGCTGGTGTCAGCGTCATGAGCGGCTGTGAGAAACTCACTGAGTAGATCTGGGGAGGTGATGGTGTGAGGGTGGTTCAAGACAGTGTTGTAATGTTCTACCCACCTGCTAGCTATTTACTCTATTTAGGTGCAGGGAGATCTATTGGGCTTATTCAGGCATTGGTGGTGTGGGGTTGGTGGGGTGGGAGGATGGTTGCCGGAGAAAAGTTGGGAGGGATCGGAGCTGAGGGTTTTTATTGCTCGGTATGTCGCTCTCATGTCGTTCATCACTAGACCGCCATCGGTGCTGTCAGCTATGGAGTTGTTATGGTGTTCAAGGTCCTTCTTGGCGACAGCCCAGAACTCTTTTCCTCTAGGATTGCTAGGGTGGACACTGTCAGCCAAGGTTTCCGGATGTTCTTCCTATGACCCAGAACTGTGTCGCCAACTTCGTGGATGACCTGGGCGACAATGTGCCAGGCAGGGTCATTTGCTGTCTATGGATGCGACCTATTGGGCTGCCAGACAAGAGTTGGTACGCAGGGATTCCGTGTCGTATATGACAACTGATGCAGATTTGGTTTGGTATCTTGGAAAGACGGCCACACTAGCCACCAGGGTACGATGATCAGTCCTGATCGGAGCCTCAGGTCCACAGTGCACCGAGTATGATCTGATGAGACCTGGGTTTCTAGACAGGATATGATCCAGCTCCTTTCTGGTCCTATGATTATTTGAGATACATGTGGACCGCTGGAACGCCTTCCGTCTGAACCAGGTGCCCGCTATCCTAATGCCAAACGAGATATAGAATGAAAAGAATCTGAACATGTTGTGGCTCGGCGTTCCACTACCGTATGGGCCCACGATGGACACCAGTCTTGTCAGTTCCGGGGGTGGCGTTGAGGTCACCGATGCTAACAAGCTCGTTGTGAGGGGAAACTGTATAGGGGAAGGAGCACAATTCCTTCTGTTCGGTGTGTGGACATCCGTAGAGGCATATACAAGCAAGATAGATATGTATCCATGTCTATATCGAAGTCCAACATACGTGCGTCTGTCAGAAATGTGGTATCAGGCAGAGAGGTCCTAGAGCGGGCCACGTAGGGCGAGGGCACGCCATTTTGGCGCAATTTTACTCAGGGTAAGCACATTCCAGGTGGCCAGTTTCATTTTTTTCCTGACGTCCGGGGCAGTCACTGGCTGGTCATAAATCGTGGTCAGGTTGTCATCCAATTACCCTACCGGTACCTGGAAAGGGACCGGTGCCTCGTTCCTCGCTGTCTCTGAACGGGGGCAGCGTGTGTTTTTTGGCGCTCCAGTATTTGCAATTAACTTGTTCCGAGTCCTCTGTTCTGCTCGTTTTCTACGGGCCTTTCTCCTTAGAGTACCTCAGGTACGGGGCGTGTTGAGGATGTATAGGTGGATGAAATAGCCGTTATAGTAATAGTTGTCTATCGCAAGCGATGTTGACAATAGCAGTCAGACATGTTTTGCTGCTTCTCACCAACGAGTTTGGAGGCGGCTGTAATCCTTCCCCAAAAGTAGCATTTAATGTCAGAATTGAACATGTGAGTGTCAGTTGTTTTTTCTTTACGCTAAGTTCGTTTTTTCTGTGCTTCGGAGGTCCGGCGCTCTTCAGCAATGGAAATGCCTCTGATTGTTATTTTACTCAATGCCTTGCGGTCCTGTGCAAGACATTCTCTTGCGTTTGCATCGATGCTGAAGCGTGTCAGAGAAACTTTGAGGGAGTCTTTGAAACGCTTCTTTTGGCCACCGGCTTGACGGAGGCTAGTTCTCAGCTCACCACACATAAGTTGTTTTGGGATGCGGTTGTTTGGCATGCACACGACGTGGCCGAACCACCTGACCTGGGTCTTCTGCAATAGTGTGTGGATGCTCGGTATTTAATTTCATGAGGATCTCGGTGTTTGGTACCCTATCTTGCTACTTTATTTTGAACAATTTACGGAGGCACTTTGTATGGAAGTGGTTTATTTTCATAGGATGCCTGCTGTACACAGCCCACGTCTCACTGGCATACATAAAGCGGGAGGGGAGGAGGGAGGGACCTTAACAGCTTGACAGACTGAGTTTCGTATCAAGCTTAAGACCCCTCCGATTCCAGACACTGTTACACAGCCTCCCAAAGACATCATTGGCCGTGGAGATTCTGTTACTGACCTCACAGTCAATAGTAGTTTTCCTGGAAAGAGTGCTGCCAAGGTAAGTGAAGCTGTCTACTGATTTGAGGCGCTTGTTCTTGACTCTGGTATCTGGGTCGCGATATGCGTCACTCGGGGCAGACTAAAACATTACTTAGCTTTTTTGGTATTAATTGTAAAACCAAATATATCGCAGGCTGCTTGATAACTTGTCCACTAATGTCTTCATGTCTCTTTCGGTGCTGGCAGCTTTGGCACAATCATCAGCAAAAAGCAAGTTTGAGATAGTTGTGTCCTTTACCTTGCTGTGTGCTTGCAGTCGCCTGAGATTGAAGGATTTTCCGTCAATCCTGTATTTTATTTCCGCTCCGTTTTGTTTGCAACCATGAAAGCGAACGCTTCTACGTGGGTGTGACCAATTCCTTTACTCATTGTCTATTCTTCATCAACATAAAATTCGGTACCCACATCCACATGTGTCGATTCGAGTGTACCGTTAACGGAATTTATTTCTTTATTTTCTTTTTCTTCGCTCGTTAATAATCTCCCGCCACCAAGCCCTGAAAAAAGGTTTTGCTAGTAGCAGGATGAAGTCCAGGGAACGAAATGCGCTGTGTCCTTTTTTACAGCTTGATTGCGACATTTGCACCTTTCGGTCTGACACATCCGACTTCAGCAGACATTTTGGGTACCGGATTAACCTTCCTTCTTAGATCCCTTCTCCTTAGCCAGTATTCTCAGTTGCAGCCTATTATGCAGAATTACCGCGCGGAGGTGTAGAAGTGTCTAGGCAGCTCTGGTTTGCTGGCCCTGACGCAAGCAGTCAGCTATGGGTCGATGAACATTGCAGCTTGTGCACTGCTCAGCATCTTGATCCTTAATGAGATTTGAACCCCTACCTTTGTCGCATTTAGTGAGTGCTCTGCCACTAGGCTAATCAAGCACGTATCAGTAAAAATATTGAATATCCAAACAACTGGCAATTGCATTTTTCATTGAATGGGTTCGTCTTTGAGATCATTTGAACTGAAGAATAACGTTTTCTTCTCTCTGCCTAATCGTGGAATGTGAATCCTAGCTTCTAATTTCAGCCTCCATAGAAAACAGCTTAAGTCAATAGCAGGGTTTGAACCAGCGTCATTGTGAATAAAGGGCTGCCATCCCAAGCACTCGATTAGCTTGTCCCCCACAGGATGCAGCAAAGTTAATAAATATGTTAATGACTTAACATATACTAAAACAACACTACCGGATATTATAAACACTTACCAATTCCGCGTGAGGTATCAGCCAGGGACAGCATTGTTGTATATGTTCTGATCTTGCCACTTGTACTTCAAATTGAACACTCCGTCAGTTTTCTGAAATCGTTAAAATGTTTATTTCCTCTTAATTTGTTGCTGAAATTTAATTCAAAATTAACGACAATTCTGGTTTTGAAATGACATTTGTTGGGTGGATGTTATAGTTGATGATCATTTTTTTATTTTTTAAATTGATTATTATTTTAATTTTATAAGGGTTGTTAAGAGGAAGGATGGGGCGGCGGCTCTCGTTCAATTTATTTCTTAAGTTTGGTGCGTTGCACTGCATTCTGCGACAAATGACTGAGTACATCCGGCATCGGTACGCTATGTTTTAAATTGGTTAACTGCTCATTGGATCCCGTTCTGGCTGTTTCATGAATCAGAATACAAGTGAGCCTGTGTTATGAACCTCGTTACTAGCGTCGTTGACACGCCTTTACCCTCTGCTCGTCAGTCCAGAGACGGTTGATGAAGTTGTCTAATCGTGTCATATCAGTGCCCTCTGTTAGTCAGCCTGAAGACGGTTTTTTGTAGTCGGCTGATTGTGTCACAGATGTTAGTCAGTAAAGAGACGGGTGTTGAAACCGTCTGTTCATGTTACGTCCATACCCTATGTTAGCGAGTCTGAAGTCGAGTGTTTTAATCGTCTGCTGGTGTCACGTCAGTGTCCTCTGTTTGTCTGTCTGGAGACGTATTGAGGTCGCATATCGCATTACGCTAAAGTCTTTTGTTAATCAGCCTTAAGACTGGTGTTGAATTAGTCTGACTGTGTCACGGGGCTGTCCTCTGCAAGTCAGTCTGAAGACATGTGTTGTAGTATATCGTGTCACGCCACTATCCTCTGTTCACTGCAAATCACTTTAGTTCAGCATAAGCTTACAGCCTGATATTTTTGCACCCATGTGTGATGTAGCTGTTTATTGAACACCCCCTGCTTCTTCTCCCCTATATTTTAGTTTTCAGTATTTTCAATGATAGACCTCCATATCTCATACTGTGTGTTATCAAATCAAGACCATTTATCTTTTTGTATAGTCTGCATTAGTGTCAGTGTGCATTTATATATGTATGCACGTACTCCTTTTAACTTATTTCTGACCAGCTCACTCTTCGTATTATGTGATAACACCACATCTCAGAAACGTATACATTCTTTTTTCTGTGTAGCCATTATTTCAGAGACGTACAGTTCTTTTAGCCAGATTTATGTGGTGATTATTCTTTTCTGCGGCTAAATATTGCTGTTAACTGATTTCAGAAATGTGTTACTCACATAATGTTTTATCTCTTTGTCACTGTGATTTTATTTGTGATTTCATCTTCAAAAAGGGCATCATCTAATAACTTGGCCAAAATTTGAAAACATATTTACTTGCTGCATGTTCTGTTCATGGATGCCAATATTTCTCGCTTGACATAAACAACCCTGATTACAGCACACAAAAATGGCTTCCTCCAGACAAAGAACAAGTCAAATGAAATCAACAAACTAATCATAGCAACAGCCTTGAATTCATATGTGATATGTAGTTATCTCGCCACCCATTATCAAAATTAAACATCGCAAGATATCTCAATCTCATCCGTATTCATCTTTTATTGATGTTTGTGCTGAGTTGAGTTAACTCGTGCCTATGTTTCTTTGGTAGCGAGTTACACTGGCTCTTCCTACGTTCCGAGACGTGCTTTAGAAATTTGGCGACATCTGGCCGTTGTGGTATGCTTAGCTCCCCTGTATGCTAATAACTATAATCATTACAGTGGAAAACCAACAACATTACAAACTAAAATGTTTTTATGCAAATTTGAGAAGCGTAGTAAATAAAAGAGAAGAATTGGAACTCTGCGTAGAAGAAGAAAAACCAGATATAATAGGATTAACAGAATCATGGACATATGAGGCCAATAGTGCAGACAGTGAACTTGAAATAGAGGGATTTACAATGTTAAGGAAAGATAGGATAGTTGGAGACAAGACTAAGGGAGGTGGCGTTTTATTATACTGTATAAATTATGTTAATATAACGATCAAAGATGATTTATCATGTGTTAACAAAAATGAAAGTGTATGGGGAGAAACAGAAAGTGGGGGTGAAAAAACAGTGATTGGAGTGTGCTTTAGATGTCCATCAAGTCAAAAAGAGGAAGATGAGGAGCTGATTAGTAGCATAGCAAAGGCAAGTGAAGGGAAATTATTATGAATGGGGGATTTCAACTTTCCAGAAATAAAATGGGATATGGCAGAAGCACTTGTAGAGTCAAAACCTTTTGTTAAGTGTAAAACTGACAATATTTTAATTCAACATGTACAAGCAGACACCAGAGGCAAAAACACACTCGACCTAGCTTTTACTACAGAGGAAAATATGAATGAAAACGTTACCGTTTGGGGAACTGTTTGGCTCAAGTGACCATCAAATCATCCGTTGGGATCTTATTGCAGGGAAAGAAGTAAACATAAACACGCGAACATATGACTACTCTAAGGCAGATGTTAAGAGTATGAAAGTAGCAGCGAACCACATAATATGGAAATATATTTTCGTAGGAACAGATGTTGAACAGGAGTGGAATAGTTTTAAAACAGTTCTAGAAACGCTAAATGTAGGGAGGTAAACCCCAAGCGTAAAACGTGGATAACTAAATTTGTAGTGAAATGTAGAAGAGCTAAAAATAAAGTCTGGAAAAAAAATATAGAGCCAGGTAAATTTAAAAAAAATATTTAAAATACTTGGACAAGCAGAACATATCTCAGAAAGCGAATAAATCAGCAAAAATAGACTTCGAGAAAAAACTTACTCAGAGGATCAAGACTGGCAGTAAAAGCTTCTTCTCTTATGTTAGAAATAAACAAAGAA
This sequence comes from Ariolimax columbianus, assembly GCA_036924085.1. NCBI lineage: Eukaryota > Metazoa > Mollusca > Gastropoda > Stylommatophora > Arionidae > Ariolimax > Ariolimax columbianus. Next base: position 20,840,613 of record JAVGWX010000002.1, read on the forward strand.
CAAAAGTCAAAGTAGGCACTCTCATAGAAAGTACAGGGAAAATAATTAGTGAGAATAGAGAAGCAGTTAATCTACTAAATCAGTACTTTGGCACAGTCTACACAAAAGAGGACTGCTCCAAGATCACAGAGCCTATATATATTTTTCAAAGAGACATGGATACAGAGGGATTAAAATCAATCTGTATTACAGAAGAAATGGTTTTTAAAAATTGGAATATTGAAAGTGTATAAATGTCCAGGTCAAGATGGTATTCATCCAAAATTGCTGTATGAAATTGGAGAACAACTAGCAAAACCATTGGTTAAAATATGTTCTGAATCACTTACACAAAAGGGATTGTTCCACGTGATTGGAAAGTAGCAGGAGTGATCCCCTTATTCAAAAGAGGCAAAAAATCAGATCCAGCGAATTATAGACCGGTGAGTTTAACGAGCATAGTCTGTAAATTGTTAGAGTCAATAATCAAAGAAAACTTCGTAATGCATTTAGACAAATTTAATCTAATTAGAAATAGTCAGCATGGGTTTACCAGAGGGAGATCATGCTTAACAAATCTATTAGAATTCATTTTTATTCATAGGTTACTTAAATGATAGAGAAAGGGGAGCCAGTGAACGTTATTTATCTAGATTTTGTAAAGGCCTTTGATAGAGTGCCTCATCAAAGATTATTCCGAAAGTTAAAATCACACGGAATAGGTGAGGAAATTGCCAAATGGATTGAAAATTGGTTAACGGGAAGAAGGCAGAGGGAGGGCATAAATAAGGAGTACTCTGAGTGGTGTGAAGGGAAAAGTGGAGTGCTACAGGGCTCGGTTTTGGGACCAATTTTGTTCTTGATATGTATATAAATTATTTGGACATTGATATGGGATCCATGATTTCAAAATTTGCTGATGACACAAAACTATGCAGTAGTGTCTCATTTAAAGCGGAAGTGGATATATTGAGGTCGGATTTAGATAAAATTCAAGAATGGTCTGTAAGCTGGCAAATGGAATTTAATGTAGATAAATGTACAGTCATCCACATGGGTAGATCCAATATGGAACATAATTACAGAATGGGAGCGATCGACATTAGAAAGATAGATATGGAAAGGGACCTAGGGGTTAAAATAGATCATACAGGAAAGGTGAGTGAGCAAGTTAAGGTAGCAGTGAAAAAGGCAAATGCAATGTTAGGTATGATAAAAAGAAATATTAAACATAGGAGCAAGGAACTGATAGTCAAACTGTATAAAGCTTTAGTTAGACCTATATTGGAGTACTGTGCAGGTGTGGAGTCCTTATCATAGAGGGGATATAAACATTCTGGAAAGAATTAAAAAAAGAGCGACAAAGATGATAGTCAGATTCCAGAATTTCAGCTATTAGGAAAGACTCAGAAAAACCGACCTACAGTATCTAGAAGAGAGAATAATTCGTAGTGACTTAATTCAGGTTTATAAGATGATCAGAGGAATGGACAAATTAGACTATAACAATTTTTTAACAAACCCACAATAACAAGAGGGCATAGCTACAAGCTGACTAAAGAGAGGTCCAGAATAGATATTATGAATTTTGTTTTTAGTCAGAGAGTGGTGTCTGCTTGGAATGCATTGCCAGGGGAGGTAGTGGAGGCAGGGACAGTTAATGCATTTAAGAATAAACTGGATGCGCATAGCTTTTAGAGCAAGGTGATGTAAATGTAACTGGTTGTATACAGACTCTACAGGGTCTTCTAAACCAGTATATAGACGTTAAGTTTAGTTAAGTTAAGTGTTATTCTTCGTCCCTGACGAAGACATTTTGGCGTGTTTATATATCTATAATAATACCCCCGCTGCTTGTGTGATTATCAAAATGTTATTTCCATTCTTGCTGCAGTTCTGATGATTATGTGTGACTTGTTGATACAGCACTAGTGACGTCATAATGTGAGATTAGTGTTGATGTAAGTTTGAGGTGACCGATGTACAACTAAACACATATCAAGCTTCACCTTTTCCAGAAGAGAAGCAATGGCGACAGTAAAAGTGGAAACATACACAATGTTTAAATAAGTTGAAGGTAATAACATTCAATTAAATAAAATATTCACAAGTATAATAATTGACGTTAATAAATACTTCGCAGAACATGTAAACAAGTAAGGCTTTCACACGACAAATGATTAACGTAAGTTAATTCGTTGTGAAACAATTAATCAGATAAAGCTTTCACATAGCGAATGATTAACGGATATTAAAATGTTGTATATCATTTAATCAAGTAAAGCTTTCATATAGCCAATTAGAACGTTAATTAATACGTTGTACAATATTATTACGATAATTTACGAAGGGTAGTCCCAAACTAACCGTAACATTTTTAATTAACCTAAAATGTCATATTGACTTGTTTTTCTTTTACTATTTGTAATAACAGAAACCACACAAACAAGTTTCAATTAACAAGTTTTTAGCTGAAGATTATGAAGGTTTAATGTGTGATTAATTGGTTCATTAACACCATGTCAACATTGCATTCATGTGACCTTTGGGTAATTGAAAAAAAAAGTCTTCGTGCATTCCTTGGTCCTTCATTTTAACTTTATGCGGATAATATGCCATTGACATTGCTTTACTGTGGTCCTTGCCGATAAGTTAACTGCTGGCGAAGCCATTATCTCATTATCTTGACTTCACATGGTCGTTATTATTCTGACTTCTTTTGTCCCTAGTTCCATTAACGTTACATCATTCAGACTCGGTCAATTAGACTGACTTCCTTCAGGCTTGGTCCATTACCTTTCACTTCATTCGAACTTAGCCAATTAATTTTGCTTGAATCGAACTTGGTGGATTAACTTTACCTCATTCGAGCTTGGCCCATTAATTTTGCTTCATTCAAACTTGGTGCATCACCTTTACCTCATTCGAACTTAGTCCATTAAATGTTGCTTCATTCAAACTTGGTGCATCACCTTTACCTCATTCGAACTTAGTCCATTAAATGTTGCTTATTCAAACTTGGTGCATCACCTTTACCTCATTCAAACTTGGTCCATTAATGTTGCTTCATTCAAACTTGGTGCATCACCCTTACCTCATTCAAACTTGGCGTTTTACCTAGACTTAATTTGGAACTGTGTCTATCACCTTGACTTCATTTGGAACTGTGTCTATCACCTTGACTTCATTTGGCCACTAATCCATTAAACGTCATCGGGACCTCCTAGATGTATGCGTATGTGACCCCATTGTTAAATGGTGATTGTTTATGGTATATATAGCACCCAATGAATGTATTTTGAAGCTTGCATACATGTGTTACGGTTGTCAGAACTAAAATACATGTAGTTTATGACCGGTTTTATCACGGTCAGACCGTAACATTGTTGATAATGTTTTGCTTGGTGCGTGATGTTCGTGGATTGTTTGTGTAATTGTGCTATCAACATTGAGACTGGTAAAGTTCACCTAAGCATTGTCTCTTATATCAATTATGCTTCATAGCATGTGCTCCTATAGCGTTCGTTTTCATAGCGATACGTTCAATTATGATGAGTTAGGATTTACAAGTAGCGTCAGGGACAGATGAAATATATGTATCAAGATCACACATCATGTCAGGGTAAGGTGAACTATATATATCAACATCACACATCATTTCAGGATTAGGTAAAATATACTGATCATGACACTACTTGATGCCAGGTAAGGTGAAAAATACTGATCAAGATCCCACATCATCGTGTCGGCGTCATGTGAAATATACTGATCCAATGAAGGCCACACATCGCGTTTGCGTCAGATAAAATATACTGATCAAATCCACATCACCGTATCAGCGTCAGGGGAACTACTGATCAAATCCACATTATCGTATCAGCGTCAGTGGAACTGTACCGATCAAATCCACATTATCGTATCAGCTTTAGTGGAACTGTACCGATCAAATCCACATTATCGTATCAGCGTCAGTGGAACTGTACCTATCAAGTCCACATCATTGTGTCAGCGACAGGTGAAATGTACTGATCAAATCCAAATCATTGTGTCAGCGTCAGGTGAAATATACTGATGAAGCCCACTAGGAAAATCGGTGTTACCATGAAAAAGCTCACGATTCTACCGATCACAGATAATCAAGCGTGTCGTAATTGTAATAGGGCACGCTGTGTTTTTAAGCTAAGCTGACAACCCTTTGACTAGAGAAGTTGTATAAACATTAACAGCTATGCCGACTGGGTCGTGTTGTTAATGTGATTCGAACTCAGTACTTTTCAGCGAGAAGCTATCGAGCTAGCACTCTGCCACGCAGACACATTCCTCCTTTTTTAATTACCACTATCTTAGTAATACAAACGCTTCCCTACTTCTGATATCCTTGATCTTAAAATGCCTTAGAAAAAAAACATTGAGCTGAAGTCTTTGAGAACAGCTCAAATTGAACCTGATTTAGCTCGATCTGTGGAAATCCATTATTTTGTGCTGCAGCTTCAGTTTGTGATTTTTATTTCGGCTTCCGTGGTACATATCCAAGTTGTTTTCTGCCATCCTTTATTTCTTCATCTTTATTGCGTCCATAGCATGGGCGATTAGGTACCATACTTGGCATAATTATCGTTATCATCTATAAAAAAAACGAACGCAAACTTCCTTTCCATTGCACAAATACATTTTGGCGAAATCGAATCACTGGAAAATTAAACGTTCTCATTAGCACTACATGGTCAAACTTAATCTTTTTCTTTGAAAATAAAACAAAATTGGTGTTGCATGTGAAACAAAAGAGGACTAAAATCTTTTGTCATATAAATAACAAGAAATGCAGGAGAAAATGGACAATCAGTGGACACAGAAACTTCAGAACTAATGGAAATGTATCGAATACTAACGCAACTAGAAACAGAACCATACAAAATAGCCAATTAATGAATTTTAATTACTGATAAATAAGATGGATGAGACACTTCCTACGCGCCGACATCTTGTTTTGTAGTACATACGGTACGATGGCAATTAGAAATATTCAATTTGACGCTTATTTCAAACGTATTATTTGGTGCCGTGATAACGTGGATATAACAGCCTCCGTTCAAATAGTAACAATACAGAAGTGGTGGTTATCTATTAAACGCATCATTGTCCCACACAAAACAGCACAGGAAATGAGATAATATTAAAGCAATTCATCACTTTAATACAACCGACGCAATAACATCAAATATGGAATAAAACGCCAAAATACGCATTAGAAGAGCATCTGTAAGAAGCGTTATCTAGGCATACAAATACATTCTTATCAACACATCTTTACGAAAGGTATCTCTTGTTGCGATAAAGTTAATCCCTAACATACCAACATTTATTTCCCTCTTGAAGTTGCACCCTTCTCAGTGTTTCTCGACCCCAAACAATGTATGTGTCACTGTTACATGCGTATTGATCTTTGTCGTTTAAACTCATTACTGTTGATCATTTGTTTTGTCTACGACAAAGACCGTTTTACTTGGGACATTAGGTAGTTGTTATTGTGTATAGTTGTGCCAGCGCCTAGCTGACTCATTTCCGATTTGTGCTATTTTCGATATTTGATTTTCAGTTCAGCTTCATCTCAATTGAGCTCCTACACTAAATGGTGTGTGCAAGGCGAAGCTGTTACACTGCTCATCTAGTTAAATTACCGAAAACAGAAGCCTAGATCGATGTGATAGTTCACCTAGTTCGCGTTTTATAGAAACTACGGTAGAGTCGTATTATTGGCGACTAACCTACAACACGTTTTCAGTTAAGCTATTCCATATTTAATCAACCTTTGTGATTCCTCCGTGCCTGACTTAGATTCAAACTGCGACAACATTGACGAACGAAAATTAAACTACTTTATAGAAATCCAAAAGTCGATATTTACCAAGTGTGCGTCACATGATGATGTTTACAAATTCAATCGATTGTTGTGGATGTGCGTGCATGATGTGCTTGTATTGACCATGATGCCTTTGTGAATAATAGAAAACTGCAACACGGTAAAACTGAGTGCATGTCGTAAAAGTCGACTAACTCAGAAGTCTTGGAGTTTAAGTAGTAAAGCACTCGCTTCGAACGGTACATACAGCATTTCGATTCCCATTATCGATCTGTTTTAGTCAATCCAGCTGTAAATTGAAACATGGTTTACTGATAGAGGAGGAAAAACAGCACGGAAGGAATTCAGCCGCCACATACCGTAACATGAAAACGGAGGACTAATACAACTAGGTTTCTAATACTTTATCCCCGACAACAGGGACTACATTTAACATTATCTAGATGTATGGGGCCACAATTTTCTTCCCGGCATCTCGGAGAAGGTGATTACGACAGTTTGTGAATGTCTCGCAACCCCACCATATAAAATACATTGATACTGAAACCGTACTGTATACATATAGATTCATTATTACATAAAAGATGGTTAGAGTAAACAGTTTACAGCATTGGCCGTATACCGCGACATAAGTAACAACATACACATTAGGAAAGTGATGACGAGCTGTGATGTCTAACGTTACTACGATACAATACTACAGATAACTAAGAATGTACTGCAGGACAAGACCCACCTGTTTCTTACAACATGTAACAGAAACGTGCAATGAGAGCATGCCCTAAACTATGACAAACATTAATGTCTAACCCCTATATGGTAGAATACTGTATGTATGACAGAGACTGGAATTTGTCTACTAACACACTGATTACAATCTGTAACGTCTAAAACTTCTGAGATAGCCAATTAAATGTGTCATATGTGTGGCAATTCGTCCACTGAGAGATGTCAAAATGGGGGGCTAAGCAGAGCAGCCGACTAATCACTGGAGTGTATATGACTCTCCATTTCATTGTATTGCGCATGCTGGTGAAATCATCGGAGGAAACTGAGTTTGAAAGGAAGTTCTAGTCTGAAACTAAGACCACCCTGAAGGTCTCATGGCGACGAGTCTAATGGTCCTTGATCGGCACCAGATTAAAGCTAAAAGTTTTATTATTATAACTTTTCCCCGTAACTTTAATGTCATTGAATGCAACATCTTACTGTACTATACATCATTGTCTGTTGTCAATATTTGATAAAAACTTATTTTTCTTTAAGAAGTGTCTCCTCTCTCAAATTAGAATGGTAGGATAAAGTCTCACCTATCTTAGCCGTCACTAATATTACACACTTTTAACAAAGCAATTTTTAAAAACACATATTCAGTAGTGCTCTTCAACTTTCAACTGTATTCAATGAACCCCCCCCATTCATATAATAACATGTGTATGTTCTTCACACAACGTTTATTAATGGTGACATCATATTTCAAGGAGCGTACTACAAAATAGTTTGGCTTCGTTCTTAATCTCCCGCTATCAAACCCTGAAAAGGACTTAAGTAGCAGAATGTATTCCAGAGAACGGAATGCGTTGTCTCGTACTTTACAGCTTGACTGCGATATTTGCACCTTTAGGTCCAACACATCCGGCTTCAGCAAGCATTATTAAGTACCGGGTTAGCATTCCCTCTTCGATTCCTTCTCCTTAACCAGTCTGTTCTGTTGCAGCCTGTTGTCCAGGATCACCGCGTGGAGGTGTAGAAGGGTCTTTGCAGCTCTGGTTTGCTGGCCCTTACGCTAGAAGTCAGCTATGGTTTGCTGAACTCTGCAGATCATGCACTCATATACAATAGTTTTAAAAGCTTTATCAAGATGGAACACAAGTTCAGTTAATAACAAAGAATTCCCATTAAGTATACGATTTAGTCAATCACTGGTCATCATCAAGTGGCATGTCCATTGGTGATGACTATCAATTCTTTAAAGAATAATCTGTACTTTGAACAATTCACTTTCAATGATCTTTCTTGTACAATTCAGTTAGTCGAGATATACCATATCTTTTTTTCTTCATCTGCGTCTGCATCTTTTATATTCGTTCTATCCTGTTGTTGCAAGATTTACAAGAACCTCTTTTCTAAGTGTGTCCACGGAACCTTGCCAGTCGTTCTTCTATTTGTGTTTTTTTTAAAGTGTTTACTTGTAATATTTCAAATCTCAAAATCCTGGTATTCAATCAGGCGCGGGTGTCTGATGCCAGGTAGCCAAATGTTGAGTACATTAATTTCGCTATTTTGTCTTGGTGTGCCGTATTGGGACCAGGGCCTTTATTATGCCATCTCTCCACCTCATCCTCGGTCACTCGCGAAAGCGGCTAAAGATGTATGATCTATACGACGTCACTCTATGTGTCCATCTGTTATCCGGCATGTGCAGCGTGGTCGGCCCATCTGTATTTTCGTATCAACACGACATCTATGATGTCTTAGAAGGAAGTTCGACGTCTGATCTGTGCCTTGTGGATTTGGTTTCAAATGGAAATCTTCAATGTTCTTGGCTTCATCTGTTGTTGGGGCAAGCGTAGTCTATCTGCAGCAGCTTTCCGTAGGTTCCACACCTCGTAGCCATGTACCATGGCTGGAATAATCATACTGTTGAAGGTATGATCTCTTGCGTTGACGTTTTGCATCTATTGCAGTATGGATTTAAGGCAGTTGTAGCTGAGCCAGCCCGCTGTTATCCTTCGTAAGATCTCCCGATTTATTAAATGGGAGTTCGTTATCTCTTGGCCCGAGTAGTTATGCGAATTTATATTTTCGAAGAACAATCTTCAAGACGCACATCTCCTTTTGGGCAGAAGGTGTTAACCATGAGCTGGGTTTCTTGCTATTGTGTTGTAGTCCAACTGCAACGCTTGCTATTTTGAATTTATGCTGGCTTTTCTCCGCTTCTTTGAGGCCGTGACTGAGGATAGTTATGTCATCAGTGATCCTCAGATGAGTAAGAATTTCTCCATCTATGTTTATGCTCATATCTTCCCAGTCCATGTGTTTAAAGATCTTCTAAAGGGCTGCTGTAAACAGCTTTGGAGAAATTGTGTCACACTGTCGGACACCACGATGTATCGGTATGGTTATAGACCTACAGAAGAGGGTGAAATCCGTTGTGCATCTCTGTTTATCTCCCCTATCAGTTGAGTGTATTTTTCTGCTATTCCCTGATTTCTCATGGCATTATTTTAATATGCTTACGTTTAATTTTTGTTTAGATGGTTAGGTATACGTACCAAGTTTCTCATGATCCGGATTTCCATTGGTGCTTTCGCCGCGGGTGCCGCGAGTTTGAGACCCATGTCCTAGCACATTACCCAAAATATGATGCACGAATTAAGCAACTGAATAACTCGTTTTCCTGAATCACAAATACACGATGGAGAAACGCATGCCTTATTGCTCCTGTTCATTGAAAAAAACAACAGCATTACATTACGTTATGTTCTTTTTTGTCGAAAACGTTACTCTACCGACTACTAAATAAATATAAATCCAGCATTTAAATTTCTTGCACAGAAACACATCTAAGTCAATTTTACATGAACAAATACAAAATCCAGAAACCTAAGTTTTGAAAAAAATTACTCCGCCAGGTAGTAAGGGCAATACAAATAATGTAATCAACTAACAAATCTGATCAACTGTCACCACTACTTGAACGCACGAACATCAGCTTGATAGCTAAGCGACAATCGATAAAACAAAAATATATACACTTACTTACTCCTAGATGTCTGTCCAAATTGGTCCTGGTCCAAAAAGAAATAAATTACAGCGTACTAAATAAGATGTTTGAGAGAAGTAATCAACGTTACAAGAAGAGATAGAAGGAGAAATGATGACACAATAACTATTGTGAGAACTGATCATTTCGGCGAGTGCGTACCTAGACAAAAATGAAGATCATTCGGTCATCAATTGAGAATGTAAGCTATTCAACAATCAATGCGAGCATTTAACACAGGCTGTTCTGGTTTGAAATCACAGTACCGTCTAAGTAGCAGACGGATAGACGGCATAAAATTAGAATGATATCACTACTGACTAACGATGATCAAAGTAACACATTTAGACCAAAGGGGGAAACCTGAACTCCATCGTCGCTTTAATTCACAAGTGGTTGTAAATTATACAGTCAGCCAGTTACCATCTACACGAAATCGTGAAAGAAACATAGCTGTTACACACATTCAACATATATGTCATGGGAATCATAACGTGACATTCAAGAAGGGTGAAACAGTAAGTGAAGAAAGGAGAGATGGCAAGGTTAGGAATATTTGATGATTTCAGTTGGCAGGGTTGTAGGAAGAAAAGAGAGATAAAGCACGATTAAAAACAGGAGAATCTCTGAAAAAGGTAAATAATGTGCTAAAGCTATTCGGCTTAAGACACCCAATGAGCAAGTTTAAATGATTTTCCAGCACAAGCTCAAATAAGATTCTTGAATTAGCTGCACCCTCATCAGTGTTCTAATTATCATCGTGTGCCATCGTTCTACAGATTAAATACTGAACATTTTCATTCATCTAATTCCTCTAAAATAAATGTTCGCGACCTCAGGTCAGAGATAATGATATATTGGTCACAAATGTACTCACAAGCTAAGTCTTTGTCCTATTGTCCTCCCCTTAAAATATAAATGTATATGTATAGTTACAAAAAATATACACACTGACTTTAAACGTATTAATTTCTAAAATTTACTGTGTAACAAATGTATTGAACAATCATCTATCTCTTAGTTTGCTGGTATAATCTGCAAGGGTTTTCTCAGTCCTTCGCTTGATATTATAGTTCCACTTATAGCGTTGTTTACCTCTGGTGCATTCAACCTCCATCTTTCCGTTCAGCATTGTTTACAGCAACGTCATATGTCTTTGTATAACAAAAACATATTCGCTGTTGGACTCTTGATTTCGTTCATCTATCTTTGCAGCATCCATAGTTTCTTAAATTGTTTTCTTTTCTTTGCATGAGATATGCCTCATTCTGTTAAATTTCCACATTTCAAAGGCATCAATTTTCATCACCATTAGCTGTTCAATGCCATTGTTACTATTTCGTACACTGATGACGAGTATATTTAACACAGTATCACTTTCATTTTTGTTTTTATGGGTGCCTTGCCTGAATGTCAGTATTTGGCTGATGTTGGTGGAAACAGATTTGGTAATCCCTATTATCTTCATGATTTCCATGTCATACCTCCAATTCTCCGTTACTTTATTGCCACGATATGAAAAACATTCGGCCTCCTTCAGCATTTGCCCATCTACTTTTATCTGAAGAGTAGATTTAGTCTACTTAGCTAACTATAACATCTTTCGTGCTTTCGGTCTTTTTGTCCAATCCAAACATTCTAATTGTGTTATTTTACTTGAATCATTAATTCATTTAGTTTGTGTTCGCTTTCAACCAGCAGAATTAGGTTTTCCACATAACGAGTGTATGTTGTGTTACTTCGTCGACATTGGCACTTCCTGTATTTGTCGTAAAATTGGTTCCGTGTAAATGTAAACATACAAGGGATCAGTACGTATCCTTGTTACACTCCTCTGTTTACATTAATACTTGGCGAATAAAACCTGCCATATCTTTTCATAGCAGATTGTTCAAGTCTAGTTTACTTAGCATCCTTGTGACATTTTCATGCATATATTACTTTTCAAGATATGTAATTAATGGGCGTTTTAATAGCATTTTTGTAATTAATAATGCACAGATACATATATTTCTGTGCATCATTCTTAAATTCCTTATCGACTATATATTTAATTCTCTCCTGTATCATTTTAAGAAGTACCTTAGTTGTGTGGTTCATAAGGTTTTGATTGTTCTAAAAATCCGAATGGTTGGCCGAGATTTGAAGGAAAGTGTTATAAATACACACGCGACCCTATACTGATGATATCATTACACAGATCAGTATTTTTATCTACACTGAAATACTCTAGGCTTTCTTTATCTCTATGTGTATTTATTTTGCATCCACGCATATTACTTTCTCTGTGCCCATATATTTGATCGGTTTCTCAACTTCTGATTTGAGGATGCTCTAGCGGTGATTATTAAATTGTGATGATTTGTCATCTTTGTAGTCGTCGAGCAGTTTACGCACCTAGTCTGCCCCTATGCTTGATATATCTTTCTGAACAAATAAAATGTCTCTATTGTTGTCATGTATGCAAATCCTTTTTGAGCATGCCTTGTTTTGTTTCAAACATATTTTATTTATTTATGCATAGCTCTCGTGATGTGCTTCTTTCCTATGTCTTTCATTAACTTTCAGTCATAAAGTTATTAATATTTTTGTCTTTTATCATATAAAGAGATATAACACCGTACGTGTTCACACAGCACTGGTTGAGTATGCAGAACGCGGAATTACATTTGAAGACAACGTCATACGTGAGATAACTCGAAGAATGAAAAACAATTCAGATCACACAATCAAGTCAAGAAGAGGCAGACGATGGAGTTAACTGCATCCAAACTTGCATGTGGATATCGCTACTGATTTGACCAGTGCCATAAACGCTCAAACCTGAAATACTGTCATTCTGCGAAATGCATAAGTAAATGGTATGTGTTGTCTTCCATCAAATAGATGCAGGGACATTTGTTATACACATATATAGTATCATGTGACTCATACCATCACCATAATTTTCGTACAAATGGATCCCTGGGAGAATGCAAAAGCAAGACAGATCAAACACAACTTGGTGAGGAAGTATAAACGTTGAAATAAAGATACACTATAGCTGGTGGGCTGTATGAAGGAAGGTCGCGAACCGAGGGGGTGTAGAGATAGTATTCTGCTGCCATCAAATACACCAACAATAATAATGGTAACTTATATCGCTGTCAGTCATTGACCAATGATCTTAGATGATAGTCCCTTGTTCTGGGATTACTGTGGCAGTTCTAATACTACAAGTATTAAAGGTGACTCTCTTTCGCTTAGTCGCATGAGTAAGTTGTGGTGAATATAAACACGGGGTATAACATGCTCGCCATTCGTGTGGGCTCTTATCAGAGAATCAGAGTGCCAAAATGCCCTGCCACAACTTGTCTGATGGATGCACAATAATGTGACGAGAAAACACCCTAGTCGAATCGCCAAGCTTATAAGTGAAATATATGTGATTATTTAATAGCGGACGAAGACTAAGAAGAAGAAGATGCTGAAGAAGAAGACGAAACAAAGTTCACAAAGTAATGTATACGCATGGTTCTGTATTTGCATATACATTTTTTAAACAAAACATATTTTTTTTAAAGAGATGTTCTACGTCATTTAATTATTATTTTCTTTGCATTTATATTGTATTTTTGTTATATGTCCGTGTATATACAGTAGTGCTATAGTATACAAACATCCACTTTGTCAACAGCCGGTCACACAAATATTTTCAATTTAATTAGAACCGTTGCATACGAACGAGTGTTCTACTAACATGTTCAAAGCACCAGCCAGTATGTATGTTTCAAATTTACTGTACCCCTCCTTTTTATTGTACTTAATTTAGAAAGTCGTGCGTAGCACATCTTTGTTTAGTTTGTCCATTCAAAAGTGCTACAATTGTGTTTATAATATTCACAATGAATCATAAGTGTTGGTATAAATCTAACAGAAACTTTAAGCCTTTCTGTTTGAACCAAACAAAGACGTCATAAAATCAAATTTAGTTACCAAGGCTTGTGTGTGAAACAGAAAGCTAGTCCTTTCAGAAGTAACAGTTGGCACAATTATTACGTTTAGAAAAATCGTTAGGAGATATATACAACAGAATTCCGTTGAACATTAAAGTGATTTGAATGGGGGACAGCTTTAAATATGTCGATTGAAGATCAAATATAAGTAATGATGTTCCTCTAACCATATTCGTTATTTCGGATAAATAATTGAAAGCAGCGATTTTCTTTTTATGTTTTGTTTATTTTTGTTTATTACGTTTATGATAGTTTATTTAGCTTCCGCGAACAATTTCAAATGATATCCGATAGGTTATTTTCAATTTTTCGGCGGCCAAAATGCTTTTGCAAACTAAAAATATGAGTTCTTTCTCTTCTTCTTCTTCTTCTTCTTCTTCTTCTTCTTCTTCTTCTTTTTCTTTTTCTTTTTCTTCTTCTTCTTCTTCTTTTTCTTTTTCTTCTTCTTCTTCTTCTTCTTCTTCTTCTTCTTCTTCTTCTTCTTCTTCGTTTTCTTCTTCGATCGACTGATGCTCTGCTTCTAGCTCGGTGAGGTTCAAGAAAGAGTTTGTGCGTTTCAGGTCATCACAGGTCCCCCACAGTTTTTCGAGCATATTCTGGCCAGACCGCCTCTCTTTGGTCTGTGTAAGTAGGACAGTCCTGCAGGATATGTTCCGGTGCTCCACAATTGCAAGTGGCGGTGTCTATCAGACACATTTTATGGAAGTGGGCCTTGAGTCTGCAATGTCCCGTTCTGAGTTTGAAGATCTGTGTCTGGCTATCTCTGCCAATTTTGTCTATGCTATCATTTTCTGACTTGTAACCTTCGTGCTGGTTTCCTTATCCACCCTAAAGGATCGTTTGATGAGTGTATATGCCTCTTTATAGTTATGTGGATGGCATGACTGCTTGCCGCCACTTTCGGCTTTTGCGAGCTCATCTGCTTTAACGTTTCCAAGGACCCTACAGTGGGGCGGAATCCACTGTAGAACAAAGTCTATTTTTGTGGACAGCACTAATTTATTATAATTTATTTATTTCGATAGTATATCTTGTGTCTGACATGAGATGGCTTGGAGTACGCTCGTGGAGTCTGTTAGTATGTCCGTTTTCCTTGTAGTTGTATTTTGACTCAAACGATTCCTCGCTGCATGAACAGATGTTGCCTTAGCTCTGCAATTGGTACATGCCTCTTGTGATTGCATAGAGTTATTTACTTTATCGCAATTAGAGTGTGCGATGTAGATTCCACTGCCTCCCATCTTTCGCTAAGCAAGGCCTACCCGCCTGTGAACACATGTGTCCAGAAGTTGCTCGAATAATATCAGGTGAGCTCTTGCATAGAGTGGATATTTTCCTTTCTTTCCTTTATTATCCCTCAAGTCTTCAAAATTATGTTGGACCGGTACTGGGTCTATAGTAATGGTACTATAATGAGTGCTTCGCACTTTTCGATGTAGTGAAATATGAATGAATTACGTTTCACGAATAAATCCGCACCATGAAACATCACTATATGCTTCTATAAGCTTGGTAGTATTGTATCAATTTGCTTTTTTTTGTGAAGAGACCCGCTTGAGTACTTATGTCTAACCTATAGCGGTCCAGCTAGAACAAAAACATCATTGTGTTGGGTCAATATTTTTATAGACGAATAACCAGTTCATTGTATCTATTATTTTCCTTCACTAGTAGCAAAGTCAGGTACCCATTTACAGCTGATTCGATTGTAGCATGTCTAATATGGGGATCGAACCCGTCACTTTTCACGTATGACGCGTGCAGGCCAACGTTCTGCTGCTCATAAGCTCCTATAAATAAAGGTTAAAAAGAAACTTACAAATATATCTATACCGGATACCGAGGTCAATGGCAGTGTTCATCATTATCATCATCATCTCCATCATCATATCCATCATCAGTCCAATGTGAAACATAGATATTCAACAAATACGAGCCAAGTCTGACTGTGTAACTTTTTCAACATTTGCCATTCCCGTAATGTTTCTCTCGAGCTCTCATCGATAACGGTTTCCTTGCGGCTCTACATGAATCGTGTCGGTAGCCCTCTTGATGTTGTTGTTTGCGAATGCTCACAACGAGTAGGTTACTCTTTTGTGCGCCCTGAAAGGGACTTTAAGTGGCGGGTTGCAATAGCTTTTCTCACGTCCCGAGCGTGCTGATGGAGGTAAAACATGGTCCACCAGGCGGTTGGGCTATGCTTGGCTTTATCTGCGTGTCACTCACTATTTCGGGGATCACGTCGATCCCTCACCTCGTTAGCCAGGCTGCCTGAAAATAGGCCGTTTCCAGAGAAGGCTACTATGAAGCCGTGGTGAGGGTCTTGGCCAGTATGTTTTGCCTGTCCCTGACTAACATGTCCGATCAGTATATTTTGCCTGACCAGACGTTAATCTTCCTCCACAGTCCTTTTGATTGAAGACTATGTATTGTCTTTGATGGTTGTGTTTAAATTGTATTTTAGTTTTCTCCACATCTTTTAAAGTTGCTGTTGTTGTTTGCATAGTATGAGGCAGCCAGCTCTACAGCAAACTCTCCTTAGTCGACTCATAAGATGTGCATGACTTGTTCACTATGCTTTTATCATTTGTTAGATTCTAGCAACACACGGATGGTATTGTAGACTTGATAGTTTGAAGGTCTTGACTTTAGTTAGTCAGGGTGACTATTTGTAGACTTGATAATGTGAAGGTCTCGACTTTAGTTAGACAGGGTGACTACCTTTACTTGGTAGATTGCCGTCCCAAAATCTGACGCAATGATATATATATCAGTTTACAGATTCTAGAACTGTTGCGTGAAACCGGTGGTTTATTTGTAATGAAAGATCAAGCGCTCTTTCCACTTTTCCACGAATCACATAAATATAAAATACAAGTGTCTTCAACATTTTCAAGTAGCAGGCCACATTTTTAATTCGATGCACGGTTCGTGGGCAGCACTTGAAATATAATTGTAGATACCCACACGTAACTATATTATTATGATTCGTAACTATTTATTTGACTTTATGAAATAAATAAAAATTTATAAACACAAGCAAATTAAAATACAGCGATGGATGGGAGGCAGTATATATTTTAGAGGGCTTGAATAATCCAGTGTTGTAAGTGTTGGACAGCCCTTAGTACTGTAGCGTCCATACTATTGTGCCATAGTATCGTCCTTATCTACTGTAAAAAAAATATACTCATCACTCTCACCTATTTTAAAAAAATGTATATTTATTATTACACATAGGTCTAACACCTTTGCCTATCTATTTTTAGTGTCCTCAGCCATATTTCGCGCTATAAATAGTTATCTGCTTCACACAATTAACAAAGGCAAGCTATATCTAATAACTCACACATAAATAAACGGACATCCCAACAATTGTTCAATGCAAATGCCCAACAACGCATGGGATCAACTACCCTGTCAGATACGTCTGTGTCCAGCTCTCACATAAATTTCTTTCAATGATATTCAGCCAGCGACATTATTGTATAATAATATATTATTCATTCGAGACGAGACACTCTGTTTAATTTTCCATGCATATAATAGCATAAGATATGGACATGTTTTTCGGAACAAAATAGTGTTCCTTCTTTTAAGTAATGTATCGCCCATTATTGATGGCATATATATGTTTCATGTATTAACGAGCATCCTATATGAATACATACTGGAACGCGCAGTTCATGCAGAAAGAATGAGAAATTACGCTAATGCAAATAGGGGAAATATGCAAACGAGTCCCTGAAATAACCACAAAGAAACAGAATGATTATATCTTTAATACCTGGATGCATTATTCGAAATAGGCAAGGAATTTTTGAAGATCGTATTTCGCAAAATAAAAATGTACTCAAGGATCTAGAAAAATGCTTCTCTTTTCCTTCGCTCTCTTCTTCTTTTCTGTATTCTTCTTCTTTTTCTTCTTCTTCTTCTTTTTCTCTTCGTTTTTTTATTCTTCTTCTTCTTCTTGTTTGTCTTTCTCTTAGTCTGTTATTTTTCTTATCCCTTTTCTTCTTCTTCTTCCTCTTCCTCTTCCTCTTCTTCTTCTTCTTCTTCTTCTTCTTCTTCTTCATATTTTTCTTCTAGTGTTCCAGAATTCTTTTGAAAAACGAGGAATTAACTTACTGATTTCATGTTTCACAGGAGTGTTTTCCGGTACGGCTCTGCATGTGACGGAGACGATCATAGGACAGTTAACAATATTAACCAATATCAGAGTATGTCACAAAGGCCGACAAACATTGCAGTCTAATCCTATTAAAGGAGAACACTATTTAACTCTTACATTAAACACAGTGTCATTTAAATAGGCCAAGAAACACTGCCAGATATAGTATCCATCTATTTGCTATAACATGCTACTACAATGCATCATTAATGGTACATTAATCAAACAATGAATAACTCGGTTTCCATTTGAACAATTCACAGCATCAGCCTGCTTCTGTCTATGTTACGCAGTTAACGTTCCTGTGACCTACTGATTTCGGAACTTTGACAGTTACAATTTTCGAACAAAACTGAATGGCTCTGAGGTGCATGGACGTCAATAATATCGTGTTCAAACAGTTAAATTTGTCTGAACTATCAGTGAGTTATGGTTTCTTTCTTCACTATGTACTAACTCCAAACATTACGTCCAGAACTCGGGGACACTTTTCCACTAATCATTGTTCTGAAGATATGTTTTTTAGCGGGTGGTGTTAGAGTGATCTCCTTCTCATGTCCTATTGGCTCTGAATCATCTTCTCGTGGCCCCTTGGCTCAGGATCCCTGACTCTGAAACTGACACGTTGACATAATGACTTGAAATAAGTTGCGTTGATCGCAACGACCAGGTGTTTCAGAATTTAAAATTAACTTAGCATTTTGGATCATCGGCATTAATATAATCACTGCATGAAATATTTACTTAGCACAGCCATTTTGCAGAACATCGTCTCGTCTCATATCGTCTTTCCCGTAACCTTCAGAAAAGTCGTAGGGGCATCCATGAACTACTTTAGAGACATGTTTCTAGCTGGGGTGGGGGAGGGGGAAGGGGAGGGGGCGCCGAATCATCTTCCGGGTGGTGTGTGGTTCATCGTTGGTCTGTCGGATGTCGTTTTGGCATCGCCTCATGCCACTGCCTCATGAACAAATTCACGCCATTTAAGTGTCCTCCACGGAATTTCCTGTCAATTTCTGAATATCATCTGTCCAGTGGTTTTTTTGGGCTCCCTCTTTTTCTCTTTCCTGATACTGTGCCTCTGAGTACTTTGTTTGGTAGCCCACTCGATCTCAGTTCATGGTCGTACCATTGAAGCTTGCGCGTCATTACCACTGATTGGATGTCTTGATAAGGTCCAGTAAACTGTGTGATTGTGTTTCGTGTGTTGACGTTTGTGACACGATCCCTGTAGTTATTCCAAGCATCCGTCCGAAGCATTTCATCTCCATCGCCTAGATGTGTCGCTCCATTTCGGCATGTAGTGTCCATGTCTCACATGCGTACAGGTATGCAGAGAAGATCATTGTTTGCATCATATTGATCTTAGTTTTGAGTTCGATGCATTTATCTTTCCATAAAGGATTTACTGAACAGAAGATCTACATTGCTTGTGCAGATCTGATTCTCATCTCTACCTTCGTCTCTACGGCTCCAAGTATAGACCCCAGATATTTGAAATGAGTAACGGTGTCTATTTGTATGCCCTCTATAATTAAGGTGTCTTGAAATGCACTTTTGTTGTTGGTCATTCGTTGTGTCTTTTCAGGGTTTATTTCAATACCGTATTTTCTTGATTGGGTTTCAGCATGGACACAATCCCTCAGTCTACAATCAAAAGCAGAACAACACTGCAGCAAAAGTGAGAAAGTGAAACTGAAAACTTGAGGTATTATCCCATTGTCAACGCTCTAACTCACGCGTTGTCTAGTATAAAAGGACTGACCTACCTGTATACTGCTTAGTTTCAAACAGAAATGGTCGAGGGGCTTAGATTTCTGAATTTGAGCGGTCACATTAAAATTATGGTTTTGTACGGTGTACCCAAAAAATATCCCCTTGAATAGATAATATACAAGCACTAGAGAATGAAACGAAGGAGTGAGCTAAATACTCTTGAGTTGACCAAGAAATACTAGACATATTGAGCTGTGCAAATTTCACGTCGCCAGAGCTTACCGTCATGAGTTTTTGTGAGACGGACAGATACATGTATTGTTATGATTTCTAGATCAGATGTATTTGCCTGTGTGATAATGTTATTAGATGTCTGAAATACATGATTTGTTCAAATATCATTTTTTTTCCTATCTCAATTTCACATTTAAAGTGCGATCTCTGTTCCTGTTGATGTTGTTGTTATAATCTACTCATGTTGAGTAAAGTTAACTTTTGTTGATGTTTATTTGATAGTGGATTAAGTTGGCTCTACTGATATCCCGAAGCGTAAATGAGAAGGTGCACCAGGGTGCACCTGACTGTAGGACGATGCGAGGCTCCTGAGTAAGATCACCGCTTGCAATGTCGATCTTCAACTCATCGTGGGACAAGCTGTTCCTAAGACTTAACGCCGACTTAATTGACTGAAACACCATATAAAAGTAGACCCGTAGCAATCTATGCTGCACTTAACAAACCACCTATTCATGACCGGTGTTATGACATGCCACACAACATAATCATCCAAATGAGTCACTCCAATAGATCATAGGTCAGCATACAGGAAAGAGACCAGTTTAAGTTAAAACATATGATTAGATCATAGGTCAGCATACAGTAAAGTGACCAGTTTAAGTTAAAACATATGATTATATCATAGGGCAGCATGCAGTAAAGAGACCAGTTTAAGTTAAAACATATGATTATATCATAGGTCAGCATACAGTAAAGAGACCAGTTTAAGTTAAAACATATGATTCGATCATAGGGCAGCATACAGTAAAGAGACCAGTTCAAGTTAAAACATATGATTATATCATAGGTCAGCATACAGTAAAGAGACCAGTTTAAGTTAAAACATGATTCCCATTGGAGCATAAAGATGCATGATTGCAAATGCTTGAGAACTGACTTCATTTAAGATGACCAACAGAAGTTATGACCTTTGATTCACATTGAAGCAAATAAGTGAATGATGGTGATGATGATTAATATTATGTCATATAATCGAGTAACATCTGATCTGCCCACTTCGTTATACAGTAGAAAGAGGTGCACTCTTCTTTGGCGTGATATATGTTACTGTTATTACATTTAATCAATTAGGTCTGAAGGTATTTCTGCCTTACACATAAATCACGTTAAATCCTATCGGTCAAGGGAGATTGTATACACTGCTCAGGAAGTCAACATCTGAGGAAATGATGAGGTGGGATGGAGAAAGGGGATGGCAGGGGAGAGAGAGAGAGAATGAGAGAGAGAGAGCAGAGAGAGACAGATAACGAGATAAATAAGTTAGATGATAATTTATTATAAATATTACACACACAGAATACAATCTGATCGTCAGAAATTTGCAAGATAATTCTCTCCCGCTGCAGCCCCGCCCCACCCCTTTTCAACTTGTAATTGAATCTTTAGAGTTCTTGATACTCAATGGGTGATCCCCCACCTGCTATTGCTGCTCTGATCTACTCGCTGCGAGTTTGAGGGTGTCCCAGTGAATGCTACATTTGGTGCGTTTGGGCCCTCATAGTTGCAGGGCAATACTAGTCTTCACAGTAGACTCACCACTACGGGGATCGCAGCAAGGATCACTACTTTGTTGGCCTGTCTGTATCCAACTGCACGCGACTAACGTGATATGAGTACTTGGGCATTCCTCTACATCGAATTCGCTTTTTTGTAGTTGTAATTTTTGTTAGCCATTTACTTCCACTGAATGTTGCACGTAACTCTGAAGTGATCTACTTGTCCCATTAACACCATGCCTTGTACATTTTCCCAGAAATTTGCAAAATTGGTGCGCAAATAGAATGACAGGCAGGCGAGTATTTGTTCAATTGTTCGGGTGTGACGTCAAATCTACCGACGCATAAACGAAGAACAGACCAAAGACAGACACGAAAACATGACAAGAAAAGACAAAGACAAGTCGGGCATTGCTAGAGTAGGAAAGATACGAGACGCGAGAATAAATAATAAGATAAGACTATAGGATGGTATGAATGGGTACCCTACATCATTTGAAATAGGGACATTAATCTTATATAGCGTTCTTACTGCCCGCTGTACAGAAGTACGCACCGTAAGGGTGGTACTAGTCTGGTTTTTCCATTATTACTTGTCTAGGCCTCGATCTAATATATTTGAATCAACACTTAATGTGTCCATTAGTTCTGCTCATCTTTACATTTCACCAAATGTCTTCTTATTCTTAGTTGTCATGTCTATGTTGCTGTTTTCGTTCCCTATAAACCCTACCCTCTCCTCTCCCCCAAACAAAATACTACCAGAGCTGTACATGCCATCAACAATGTTAAACTAAATTGGAATACTAATTATAATCGTTGTTTATATTTTGCTAATGATTGTGCACTTATTTTGGTATATTTATATTTTTTTTTTATTGTACGTGTGTCTCACTGGTTGTATTGTTATACTTTACCCTGCACTACGGCCTAGCAAAACAATATTATTGAAAAGAAACTAATGGATAGACAGTCCCACGTGGGGCTATTCGAAGGATGGACCTAAATTGCATGGGATCATTTGCAGAACCGTCCACCAGACCAATGTATGCATTACATGTCAGCACAATCAGCGATCTGCACGCACCAACACTGCAACATGCGGCCGTATCAGCGGACAAGTCAGTAATTAAGCCTTAAGTGGCATAACAACGAAGAAGAGATGTGATCTTAAAAACCATTTATTATTGCACTTCCATTCAACCTTCTTTTTATCTTAGGATAGCATGTCTTCTTCGTTATCTGCGTATCGACAGAGCTGCTGCATGGCAGTTTTGTTCGGTTAATTATGTGTCCATCAATCAGGTTAGTGGGTACCTACTGTTAGCGAACTTACCGGCAGTTAAATCTGTCATACACTATTGTGTACTCTATCATCAGCCTGCTGTCAACTCGCATCATCTCCTCCAATCGTTTCTACTTGCGCAAATGCATGCGGCACCTAGCGTCTCCAGCCTCAGGTAATCACAAAGCTGGATGCTGCTGCCTCTGAATGACACCGTTAGAAACTACCAACCGCATTCAGCTATCCCATATAAGTTTGTGACCTATTTACCAAAATATAACTACCAATACTGTCTGTCTTCGAAGTGCGTGCGATCCTCATAAAAACTTTCAAGCATACAAGATAAGGGAAGACACGATAAGATAATATGTGCAATATATTTCACGATTATATTATTTTTGTTAATATAAGATTACAACAGACATAGAGCAAAGTGTCAGACAGGGAGACATACATAAATTCGGACTGAAATATAGACTGGCAGCGAGGGCGATACATTTGGACGAACCGTCAGAGTAGACAGATATGGATGAATATGACTGACTGACATATGGATGGTAGGACGATCAAAGAGATGGATAGAAAGATGAGACAGCAGATAAACACGAATGGTGAAGGATAAGAATTCGGTAGACGTAGGGATAGAAAGTGAACAACAGACAGAGAAAAAAAGTATGCAGAAGGGGATGAACTATCTACTTTTGTGACCCGATCCTTATATCTAAAGCACCTCATTTCCATTGTCTGTATTCTGCACTGGATATCCGCAGTAATGGTCCAAGTATCACAGGCATAAAGAAATATTGAGAGCACCAATGAGAGCATTAGTCTAACTTTTATGCTGACGGCGAAACGCCTATTCTGGGTTTCAAACGCGTAGGCACTGCTTGTTGTCTGCTATTCTGGCAATTATCTCAGGCTGGGAGCCCTCGTCACTGATCAGTGATTCCAGATACTTGAACTGGTGTACAACTTCGAGTTCCTGACCATTTGTTTTTATCACAGATGTAAACTCGTCCGTGTTATTAGTCACCAGCCTTATTTTCTCTGCATGTATCTCCATGCCATAGCTCTACTCCGCTCTGTCCAATCTCCTAATCAGCTACTGGAGTTTCGTTTCCGTGCCTGCCAGACGATCTATGTCATTTACAAATCGTAGGTTTGTAATCGTCTTGTCACCTATTCTAACCGTAACAACATGTCCCTCCAAGGCCGCCTCCATTATTCTTTCCAAGAATACATTGAAAAGTGTGGGAGAGAGTATACAACCCTGTCTCATCCCAACAGACGTGAGAACCATCCACCTAGTTTTCCGTCTACAGAAACTACAATTGACGATTTCTCATTAGGTTCTCAATTACCTTGACAATATTACTATTGATGTTGTAATTCTTCACTGTTGTCGTAACGCCGCATGCCAAACTCTGTAGAACTCCTTTGTGAATCCATGCAGCCATGATGTATGTGTTGTTGATACTCTAAGTATTTCTCATTTAATATCCGCAGATTAAATATCTGCTCAGTGGTACTTTTTACCGCTATAGTCAATCATGTAAGGAAGACGCATTAGGTAGCGCAGTGGCTTGACAAGTAGGCAGCCAAACCAACAAACGCTCATACAACAGACACACACACACACACACACACACACACACACACACCCACACACACATATATATATATATATATATATATATACATATATATATATATATATACATATATATGCACTAGTCAGATGGACAGATAGGCAGAGAGGCAAACAGATATATAGATACATAGTTAGATAGATGAAGATGACATCAAAGTGGGAAGAGGGAACAGGAGTGTACCTCGGTGCCCGCAAAGCAGGAACACGTTAGGAGAGGTTGGCTTCATCGTTGGACCACAAGCAGTCCACCGAGTTTGCGACGTCTGTTTCATCATTCCTCCACTCATGTTACTAGGGCTATCAACACTAGATTCAACATATCAGTGGCCCAAGTGTACGCCCCAACTGTAGAAGAAGAGAAGGAGGAACACGACCATTTCTACGACCGACTCGTCGATACACTCCAAGAATGTCGTACCAACTACATAGCTGTCATCGGAGACTTCAACGCCCGATTTGTACACAGAAAGAGCGGTGAAATACACATCGGACCACATTCCGCAGAAAAGTGAAACGAGATGGAGGACAAACTGGCAACCTTATGCAAGACACACCACGTTTACCATGGCAATAGTTTCTTCGAAAAGCTGTGTCTGGAACGATGGTCACATGGCAGCCCAAACGACCAGCACCGCCACTAACTTAGACTACTCTAAACGTCGAATATTCACGGACGTTGGAGTAGTCGCAGCCTTTGTCACAGGTAGCGACCATTGCCTTGTGCGTGCACGTCTTAGAATCGATTCAACCGAAGCACGAAAGAATCAACATCGGTACAGAAAGCCACTAGCTTCGACCCTAAATACAAGATCTGCTAGAACGCTCGCGGCGCAAGACACATTTAGGACAGCAGAAAACCTAGACGAGGACTATGAAAATCTCATCAGCACCATCATAAACATACAAAACGCCAGACAAACTCCGGCAACAAACCACATAACAAGCCACATCTCCCCAACCACATAGAACCTTCTCGATCAGCGCAGCACAATGGACAGAACACCAGTAAACATCAAGGTGTTTAATACGCTCAGCAAACTGTGTCGGACAAAGATAGAGGAAGCCCACACCAGTTTCCCCAGACGGAGAGTCCTTGCAGCCGCAGAATCACTCAGAAGCATCAAGCAAATCACTCGCTCCATCGCCGAGCACCAGCACATGATCTCATCTCTCAAAGCAACAGATGGAATGAGAGTGACCTCACATCTAGAGACAGAAGCGTCATCTGCGGCTTCTACACGAACGTATTCAAGTCATCGATTCCCCTCCCCCCCCCCCCCCTTCAACCCACTCACCTACAATTCCCTCACTACTCCCACCATTTCTGATCTCAGAGATGCGAAGTGCTATTGAAAGCATGCCCTCTTGCATGTCCGCATAAAGACGCACACATGCATCCAAGCACTGGTTTATGCGTCCCGATATCGCCCAATGGCGCGCCTCCGCCAATAGAAACTAGTGAGGCAAACATCTAAGCAAAAACAACAACAGGATGCGGCCACCCACTCTACGCAGCATTTGCACAACGATTCCTAGGTGTTCTAGAAGAGAAAGAAATCCCATCGGGATAGCTGGAGTCGAAGACTGTCTTACTATACAAGAGAGGAGACAACAATGATCTGGCTAACTACCGCCCTATCGCCCTCTTCTCAGTACTGTACAACGTATTCACCAGACGCTTCCTGGCTGGGATCCGCAACACCCTCGAGGAAGCCCAACCAAAAGAGCAGGCAAGGTTTAGGGGCACCTACATAATGCTGGACCAGATAATCACGTGCTGTCGTTTGATTCAGGCTGCAATAGAGCACCACACGCCGCTAGTGTTGATATGCATCGACTGTTAAAAAAGGCGTTTGACTCGGACGAACCGAAAAGTATGTGGAAAGCAAGGAGTTGAAGCTGGTTAAATAGACATTTTGAAACGTTGCTATGATGGATGCACGACAATCATTCGTTCATTTTCACGACCGATAGCAATCGCCACAGAGAAATGTGTACTACAGGGCGACCCCATCTCGCTAAACCTTTTTTCTGGATACGACAGGGCGACCCCATCTCGCTCAACAGTTTCTCTGCATCTGGAGTGAGACATCCACCAAAGCGACACAGATGCGAGCATCGCTGGAAGCGGGGGGCAAGGAAGGAGACCTCACAATAAATATAGAAAATCGAAAGACATGCGCAACCGTTTTGCGCAAACCCGTATCCCTAAATGATACACCATTGGAGGATGTCGACGAATACATCTATCTCGGCAGCCTCTTCAACATGGAAAATAACTTGAATCCCGAGTTTGTCAGGCCCGGCGAGTAGACTGGACCGCCTTCAACTCGATAAAGGCGGCAACAGACACCACACGCGACACCAGACTACAAACTGACATATTCAACTCAGTGGTCCTACCAGCGCTATATTACGGATGTAAAACCTGGTCTCTGACAAAAGCCATACAGAAACTGCTAAGGACAACACATGCCTCGCTCGAGGGCCGTCTCGTGGGCCGATCACTTAGGCCTTAGCGCGAGATGGGCTTATACAACAGTGACATCCGGGCAGTGCCAAACATCTAGGATATCATCCATCATGCAAACAACTCAAAGCACCGCTGAGCTGGCCAAGTAGTCAGAAGGAAAGATGAACGCTGGAACACAGCAGTCACTCTGTGGTACCTGCGCGACAAAAAAAGACCACCTAGCAGACCCCCTCCCCCTCCCCCGTCCTTCGCCCCACCTCCCCCCACTAGATGGCAAAATTCGTTCGAACTGCACAACACTTGTGATCCTGAAACAAACACGTTAGCCTTCTGCTGGACAACCAGTGCCCGAGACAGAATCGCATGGAAACCGAGATGAGACCAGCACAAAATCAACAGAAAACAGCACAGCTCGAGCCCAGCCCGCTAAGCAGAGAAATGCACCTGGCTACTAATAACTCGTACAAGAGTTGAGACCTGCCCTTGTAGATGCACAGGTCCACTAAGATAAAAACAAAGACAAAGACAAAGGCAAAGATGGGCAGATACATAGATAGATTTGGGTGGGTGAATGGATGGATGGATGGATGGATGGATGGATAGATGGATGGATGGATAGATGGATGGATGGATGGATAGATGGATGGATAGATGGATGGATGGATTGATAGATGGATGGATAAATAGATGATGTATAAATAGATAGGCAGGCGTTTCAGACATTCGAAGCAGAATTTGCGCAACTGTCACGGATTAACACTTTGACGACTCGAAGTTTTCTCCATATTGGCTGCTAATATATGTCATTGATATCTTCACATTATTCACAAGAACGGTTCGCGTAGCATTTCTAGAGCCCTGCGTGTTTTCAAGTCCACTTTGTGATTAATTGATTATCGTCTTCTCCGGCGTTTGCCCTGACCAGGTCGTTGCGTCGTAGTTGACAACTCGGTTGCAACACCTGCCCAATACGGCAGACCACATTAGGTATCAGCTCTCAGTTTGTGGGTACCGCGTTTGCCTTTCCATTGCGATCCATATTCTACTAGCCAGACTACACAAGCGCAGACTGTTTACAGTACCGCCGCTTGGAGATGATATAAAGTGATGGTCAGCTCTACATTCGCTGACCCTGATAGAAGCATCCAGCTATGGGTGGTTGCCTGCTGTTAGCTCACTTTCTGTGCTGTATCTTCGACTGCATTAAGTGAGCACTAATCTCTTGTTAACGTCAATTAATACAATCTTGATGCCAAATATAGTAAAAGAACACAATAACGAAATACACTAGTTAAAATAAAGGCCCCATGCTGTTTTATACATCAGCATATCTTACCTCATCTGGTAAAACCTTCCTGTGAATATCCGTGCGCCTACTCCTTTTTGGGAAAATAAAGTCTGCACTGATTGTGTAGTTCCAAATGCTACTTGTAAATGAAATGTATAAATTTATGATACAGCGTATGTACCCAATTGGAAAAGTAAGTAAAGTAAAGTAACCCATAGCATTACTGCCGTAGGGGTGTGAGGTGTTAGCGATCTCACATTTCAAAGGCTCGGCTATATGAGGGCGGTAGCCATCTCCTCTCCCTCGCCGTTTTTACTTCCCGGACTGAACCGGTACCCATTTAAGGCTGAGTCGACCGGGGAGCCATTGCGGTCTGAAAAAAACACTACCGCCTCAACTGGGGAATGAACCCAGGACCACTCAGATGCGAAGCCAGCGCGCTAACCACTGCGCTACACGGCTCCCATTGGAGACTTTGCTGAATTGGAAAGGCGCAGTGATATTTCATTCCGACGATCATTCTTCAGATTAGGCATCAGACTGGAGCCTAAGATACTCATTCATAATAGAATGTTTACACGAATTGTTGTATTTCTAGGTCATTCTTAGAAAATGTCGAAAAACATATGTCCTGACTTATCACATTTCACAACTTTCTACACACACAACAATCATCATGGCAATATACAACAACTGATCAACAATGTATTAGTACCAACTGTTTGCTGTCAGAATCAGTTCTTATCAAAGGCATAAGAAGTGAATATTACAACGTGTGAAATGGAATACCTCATCAAAGTCATTGGTGTCACCAGGAGAGATCAAATTAGAATCAGTGATCGAAGAAGTATGAAGAAAACTACTACTTGTGTTGAATACATATCGGACATAAATAAGAGGTCACGGTAATCTCATGACAAAGCTTCTGAATACATATCATACATAAATAAGAAGACACGGTCATCTCATGAAAAAGCTGCTGAATACATATCAGACATAAATAAGAAGACACAATCATCTCATGACAAAGCTGCTGAATACATATCAGACATAAATAAGAAGACACGATCATATCATGCCAAAGCTGCTGAATGCATATCATACATAAATAAGAAGACACGGTCATCTCATAGCAAAGCAACGTGATAGACAACCATTGCATATTTATAACACAAGATCATATGGTTACAATGCACCAGGCACACAGCTTGACATATAGATATGTGATATAACAGAAATCCTTAAACAACACAGGCTTCATACAATAGCAGCACCACACTTGGTTCAAGAAAGGTAACATGTATAGTTAGCAATACGAGTGTTAAACACACAGCAGACGTGTCCTAAAATAACAATAGCTATGCGATCGAGTTTGCTGCTCTATACGTGTATGCTGTCATTAATACACGTCTGTTAAAACGTGTCTTACGATAGTGTGACATTTGCCATACTTGTGTCTGTATCGTGTAAACATCACTTCAGGACAGCACTCTGCCAAATTAAACAGCTAATGACAATAACAAAACATTGAAGAGCAAGATAAAATAGACCATCAGAAACAAATATTACATTCTACCACAGAATTCAATACAACTCAAAATAAATGTATAATTATCTTATGGCGGGCTCAAAACATTTTCTGTATGATCTCAGTTTCCAACACAACATCGTATTACTTGTCCGACCGGTGTACAAGGTTTCAGATCAATCTTCCCTTGTCCGTTAATCACGTTAACCATTTAAAGGAGGATAACAACAAAGATGGATTGGAATATCATCTTCTTTTCTTAATTGGATTTTGATTACGAAACATTTCATGTTGTTTCAAAGTACTGGTATAAAAAGCATTATTTGAAACTGAGTATCTGTCTGTTGGGTGTTTTTTGCAAAACCTTGACCTAGATACGTTCGCAAATAGATTCTTCTGACTTCAATGGTGTCTGCTTACAAGTTCAGGTCCCGGCGAAATGACATTTCGCATTTGATTTGGAGATTATTTAAGTTCAATACTGACAAATACTTAAAATATCTAAACAATGAACAATATCGAATTCGAGGAAACTGAAAACTTTTGATTTGTGTTTTCCCAGGAGATCAAATATTTTGAAGATTAATTATCTTTCTGCTGTGCTCAAAACTTGAGTTCTAAGTGTAGATTCGTTTGCGATAGCTTGTGTGTATATGTATATATATATACATTAATATATTTACAAACAGGTACATACGTACGTATGCATGTATATGTGTATGTTATTATGTATGTATGTATGTTGCGTGCATTACACAAAATATTTTTCGATCCAGAACTAAAA
The DNA here is from genome assembly GCA_036924085.1 of Ariolimax columbianus. Lineage (NCBI taxonomy): Eukaryota > Metazoa > Mollusca > Gastropoda > Stylommatophora > Arionidae > Ariolimax > Ariolimax columbianus. The sequence goes on from JAVGWX010000002.1 coordinate 20,870,902, forward strand.
AAGAGCAAAAATGATCCGAGATGAAGCGCAACACTACCATATGCAGGAACTGCACACGCACAATTAAATGAGAGATTATGAATTACAAAAGACATCATAAATTAGATACATACAACAGGATAGGAGAGTTGCAAAGGCAAAGGAAGGAACGGGCGTGCTCAAAGAAATCACAACACCCAATGACTAGATCAAACCACCAATGCCTGCAATACACAATGACGATGGAAATGCACTAACATAGAGCAGGGATATACTTGAGAGATAAAAGAAATATTGCAGACACCAACATTACGTTCACGGCAAAGATTATAGAGCTAGAACCTACGAAAGGTCAGATCCAATTAGTAATCCAAGGCTTGAAGAAAAGGAAAATCTCCAGAATGTGATGAAATACCCACTGAATTCATACAACCAGGTGGAAAGGACATCCTCAAGATTTACCACGCATCATGCAATAATATCTGATACAGCCCAACATGACCAAGCGCACGGGCACCATCTGTCTTTATCCTCCTCACAAAGAGCCGGTGATCTGAAGCAGAAGGACCAGACTTGCCGAGAGAAGACATATCAATAGGTGGACTTGAAAACTGACCTCATGTTGACCATACAATTTGTAGCGCCTACTCAGACGCACACAAATGAGATGGAAAGATGGCCTGAGTACAGCTTTTGGTTCCAGAGGCTACTTCAAGGCAAATGGCCGAAATGAGTATAAACAACATTTGGCTACCTCAAATCATTCACAGTATGATTGAATTTTAGGATTACAGATTGCAGACAGAATGAGCGAGAGAAAAACTGTCTGAAGTGAAGTTATATGGGAGGAACGAAGGAAAAGAAGAAAAGAAAAATAGCTGAATTATCGAATAATGAACTAATTAAGATAACACACAACCGCAAAGACAAGAATATTAATAGGATCATGATAAAACGGGAAGTAAATGCAAGAAATAGGGAATGTAAGACAAACAACTAATCAGACGAAAACAAATTTAACAATGGAACAACACTGGAATGAACAAGCAAATAAATCAAGGTGCAATAAAGAAGGAAAATAACAAGAAAGATAGTAACATTTAAGCTAGAAAAACAACACAAATTAGAGATTGTGAATGTGTAGTCAAACGAGCATGATTTCTCTGTATAATATGTCAGTCGAGTCAGATGACAAGTCAATAGAAAGTGTCTTTTCTTCTCAAGAAGCAAAATAAACAACTTCTATTAGAAACAATATAAATATTAAGATCCAATCAGCGGAATCCCAAACATACACGTGACTTAATTAGCTCATGATCGATTGGCTGATGCGCTTATGAATCCTACGAGAAATTAATTGGTTCTTTCAGTAATGTATTCTTTAGACACCCATTGCTATTCGTCTTTTTTTCCAAATTTCAGAAACGCAACACGTATTGGCGAGATCAATGCGGTAATTATATTTCCAGAAGAGCACCTAAAACGGATTTTGTTACTTTTATGTCCGACGTGTTTATTTTCAAAACTTATTTTTAACCATATCCCACCGAGAGACAATTCGAGTATCAGGGAGAAGCTGTTGAACGAGCACAGTAATGACTTAGATTCCTTATGTCTAACAAAGCCAAATTGGAAACACAGCATGTGGCTGTGTGGCGAGGCCAGACATACATTAATTAAAGCATGCTCTCAATGTCTGATAATGAAGAACTGATATTCGAGACTGCTGACGTTTCCGATTTCTACATTTCCTTGAGTAATTTTAGGTTAGCTATTCTTGTATTTTTGTTTTTGTCGGTGGTCATTATTTTAGTTTTACTGACGTTCATGTAGAGATTGCATTGTTCGCTATGTTGTTTGGTGTATTATTTGCTGTTATTTGGCAGAGAAGATCATATCACCTAGACCGTAGCACTCTTTGAGAGAGTAAGTGTTTCATCTTCCCATCTAAGTTCTGATATTTAATTTCTACCAATTGTAAGAGGTTGAACATTTAGTCACATTGGTCGTTTATGAAATTTCTTATTATGGTTTGTGCCCATATGTTGCTTAGATATATAGAGAGAGTACATTATTGCCCTACTTCCTTTTGCACTTCAAACCAGACTAATGTTTTTCACCTATTGAGACCGTTGCTTCTTGCGTCTTATATAATGATTTGATTACGCAGATCAGATGCGCTGGGAACCCTATGTCTGTCATGACGTCTGGGTGTTACAAGCTATATAATATTAATTACATAATTACATATTGGGTTGATGTATCGACACCCACAACTGTGAAATAAGCATTTATAAGAAAAACTAAACTTCAGTTGAATTCAACCATAATCTATAGAAGTGCATAACAGAAGAATATCCTGAACGCCAGATAGACATATTGTGTAATACCACATAGGCACGAAGCGGAACCACATACATCAGAACAATTGGTACGTGTCGTTAAGCCCCGTAGAGACATAACGCGAAATAAATTGAGACGTGTCGCTGATTTCCATAGAGACATATCGGGAACTCGAGAGACGTGCCGCTGAACTCTGTAGAGACATATCGTGAACTCGAGAGACGTGTCGCTGAACTCTGTAGAGTTATATATCGTGAACTCAATAGAGACGTGCCGCTGAACTCCGTAGAGACATATCGTGAACTCGAGAGACGTGTCGCTGAACTCCGTATATACATATTGTGAGCTCAATAGAGACGTGTCGCTGAACTCCGTAGAGACATATCGTGAACTCGAGAGACGTGTCGCTGAACTCCGTAGAGACATATCGTGAACTCAATAAAGACGTGTCGCTGATCCTCATGGGAATGCATCGCGGGACTTCACAGCTGCACGTCGCTTGATTACTTAAATATATCGCAGATCTCCATAGAGTTATCCATCAGATTATCGTTATACAATGGCTGAGACAAATTAGTGTGAGCTGACAGGAAAGTCCGATGTAATATCACATAACTTGTTAATGAATCTGTTGTGATTATTTGAGAGCTATGGAAAATAGGACTTTGAATGAGCGGGAACCGGTAAACTGTTTCCTCCATGTTGTTTCTCTCTTGATGATGTTCCGGTTGAAGTCTGCTGTTTTATTAGTTAATTTCTATAGTTTGCGGTTGCACGCAGGAAAAACATTAGCATTTGCCATAGTGTGTTTGGAAATCGTCACAGTAAGGAGTGTACACTTTTATCTTCACAACCAGGATATCCCAATTAGGACTACACGATCCCTTACATTCTACGATTGCCAACTAGGGCAGTTGTTGTCCGAAAAAATGTGCTGCCGTTACTAAATTCGTGGTCTGTTGTGCCATGCTCTAGGGAGAGTGCTAGGATTCTTAGCATATTTATGAATCACAGTGACAATCCTCACCTCGTGAACACACTGTTGTGACACAGCCTGCTTTCATGTTTACGAGTGGGTGAGAGGTGGGGTTACTGCTAATATGTGCATGTGACTGACGAGAGCAACTATCTCGGCAAAACGAGAGAGTTAATTTCTCAAATTGTGAAGCTCTCGTCTACACAGCTGTCAATCATCACTTGAATGTGTAAGAGTTAGGATTATTTCAATCATACAATAGCTGAGACCTCAAATAAACATAACCCTAAACACGTTAGATTCAAGCCAGGCATAGCTTTAGTACTTCTATGTAACGAAGGTAAAAAATAGAGAAATTTCGAAATAGAGAATTGTAAACAAATACGAAAACAAGCATTTTGCTATAGTTGTTAAACAAATATAACAAACAAGAGAAAAGTTAGTGAATAAATAGTAGTAAGAATTCAAACACCGAAGCTCCAACCTAACGAAAAAAGTTTACAACAAAAAAAAGAAAAGGAAAAAAAAAAGGCTCGACGTTTGAATACCTTTACACGTTACTTTATTTTATTTTCTCGTTTGTCTCGTGTGCAGTTTATCCAGTTGTTTCTTGATTTGGCCCTAGCACGTTCTTCGAGCATGAGGAAATGTTATCACGCTGCTGATCAGTGCATGAGATATAGCGCACAGTAAACCAGAGAAGCCAAGAACATTCTACACCTCCAAGTGGTGATCTTGGATACAATGATGTAAAACAACAGACAGAATAAGGATAACAGATAAAAGAAGAAAGGCTAGCTCGGTATATAAAAATACCATGCTGAAATTGGATGTGTCGGACCAAAAAGTGCAAATATCGCAGTCTAGCTGTAAACTATAAGTTCTGTCCATGGCTTGGTAGCGGTAATTTAAAAATGAACGACAACGAAAAAGAAGAAGTACGGTTTCACTGGCTGTCTATGTTTTGTGCGTGGACAGACCAGATCTGGGTGGTTCTCGTGTCATTGGCCAATCCATTTGTTTTCTGTTTGCAACAGAGTTACAAGGATCCCAAGAGCCAGGGCCAGAGAAGCCATGAAAACACCTTTCAAGGTACCAACACATAACTTCAGAACCCTGTCCGGAGATGTAGTTAGTTCATTTTTCGACAAATCTAATTTTAAGAGTGTACCCAGCCAAATTGGATTTTTCACAGTCTCCTGAGAAATTACAAGACATTTCAGATCACATAGAACGACCGGTGAGGTCGTTGGGGCACACATCTTCTTCTTCGTACGCTGTCAGACGTCAACCTGTATTTTTTCGAAAAAAGCATCGGTCATCCTGAGGTTGTCGACACTGCCATAGAGCTTGTCTAGTGTTGCCACTGGTGATGGCCACATCTGCTTTCTCTGATCCTCGTATGTCTGGCAGTTTTGCAGCAGATGTTCAGAAGTGATTTTCCCAGTACCACACATGCATTCGTCAGTGCCACCTATCTTCAATTTACTGAATAGGTGGTACCTCAGTCTATTGTGGCCAGTGCGAAGTCTTCTTCTTCTTCTTCTTCGTACGCAGTCAGACAGTAACCATTATTTTTTCGAAAAAAGCGGCGGTCATCCTGAGGCTCTCGCCACTGCCATAGAGCTTGTCTTGCAGTTCCACTGGTACTGGCCACATCTGCTCTCTCTGATCCTCGTATGTCGGGCAGTTCTGCAGCAGATGTTCAGCGGTCATTTTACCAGTACCGCACGGGCATTCGTCGGTACACCCTATCTTCAATTTGTTGAATAGGTGGTACCTCAGTCTGTTGTGGCCAGTGCGAAGTCTGAAGACAACGACCTGCTCTCTTCGGTTCAACTGGTAATAGGCATCGTTTTTGGTGTAACCAGTATGTTCGGTTTCCCATTTGTTCATGTATCTGGCTTTGGTAAGCCGTTTTGACTCTTCGTACGTCATACTGGTATATGTTTGTGGTAGTCTTGCACCTTCTTTTGCCAGTCTGTCTGCCTCCTCGTTGCCTTGGATGTTGCAGTGTGACGGAACCCACTGTACCACTACCCTTTTTGGTGCGGACTGCTGGCACAGTTTGCAGAGTGCTGCTCTTAAGTCATTAAGCTCAGTGTTTTTCTGGCTTTTTAGCGCTGTGACTACGGCGAGAGCATCTGTCAGCAGGACTATATGGCTCTCATTTTCACTGTGTGTCACCATTTCTTCCACTGCCGCCCTCAGTGCCTCTGCCTCCGCTCTGAAATTGCTTGTGTACTTACCAGTAGCGAGTGACAGTGTTATTTGTCTGCCATTTGGTAGGTTCAGGAATGCTCCTGCCCCTCCGTTCTGTGTAGTGTTTGTTACAGAACCGTCGGTGTATGCATGGGTCCAGTCCATGCTTGGGTAGCTTTTCGTTATGAAGCTTAGGGTAGTATCTCTCCTTTCTTTTTCAGTCTGGCAGTTTTTGTTTGCAATACCTGGTATATTTTCTACCACTTCTGGAAATATATCCTGCCTCCAGGTAGGTTTTGGTACAGTATTGATGGGTTTTGATGTTGTTAGTGCGTTTATGGGATCTTCGTGCATCTTTGCTTTGGCTATTTCTGCAAAGTTTCTCCGCTTTAGTTTCCCATTTCCCAAATTGTTTAGTCTCTGGTGCATTGGATGGTCAGTCAGTCTTCGGAGTTTCTCTGACTGCAGCTGGGCTCTGCAGTCTCTTCTATCGGTCATGGATTGCAGTTTTATAATCTTTTCAAGTTCTACAATTGGCGTTGACTTCATGCCACCTGTTATAATTCTCATGGCTTGGTTTTGAAGTTTGTTAACTTTATCGAAGTTCGCCTTTGCTGCTGTTGTCCATGCCGCAATGCCATACTCGAGAACTGGTCTCACTCTTCCAGTATACAGTTTCTTTAGTATGCCTTCGTCTGCTCCCCAGCTTGTGCCAGCAAGTTTCCTCATGATTGCCATTCTTTCTCTGGCTTTCATTCGGTTTCTCTCAATCTGACTTTTCCATGTCATGCGCCGATCAAATGTGACTCCCATATAGGTTTGGTTGTCGTTTGGCTGCAGGAATTTGCCATTTAGACTTAATTTGGTACTTTGGAGTTTTAATGAAAGCGAGAATATTGTGCATGTGGTTTTCTCCTCGTTTATTTTGACCAGCCATGAGTTCGCCCACTCTTCCAGCGATGTTAGGGCCGTCTGCATCCGATTTCTTGCTATGGTGAGATTCTTTTCAGAGGTCCACATAGCCAGATCGTCTGCAAACATTGAGCTATGGACTCTTCTTGGTATATTCTCTGTAATATCGTGTATATATACCAGGAAGAGTGTGGGTGACAATACTCCCCCTTGGGGTACTCCCTGCTCGAGTGTCACCTTTTTGCTCATCTGCCCTTGTACTTGGACTCTGGCCGTTCTTTGTTTGAGGTAGTGGTTGATCCACTTGTACATCTTCCCACCGACATCACTTCTTCTTAGCTTGACTCTAAGTCCATCCTTCCAGAAGTGCGAAGTCTGAAGACCACGATCTGCTCTCTTCTGTTCAACTGGTAATAGGCATCGTTTTTTGTGTAGCCAGTATGTTCTGTTTCCCATTTGGTCATGTATCTAGCTCTAATGAGACTTTTTGACTCTTCGTATGTCCCACGTATCTGGTTGTGGTAGTCTCGCACCTTCTTTTGCCAGTCTGTCTGACTCCTCGTTGCCTTTGATGTTACAGTGGGATGGAACCCACTGTGCCACTACTCTTTTGTGGTGCGGAGTGCTGGCATAGTTGACAGAGTACTGGTCTTAGATCATTGAGTTCACTATTTTTCTGGCTTTTTAGTACCGTGACTACGGCCAGGGCATCTGTAAGCAGGACTATATGGCTTTCGTTTCTTTTGCATGTCACCATTTCTTCTACTGCAGCCCTCAGTGTCTCTGCCTTCCCTCTGAAATTGCTTGAGTATTTTCCAGTTGCCACTGATAGTGTTGTTGTTCTACCATTTGGTAGGCTCAGGAATACCCCTGCCCCTTCGTTCTGTGTTGTGTTTGTTACAGAGCCGTTGGTGTATGCATGGGTCCAGTCCATGCTTGGGTAGTTTTTCGTTATGTACGTCAGGGTCATGTCTTTTTTTTTTTTCAGTCTATCTGTTATTTTTTCCAATTCCTGGTATATTTTCTGCCACCTCTGGAAATATACGCTGCCTCCAGGTAGGTTTGCGTACTGTAGGGATTGGCTTTGGTGTTGTTAATGCCTTCATAGGGTCATCGTTCATCTTTGCTTTGGCTATTTCTGCAAAGTTTCTCCGCTTTAGTTTCCCATTTCCAAAATTAGTTTGTCTCTTATGCATTTGATGGTCAGTCAGTCTTCTGAGTTTTTCTGCTTACCGCTGCCTGTGACTCTTCTGGTCGGAGACTGGTCCATTCTTTTATGTTGTCCTCCCATCTCTTTTTGGGCCGACCTCTTCGTCGTCTGCCATGCACCTTTCCGTGGAGGATTGTGTTTGCAAGACCATTTGATCTCGATATGTGACCGTACCAAGTGAGTTTCCTTCTTTTGACAGTTGTCAAGAGTCTTCAAAAGGCGCTATTGTTGTTGTAATTCTCTCTCGTATTTCCTCATTTGTAACTCGATCTTTGTACGTGACGTTTAAAAGTTTTAGGAAACATCTCATCTCCAAAGCCTGTATCCTTCTTTGAAGGTCAGCTGTAACTGTCCATGTCTCACACGCATAGATGAATATTGACAGGACCAGTGTACGCATTAATCTGATTTCCGTGCATAGTGCTAACCGTTTATCTTGCCAGATTTTGCTAAGCCGTACAAGCACTGCTATTGTCTGTGCTATTCTGGCCAACACCTCACATTTTGATCCTTTATCACTGACAATGGACCCAAGATATTTAAAACGGTCAACCACTTCGAGTTCCTGACCGTTAGCTTTTATCCTGCTGTTGAAGTACGTGGCGTTGTTGGTCATTAATTTTGTCTTTCCAGCGTTTATTTCCATACATAGTCAAGAGCTGTTTCATCGAGCCTTCTGGTCTATTCCTGGAGTGCTGCTTCCGAACCCGCCAACCCGTCGATATCATCTGCAAAACGAAGGTTGGTAATCGTTCGGCCCCCTATCTTGACAGTACCAACGTGACCTTCAAGGAATATATTGAAAAGTGTACACCCCTGACTCACACCAACTGATGTGCGAAACCAGTCTCCTCGCCTCCCATTCACAAGAACTGCGCTAGACGCCTTCTCATACAGGTGTTCAAGGACCGTTATAATATTTCCGTTGATATTATACATCCTCATGGTTGCCCAAAGCGCTTTATGCCATACCCTATCAAACGCCTTCTTAAAATACATGATACAGTGTTTGCTGCTGTTCTAGATATTTCTCACTTAGCAGCCTTAAATTAAATATATGTTCTGTAGTGCTTCTTCCCTGTCTGGACCCTGCTTGCTTCTCAGCAATAATGTTCTCTGCTTGGGGCTTCAATCGGTCGAGGATTAATCTAAGCATGGCCTTGCTAGGGTGGCTGATGAGGCTTATTGTTCTGTAATTTTGGCACAGCTTTAGGTTTCCAGACTTATGTAACGGTATAACTATTGATTTCGTCCATAAGTCCGGCCTGTTTCTTGTTACCAGTTCTTTGACAACCTTGTATGCTCCTTTAGCATCATTTCTGTTAAATCTCTCTTCGATGTGTGTGCATTACTCACATATCCACGCTTCTTTCGCCTCTCTCATCTTTTGTTGTATGGCTTTCTTGACCTCTTTATAACTGCCGACCTCCTCCGGTGGGTGATTGTGTTTTTTCAGTGACCTTCTTTTTTCACAAAGGTCTAGAATGTTTTTGGTCACCCATGGCTTCTTTTTAGTTTGGTGGCATCCTAGGATCTCTGTTGCAGTATATATGAGAGCTGCGTTACGAGACTCTGTAACTGTATCTGTATCCAGTCCCTCTCTGAGAGCCAACAGTGGCGCAAATCTCCCTCCCACCCTTGCTTGGAACACTTCGATGATTTTGGGGTCCATTAGTTTGTCCAGGTCAAACTTTAGCCTGGTCAAATCAATCTTTGCGACTGCCTTCAATCTCAGACGCATGGTCATCATAACGAGATCGTGGTCGCTTCCTATATCAGCTCCGGGGAAACTTCTAGTTTTGCCAGTGTTGATGCTCGATCGGAACCTCCTCTGGACCAGTATATATTGACTAAAACGAGTAGAATAATGAATATAAACTGAAGGATCAGGGTGTTTGAGATAGACCACAGCACAGAAAGACCACATGACAGAAGGACGACAGCACAGACGGACCACATCACAGAAGGAGCACAGCACGAAGACCGTCGAGCAGATAGTAGAGTAGCTAGAACAGAGCTAATAAGAGTAGTGGTGAGGACATATATGTAGAACAGCCCAAGAAGTCACCGAAGCAGGCTCTAGTCACCAAGGAGTATGATCTTGATCAAGCACTTGGTGGATAGGTAAAGACTACCAACCAAACCAGCACTTGTAAGCATTTTAATATGTGTTTTGTCCAGGTGCATTACCGCTGAAACATTGTCACAAGCGACATTGACTCCCATGTTTCTGGAGTGTCTATCGACTGCATATGAATGTTTTCCTTAAACACGAAGCTGTCATCCCCACAACCCGACATAACAAAAGTGCTGCCTCTGACCTGGCACCTACAGTATACGAACCACAGTCGTCGACACGAGAACCCGTGATATCAAAGGCGTTATTCCTTTTAGGAGAACTCCCATGGTGCAACAAATGCTGTATTCGTCGCATAGCTCCTGACTTGAAAACGAGAAAGGAGAATCAGAATACACAGATGCTTCAGAAAACCACAAGACGAGCGAGGACCAGAAGATTGGCAGTGGACAAGAACCAGTTAGCTAGTTAGTTTGTGTTAACTATAGTGAGATAAGACTGTATTAAAGTAGTAGGGACATTAGCTAGGTCTAACTAAAGTGAAAGGACCATTACGTAATTTAATGCAAGAGAAAGACATATGATACTTGCACGAACCTCTTGATGGACATGATCATACGATTCACGCGCCATATTATTGTTAAAATACTATTGGTGTTTGTAAAAAAAAACAACCCATTCATTTGTTATTGCTGCAGTTTCAATAATTGTTAAAGTGTTATAATTCTACATCATATAAGTGTTTGGTCTGCTGTTTGAGCCACATTTGCACTTTTCATTCGATCTCTTCGTCATTCGCGAAACGTCTACTGCCAGGGCGGATTTATAAAGTCCAAATACGCTGGTAATCGCCAGGGGCAAAGTCTGGTCTGTCAGGTTGTTGTTCTGGTCTGTCAGGTGGATGTTCTGGTCTGTAAGGTGGATGTTCTGGTCTGTAAGGTGGATGTTCTGGTCTGTCAGCTGGAAGTTCTGGTCTGTAAGGTGGATGTTCTGGTCTGTCAGGTTGAAGTTCTGGTCTGTAAGGTGGATGTTCTGGTCTGTCAGGTGGAAGTTCTGGTCTGTAAGGGGTATGTTCTGGTCTGTAAGGTGGATGTTCTGGTCTGTAAGGTGGATGTTCTGGTCTGTAAGGTGGATGTTCTGGTCTGTAAAGTGGAAGTTCTGGTCTGTAAAGTGGAAGTTATGGTCTGTAAGGGGGATGTTCTGGTCTGTAAGGTGGAAGTTCTGGTCTGTAAAGTGGATGTTCTGGTCTGTAATGTGGAAGTTCTGGTCTGTAAAGTGGATGTTCTGGTCTCTAAGATGGATTTGCTGGTCTCTAAGGTGGATGTTTCAGATGTTGCCACCCTAGTTGGACAAATTTCTCTTAGCTTAATCGAGACGTGTGTGAGCTGGCATTGCCAAGATTGAGCAGTACTCCGCTAACTAGCCAGAAGGCCTTAGCAATTTCCTCAAAATGCATCTCAAAACATCAACATGACTTGGTATTCGCATTCTCACCTTTATTATGGAAACTGATTAACAGCATTCTGTGAGAACCCAAAACCTTTATAAGCATAACTCTCTTTGCCGATGTCGTTACCTTGAATATCTTGGCAGAAGGTGAACAAATATAGTTTCTTTGCATTGCAGCACGTGTTTACTTCTTTTGGTAGGGATGCACCCATGATTCGTTCCCACTAACAATTATGTTCAGCATGTCTTTTCTGTCATCTGCATACCGAAATGCTGCAAGAGCTGCTTTATTCGATTCATTTTGTGTTTATCAGTCAATTGTCTGAGTATCCACCATGACTATGGTCAGGAAATACAATCGATCATGCATTGTGCTGCAGTCTAAACCCTGACAATACCCTATTGATGCTGTAGCACTGTCTTTCGTTACTCACCCATCAGCTCGAATCATCTACACCACACTCATACGATATGCTTATGTTACAACCTAAATATGACAAAAGGAGCGTTCTTCAGAAAATGTATAGAAACAGTAACGCATCTCTTAATGCGACAAACAGTTATCACTGTAAATAGGAAGGTGTTCCTTATAAAAGTCAATGTATCAACAACAAAAAACCCACAACAGAACGTTCTTCTTTGATCATATACTGTTTGAGCATTAGTACAATTTTATATCTGATCTGCACAGATGTACGGAAGACCTAGCTTCTGCTGCATACAGTAACCACAACGCTGAATGGTGCTGCCACCTACTTGCACATCAATGACTTTCCCCTGTTTAAATATAGATCAATGGTCAAAAGTAAAAAAAAAACAAAACCGGATGAATAGTCAGAAAATAAAACATATGTTTATAGCTACAAATCTTAAATCAATGAAATGAGAAAGCTACTGTAAATGAATTATGCAATGAACGATAACACATTGTTGAGACATTAGCATGAGAAGCTTAAGACATACACAATGAATGACTTACTTGACAACATCAACGACGAAAGGACTCAATAAAAAATGTAAAACATAACGTTTGCAGCATTGTAAATAAAATCAACAAACACTTTGATAAAAGGATGTAATTACAGAATCAATACATAGATTAAAACGAAACTTAACAAAGCATGCCTAACATCAACGACGTAAGGCTATTATATTGTCTACCAACTAGCAAGGCTAAATGGGCCAAACCAACAATTGCAATCAGTAAAGAATGATCATAGAACAAACATGGTGTAATTATGCACACATAACAAAGAAGAACGTTTTTTTAAAGTTTTAAATCAAACACATTAAGAGATGAAAGCTTCAATCATACTTCAATTATTTATGAAAGAAAGCATCTCTAATATTTAATTAACAAGCATGTAAGACACCAGCAAGAGAGAACTTACTTGTAAGAGCGTTTGAATCAAACAACAACACACGTTGAGGAATATGACGGGGACTACATCGGTTAATGACTATATTAAAGCACATAAAATAAAGTGGTTTAAATATTTAAGAAGGATGCAGTATGACCAACAAACAGGTATGGAGTCATACTGCATGCAAGTTTCAGGACAACGAGCAAGAGTTCGACACTGCCGATATAGATATATTAAGTCACAGAAACACTTCAAATTTTCAACATGTCAGCAACACAAGCCTCCCAGATAGGATAAACAGTTTACACATATCTTCTCTCTGCGACGTCACTAGGCAAAAGCAGCAAGACAAAAGAATACAGATAAAGAGAAAAAATATAAGCCACACACGGGCAATCAATATGTATCGCCAGAAACAACAATCATCTGAGCCTCGTATTTTGAATCAAGAAATTGACACAACTATTAAGAGCAGTAATTATGCTTGTGGAAAGACCGGTTTAAGCCATTACACCCTAACATGCCAACAATATTTTGTTATCAAACATTAATTATATTTTTTTAAATACAATTGTTAACTCTTATTGTATACAAAATGCATTTAAATCTCAATTGTATATTAATAGTAAACGAGTGAGTCAAAGAAGTACGTCCCTGGTATTATGAATGTATATTTACTGTTTCAAGGCTTAGTATGAAAAAGCTTAAGTGGTTAAAAGCAGGAATATTAAAAAAGAGTACCAGACGATTAGCAACAAACTACAATAACACACAATATGATGCCACACAATCTGAGTGCACAATATCTGAGAACACACAATCTGAGGACACAAATTCTGAGGACACAAAATATGAGTGCACAAAATATGTGTACATACAATCTGAGAACACAAAATCTAAGTACACACAATCTAAGTACACACACTCTAAAGACACAAAATCTGAGGACAGAAAATCTGACGACACACAATCTGAGGACACAACATATGAGAACGCAAAAGCCAGTAAAAGTCTTTTGTGATGTAAAGTTGATAGTTCTCCTCATAATTGCATTACTTTCCTAACTCTTACAGTATCAGATTGGTTAGTTAGTTGCCCATCGTAAGCGATGATGGTGACTTTATCAGACCGTTTTGTCTTGATCATGTATCTTGCGCTGTACTTGAAAAAAAGTGTGCAATAAAATGCGCTAGTTATCAACCTCACTCTCTGGTTCCGTACTACCTTAGACTGGTGGCAAGACAAGTCAAGATTACTGGAGGTAACTCTGGATGCCCGAAATCATGTCCCATCTCCCTTGAAACCAAGGAGTCGCTTGAAAATTTGCATGATTCGATCAGTATCTGTATCAGGTACACATTTACCAATGGGTGAATAAATGCTCATCCTAACTGGCAAATGCACACCGTCAGATTTGCGGTGCATTTGCTGTAAAACAAGAAGGTGAACTTATCCCAGAGCAGATCTAATTATGTTTGTAATAAACAGACCTGCTCAATGCATTTAATAATCGAATTATTCACACGTGCCATAAACCTCCATAGTCTGTGGAAGTCATCCAGACTAGATCGAGAACACTAGAAACACTACTCTATTCAAGGTCATTCATTCATTCGACTTTTCGCTCTAATGTCAATCATAGGTCATAGTTATAGCCGATCCATCTTAAACGAGGTATGTTTCCATACATTTGTAATCATTTATGTCTACGCTGCAATGTGAAGTATACATTTTTACTGCAGTCGGTCCATTTACATAAACCTGTATCCGAGCATTTTATGTTGCTGAATATAAGGGCACTATTTTTATACCTGATATACTTGTCAGCCCCAAGCACAACCCTTTTTAGTCGCCTTTTACAACACTTCTGGAAAGTGACAGTGTCCATATTATTTTCATTCCGTCTTCCGCAAAGTTAACTCGAAACGAGCGTGGAAGAAGACGAAGACCGATAATAATAGTAATAATAATAATAATAATAAAAAGAAGAAAAACAAGAGAAACCAGCACTCCGAATGATCTGACACTAGGACGATAGCAATTATACGAGAAGGAAAAGAAACTGCGTTTTTTTCTATTGAAAATAATCTATTGCTCTCGCGCATGTGATATCTTGTCTGGCCTGTCTAAATAGTTCACTGATAACAAGTAGGACTCTTCCAAGACATATTATGATTCCACTCACGTCTGACAGTATTTCAACGAAATTATTGCTCCGGGTTTTGAGGGAACCCATCTATTATGCTATGCTATATTACCTTATCTAAACATAATCGACACCACTGCCCTACATACAGACCCGTAGACGCCCAGTTCTGTCAAAAAATGGTTTTAATACTAATGGTTTACATAGCTCGTCATTTTAACAGCCATCTGTACATCCTGTAGAATGTCCGTCTCTCTTCGTAGATTCACGTAAAGAAACCTTTTTGAAGCCTATGTGACTGATATTCCAGTCGTAACTTAGCTAACCATGATGTACCTTCATATACAAGCATTGAGTCTGTTCTGAATGAAGTTTCTATTTTTCAAATTGCAATTATGCATTTTAAATAGTGTTTTGGAAATGTTGAGCTAGTTCCGTTGTGTTATGTCAAGAATCGACGTCAATCTATTCCGGGTAGACCCATAGATGTGCAGTCGCTCTCAGGAAATGACGAATAGTGTAGATGTTGACGGTACCTGCAGCACGCTGGTTGTACACACTTCTTTTTCGCCGTCTTCCCTTTTTGTACCTTCAGAGGCAAGGAAACAGTGAGAGACAATAACGAGACACATCATTAAAGAGGTTTCATATATCTTTCTCAAAGTCGAAGTCACGGCCTGGAACTACATTCTTATACTGGAGATTGTTGTCTAGAATGCTATGCTCTTCTCGGCTACAACCCTGTCTCTTAATCTAATAGAAACATATCCCGTTTGCTCTTTACTGTTATGAGATGACACAAGATGATAGTTTGCCATATAGTGTAGGATTATCAAGCTAAGGTCAGGGTCATGTGAAACATACTGACCAAGGCCTCCTCACACGTCCACGCATTGCATCTGGAAACCGACTGATAATGCATCCTGGTCAGTAAGGTGTGAATTCATATTGTAATCATCGTAGTGCTGATACTGATTTTCGCACTGCATGTACTACAGCGAGATTTACCCAAGCTAATCTTCTTCAGTACGCCACGAGATGTAAGAAGAGCCACTATAAATGTGCTATCAGATAAAATTAGGAGAAGAGAACTCAGTATTGGCATCATTGAAAAAAAACAACTAACTTTCAGGAATGTCCGTTATGACTTTGAGAAAAGTAAAACTGGCTAAAACATGTTTTGGAAAGTTGAACTGGCTAAAACATGTTTTGGAAAGTTGAACTGGCTAAAAGATGTTTTGGAAAGTTAAAATGGCTAAAACATGTTTTGGAAAGTTAAACTGGCTGAGGCACGAAGATAATTTAATTGTTAACATAAATGTTTAGAGGTGAAGTCTCTAGAACGTAATACCGGCATACCTGAGTTCAGTTACAAAACAATTGCAAGCTAGCAAGGACCAGCAACTATAGAGCTACAAGGCATAGTTGCATTAAAGAATTGTAAAGAATATGTTATTTTTAAGCTAGTCTTTCATTAATCACAGACGACATCTAGACCATACAACTTGTGTTGACGTGACATAAATAATAAACAGTGGTAGTTTCAAATTAACAACATGAAATAAAAGCAGAACACACGGGGAAGCTCTGTGGCTGGTAAATTGTAAATTATGTAGGCGAATAACAACATGGAAGGTTAAAACCAGTATTTTATTACTGGAAAATAATTTGTACATTGAAAAAAGGAAACAAATGTTAATGTTAATTTCGCTACGGTTTGAAAGACAACAGTGGAATGCGGAGGGAGTCATTAACAAAAAACTTTCCCTAACACACCACCTGCATGAAGGTAAGATTGACGTGGCATGTATCCAGGAAACGCACCTCAACAATAACCATAAATTCTCAATCAGAGGATACCAGACCTTCCGTCTAGATAGAGAAGGCCACAAAGGAGGGGTCCTGATACTGACCAGAATCTGCATACCGAGTAGCGCGGTATCTGTCAATCACACCGGACAAGCAGAAATTGTAGGAGTTGACATAATGGCTCAAGAGACGAAGCTCCGCATTTTCAATCTGTACGGACCACCAAATAGAGACCTATCGCTCTCGAGTATGGAGGTCAGAGACTCCAACTGCATAGTAGTTGGAGATTTCAACAGCCACTCGGAGAGATGGGGATACTCTGACACAGACAGCAGAGGTGACGAAGTGGAAGATTGGGAGATAGATGCAAATCTCTCCCTAATCAATAGGCCGGAGGATAGCCCTAGCTTCTATTCAAGAACATGGCATACCACCTCGACTCCAGATATGGCCTTCTCCACACAGGACATACACCATAAAATAGACCGCCATGTGCTAAACCAACTGGCAGGTAGCGACCACAGGCCGATCAGACTAACCATTGACATGGAAGTAGGCCCACAGGAAACAAAACCGCTCCCACGTTGGAATTACAAACGAGCCGACTGGGACAGATTTGCAATCCTGACAGATGGACTGTGTGAAACCATCAACACACGAAACACAAAAATGAAGCCCATGGTAGAGAGCCTAAGCAAGGCAATAATGCAAGCCACCACTGAAACCATCCCAAGAGGAGCTAGGAAAAACTATACGCCCTACTGGAATGATGAGTTGCAGAAAGTGGAAGATGCAGTAACAAATGCTAGGAACATGGCAGAGCGAGAAAAATCCATGGAGGCAAACATCGCCCTCAAAGCCGCCGCGGTGAAGTACAAACACACTCTCAAACAAACAGCAAGAGAAAGCTGGAAAAATAAAACGGAAAGTCTTAACCTGGACAAAGACGGGAACAAGCTATGGAAGCTAGTCAGAGCCATGAACGACGAAACCCTGTCAAATAAACAAATTACTATCAAGCAGGGCGAGAACTTGATCACAGGTAAGAAAGCCGCAAACGCCTTTGTCGATCACTATGCCAGAGCAAACCACATCGAGGTCCTTGCAGATAAGCATTCAGACATTAGCGAAGAGCTAAAGGGACACGAAAACATAAATACGGCTCCTGAAGAGCACATGATGGCCAAACTAACAATGCGCGAAATGAAAGAGGCTATGAGAACACTAAAGAAAAGGAAATCTCCCGGAAAAGACGGGATAACAAACGAAATGCTGATGGGGCTGGGCCAAACAGCGAAGAAGAAACTGCTATCGGTCTTGAACCAAAGCTGGAAAAGGGGAATTGTACCACAGGCATGGAAAGATGCAATACTGGTACCAGTACCAAAAACAGGAAAGGACAAAACAGATCCAAATGGATACATGCCCATAAGCCTACTGAGCTGTGTCGGCAAGCTGATGGAACGGATGATAAACACCAGACTGATGTGGCATCTGGAAGAAAAACGAATACTAATTCCACAGCAAGCCGGCTGTAGACAGCACAGATCCACTGAGGACCAGGTCATCCTCATAGCCCATGAGATAGAAGATGCCTACCAGGCACAGAAACACACAGTAGCTGTTTGGGTGGATTTGGAAAAGGCATTTGACAAAGTCTGGAAGGATGGACTTAGAGTCAAGCTAAGAAGAAGTAATGTCTGTGGGAAGATGTACAAGTGGATCAACCACTACCTCAAACAAAGAACGGCCAGAGTCCAAGTACAAGGGCAGATGAGCAAAAAGGTGACACTCGAGCAGGGAGTACCCCAAGGGGGAGTATTGTCACCCACACTCTTCCTGGTATATATAAACGATATAACAGAGAATATACCAAGAAGAGTCCATAGCTCAATGTTTGCAGACGATCTGGCTATGTGGACCTCTGAAAAGAATCTCACCATAGCAAGAAATCGGATGCAGACGGCCCTAACATCGCTGGAAGAGTGGGCGAACTCATGGCTGGTCAAAATAAACGAGGGGAAAACCACATGCACAATATTCTCTCTTTCATTAAAACCCCAAAGTACCAAATTAAGTCTAAATGGCAAAATCCTGCAGCCAAACGACAACCCAACCTATCTGGGAGTCACATTTGATCGGCGCATGACATGGAAAAGTCAGATTGAGAGAAACCGAATGAAAGCCAGAGAAAGAATGGCAATCATGAGGAAACTTGCTGGCACAAGCTGGGGAGCAGACGAAGGCATACTAAAGAAACTGTATACTGGAAGAGAGAGACCGGTTCTCGAGTATGGCATTGCGGCATGGACAACAGCAGCGAAGGCGAACTTCGATAAAGTTAACAAACTTCAAAACCAAGCCATGAGAATTATAACAGGTGGCATGAAGTCAACGCCAATTGTAGAACTTGAAAAGATTACAAAACTGCAATCCATGATCGATAGAAGAGACTGCAGAGCCCAGCTGCAGTCAGAGAAACTCCGAAGACTGACTGACCATCCAATGCACCAGAGACTAACCAATTTGGGAAATGGGTAACTAAAGCGGAGAAACTTTGCAGAAATAGCCAAAGCAAAGATGCACGAAGATCCCATAAACGCACTAACAACACCAAAACCCATCACTACTGTACGAAAACCTACCTGGAGGCAGGATATATTTCCAGAGGTGGTAGAAAATATACCAGGTATTGCAAACAAAAACTGCCAGACTGAAAAAGAAAGGAGAGATACTACCCTAAGCTTCATATCGAAAAGCTACCCAAGCATGGACTGGACCCATGCATACACCGACGGTTCTGTAACAAACACTACACAGAACGGAGGGGCAGGAGCATTCCTGAACCTACCAAATGGCAGAAAAATAACACTGTCAATCGCTACTGGTAAGTACACAAGCAATTTCAGAGCGGAGGCAGAGGCACTGAGGGCGGCAGTGGAAGAAATGGTGACACACAGTGAAAATGAGAGCCATATAGTCCTGCTGACAGATGCTCTCGCCGTAGTCACAGCGCTAAAAAGCCAGAAAAACACTGAGCTTAATGACTTAAGAGCAGCATTCTGCAAACTGTACCAGCAGTCCGCACCAAAAAGGGTAGTGGTACAGTGGGTTCCGTCACACTGCAACATCCAAGGCAACGAGGAGGCAGACAGACTGGCAAAAGAAGGTGCAAGACTACCACAAACAGATACCAGTATGACGTACGAAGAGTCAAAACGGCTTACCAAAGCCAGATACATGACCAAATGGGAAACCGAACATACTGGTTACACCAAAAACGATGCCTATTACCAGTTGAACCGAAGAGAGCAGGTCGTTGTCTTCAGACTTCGCACTGGCCACAACAGACTGAGGTACCACCTATTCAACAAATTGAAGATAGGGTGTACCGACGAATGCCCGTGCGGTACTGGTAAAATGACCGCTGAACATCTGCTGCAGAACTGCCCGACATAGGAGGATCAGAGAGAGCAGATGTGGCCATTACCAGTGGAACTGCAAGACAAGCTCTATGGCCGGGGCGAGAGCCTCTGGATGACCGCCGCTTTTTTCGAAAAAAAAATGGTTACTGTCTGACTGCGTACGAAGAAGAAGAAGAAGAAGAAAGACAACTGGTTGTTTTATTGTGCATGCTGGGATACGAATACTTAGGAAATGATAAGTATATGGTTGTATATAGTCATTGTTCAGGATTGTAAGCCTTCGCAGAGTAAAACATGGAATGTAAATTCTGAATATAAAATGGGATGCACACGTAGAAGAAGTTAGACCGTAAAAATGTAGACGACATGATAGATAATCAGCTGTAATAGACACGTTGATGTAGATGACTTTATGTTTCACCGATTGCAATAGTCAAGTTGAACTTGATGTCGTGTGAAGATTACTTGATGTTTGACCAACTATAGTAGACAAGGTGAACTTGATAGTTGGGGATCACGATGCTGAGCAGCGCATGAGCTGCAGTGGTCAGCGACCCATAGCTGACTGCTAGCGTCAGGGCTAGCGAACCAGAGCTACTAAGACTCTTCTACACCTCCACGTGGTGATCCTGGATAACAGGCTGCAGCAGGACAGACTGGCTAAGGACAAGGGATCGAAGAGGTAATGCTAACCCAGTACTCAAAAAATGCTTGCTGAAGTTGGATGTGTTGGACCGAACGCCTCTAAGCCGGAATCCCGCCCAAAATCTCAGCACCACTGCAATGGGAGGCTACGATATGGTCGGGACCTGGGGCTCGCGCCCCAGCCCCACACAGTCGAGCCGCAGAAAGAGGTCTCTGCCGTCCGCTGAGCAAAGCGGGCGGGATGCTGCCCGATATTCACCCCATACGGCGATGAGGTGTGAAACCACTAGTAGAAGACTTAGTTCTCGGTCGAGGTGTCGTAAGCAGTAAAGCAGCCACCTCACTGTGAACTGTTGAGACGCAACCCTTGACCATGAGATATGTTCACACACCAGGCGAACAACATCTCCGTGCTATTACCAGGCTTGTCCCCTGGTCAAATGCACTCCTGTCTCGCTCTCTACCTCTGTCTGCTATCAGTCATCCCAATGGACGCAGAAGAGATGCAGTCCAGCGGACATTGCACCTCTGCCCTATTGTGACAACCTCCCAGGTGGCGGGGAATGCTAGGCGTGCCATCACTGCAGATGAGCCGAGAAAATAAAGAGATACCTCACTCACATGCATATGCTACATTTCTGGCAGGACGTGACGATCCTGAGACACAGTCACACTGGACTGCCTCTCTTCCGGGATAGTACAAACTAGTACATAGTCCATCATATCATATCATTGCCAAACCCTATAGACACGAGTGGGGAAGACTCGATAGTCCTGCAAGACAACTTCCCTAAGATAGACAACTCTGACCAAAAACAACTGCTGCCTTGCAGATAGGCTCAAAGGCTAAGGAAGGCATCCCTACAGAAAGGCCTTTTGAAATCGGATGCACTGAGCCACAGGCTCAACAAAATAAAACAGTGCAACGTATATCGCTGTAAACAGCGTACGATGAAGAAGAAGAAAGAAGGATGTGTTGGACCGAAAGGTGCAAATATGGCAGCCAAGCTGTAAACTACAACACAACGCACTCCGTTCTCTAGACTACATTCTGCTATTTACAATTTCAGGTTTTGGTAGTGGGAGATTGAGAACGAAGAAGAAGAAGACGAAGAATAACTTGATAGTTGCGTGACCAACTTTAATAGACAAGATGAACTTGATGTTTGGCCGACTGTAGTAGACATGTTGGACTTGATGTTTGACCCGACTGTAGTAGACATATTGAACTTGGTGTTTGACTGACTGTACTAGACTAGTTGAATATGATGTTTAACCCAACTGTAGTAGACATGTTGGACTTGATGTCATGCGACCGACTGTATTATGCATGTTGAACTTGATGTTTAACCGACTGTACTAGACAAGTTGAATATGATGTTTGACCCGAATGCTGTAATCAAGTTGAATATGAGGTGTGACCCGACTGCTATAGACAAGTTGAATATGATGTTTGACCTGACTGTTGTAGACAAGTTGAAGTAGATTTCGTACAAATATAACGTGATGGTTGATCAGCTGTCCCAGGATATCCGTAGTATTGATGACGTCAAGACACCGAGATGGTTGGTCAGCTGTCCCAGGATATCCGTAGTATTGATACCGCTCCTATTTCAGTTTCTATCGAGTACTTGGCACGACCGGTCGCTTAGACAGAAAGCGTCTCCCACCTGAAACAGATGAATTGACCATTTTTTCTTATATGTTGATTTGTTAGTTCAGTGTTGTTGTCCCTGATGAAGGCCTATTGGTCGTAACGTAAGTTTTGTTTGTGTTCTCGTCTCGGTGCGGTATCTGACCATACCCATTTTTAAATTTTGATTAAGCTCAACCTTAATCAACTTTTACTAGTTTTTTTTCATGTTTTTTTCCCATCCTCTGTAGTAGAAACGTTGATGGTGTAAAGGCGTGAAGAAGGTTTGGTTGTTACCTGAAATTGCTGTGACAGTAACACAATCAATTTGCTAGGGAACTAAAGATAGTATATGAGAAAGGCGCCATAATTAAAGAAATTCACATGCGCATTAAACTATTGAAAAACAAAAACAAAAAGTTCAGACATTTCCAAATAGTACTATATATCAGTGGACCACGAACAGACTGAGTAAAACTAATATAACCCTATTAATACCATATAGTTCAGAAATAGGTTACTTATTATGAGACGAACATAACCAAGCAAATAACCTTCCCCAACATACTTCTCTGTTACATACTTGTAAAAATTAAGAAGGAGGAAGACAATGCATCACTAGTATACTATTTACTCCAATCATAGCAAAGAGGTTGACGCCGTAGATGAACTCCGTCAGGATCTCTTGCCAAAGCACTTTGAATGCTCGCCTAGTTGTGGCTTCTGTATCTATGTTCAGTCTTCAAAACGGTTGCTAATCCCATGTACAAGTCTATTATGTCGTTCTTAACGATATATATGCGTGTTCTTTCCTTTAAAGTAGGGAGTCTAGAAATCCACACTAGGAAATTCTGAGAGAAAGCAGTCTTTTATATACACATAATAAGTAATTATCTTATGAAATAACCAGGCGTGGATTGAATTGCAACACACATCAATGCGAAGAGTAAGGTAAATACAAAGGTAGTCACATAGCAGACACAACAGATGGGACGAAGTATTAGAGACTGCATTGTTCTCGACTTCAGCTAATGTACTTGGGTAGCCAAATACATTCCGGAACAGTAAAGCAGTAACCCTGCAGTAACCACACAGTAAAACGAATTATTAAGAATAATACTCGGGAATCTGGATGAACAGGTGGGCGGCGGGAACAACAGGTCACAGCCAAAAAGTAACGATGCCATAAAGAAATTACATATAACAGATCAAAGTCTCATCTTTCAGTTCCAAACAAGACACACCAGAGTCAATGCCACTTAAACCGCATAAATCCCGAGCACCTGCCCCTGTGCAGGCATTGCTCTCATCCTGATGGAACTGTTCGATATCTACTCATTGAGTGTAAGGCGCTTGCGGACATGAGGAAAAGATTCTTACAAGCGCATCCGACAATTGTCAACACACTGTATGGAGCAGCGAAACAACTAAAGAAGACCTGTATCTATATAAAAATGACATTGGGCTGTCAAAAGCAAGCTTGCTCAAAAGCTGAAAGATAACAACAACAACACCAGTAAAGCAGGTTAACGTTTTACAGCTAAGTAGACTGTAGCGTTTCAATGGCAGGGAGTGAACCAGCTTATTTTGTTTTGCTATATGGAGGCTCAAGAAAAAAGTGGAGAAACATACCAACGCCAAGTAAGCAGCAGAGTTTAGGTAACAGTGGTAAGTACAGTCAAATTGGTAGAGCATTTTCAACAACGGTAACGAACCTAATTCGGAGAATAGTGACTGTTGCAGCCTTTGGATCCTAAGGGAGCAGGAATGGATATGTCGAGTCAAACATTCAGTATTGAATTGGGTACTTCAACTTTCACGATTTGCCGTATTACACAACGGAGATAAATGGGATATCCCTGGAGCCGTCACGATATATTGAAGGGTAACTGTTCTTGACGTTTCAGACCGAGCTGGGACGTCTTGCTGTTCCTAAACAAATGGGGGTTGTTGTTCAAAGGTTACAGTTTATGGAATGGACACCAGTTCAAATAGAAGGAGAATTTAGAATACGTATAATGTGCTATAGATACACATTTATTTGCACTTTATATGATAAGCGCCATAAGTGATGGAATGATAAATTAAAATATCGTAAATAGTGTGGAAACTGCTTCATGCGTTCAATATATATCACGGCAGAAAATACGGTGGTTAACCTCCAACAATGTCAAAATTTCCAAACAACTAGTCTCATTAGCCCCCGCTTCTCTCCTTCCCCCCCCCCTCCAGCACCCCCCTGCACTCCAGCAACCGCCCCACTCCAGCAACCCTTTCTCTCCCCAAGTTCCCCCTCCCCCACTCCAGCAAAGTGATGATCAAGGTTATTTTAATCAGACTGCAATCAAAGGGCAGAAAAGATAATTGCTAAAGAACACGCGGGTTTTCAATTTGGTCTCAACAATACTGCACACATTTCTAATGAGCGTCAGCTCAACGAAATAAAAATTTTTCAGCATAACCAAAAGCTAAACCAAGTCTTTGCTGACTTTAAAAATGGTGTTGTCATAGTCTGACATGACACTTTATAGAAAAATATTAAAAAATATAAAATGGGTTGTGTCGGCTTAACTTGGTCTACTCCCAAGCCTCCAGTGCAGCCTTACTTAACAAGATAATGAAGAAATTGTCCCGGACGTCACCCGGTTATCGGCAGTGGTGTCTTCTTTCATCGATGTAACTCAATGTTTTTCATGTCCGAAGCGAGTCTAATATAAAATATTGACAATGCCTATCATAAATTTGGAATACAAATACATTTGTGCAAAGAAAAGTAAGATCTTCGCCAACGTCCCAGAGGGCCGAACAAGTCCTATTGCGATCAAATGCGAGTCATTGCAAAGTGTTAAACAGTTTCAATACATGGAACTGCTGATTCATGATAAAGGTTCCAGGGCTGAGATACAGGTAAGACCAGCGATGGTCATTGTAGTTCTGACCAAACTGGGATTAATATGAAGGGACAAAAACATCATCCTGGAATACAAATTGTGTTTAATTTATGCTCTTGTCCCTTCCGTGTAGCTTTTTATGTGTGAACGTTGAACTGACCGATGATCTAGAGACTAGAATTTGTGCAATGGAGATGAGATGTCTGTCTCGTCAGATTATCGGCATTTCGTAGTTAGACCTCATCTTGAATAAGGCAGTGGGTGACACCAGAGTGAAGTCAGCCAATGTAAATACCAAAACGACTTTTCTGGTCACGGAAAAACGAACAAGCTTACTTGGTATGGGAATGTTTTTTGTTTATGTTTATGTTTCTAAGATTCGACTTAACTGCACTCCGGGCATATCCATAGGTGCTCAGTCTCTCTCAGCAAATAGCGCATAGTATCGATGCTGATTGCCCATGTAGCTCGCTGGTTGTACACTCTTTTGCATCGTCCTCGCATGCCCCCTACTCAACTCGAATCTCGTTTAATGTCAACAATTTGCAGCTTGTGGATTGCTGCTTCATCTATTTAAATGTCCTTATCTAAAAGGCCGTCATTGATTGATTTCAAAATGGCATTGCCTTCCATCACTAACGTGTCCATGACGGGAGCTCATAAAGCACAATGTCAGCTCTTTCGTTGCCCTGAACCCCAACATAACCAAGACAGTATATGCATGTCAACCACTGACAGTTTGAAGCCTCAACAGCTGATATTCAGTCGTACCTAAGCCATCCCTTCTGTACCTTCTGAAGTACAACTTGCGCATCTGTCACGATTATTGTCATTGTTAAATTAGTCTCAGATATTCATCTCAGCATTTGGGTCACTGTTCCATATCCATTCTCAAAATACAGGTTGTTGACATGTATGCCCCATTGCACTCGGCAACGAGCTGTCCTCTCACTCTAGCCAAGAAGCCGCAGTCTGATGTCCCGTTGAACAGTACTGGTCCGTCGGTGAATATGGCGGCATTACTTTGCTGCGTGTTCTCATTCACCTCGTGCTCTGCTCTCCCGTTGCCCCATTATCTGCATTCCTTGTCTAGGTTAATAATGACTCTCTGATACTTTGTCATTATATCACCGGTGTGGACCTATATTCTTCCGTGACTATCGTCTCAGGTGGGGTGACATGTCCGATTCTTTTCTATCCCTGTGCCCTCCATGACGCCTCTCTCTTGATTCGTGATCCCTTGATGTCTGAGACACTACTGTGCAGAAGGTGCAGCGTATCTGTGGTGACACGCAAATAGACTTTGTCTTGTGCCACTTTATGTCTAGATGTCACCGATAACAATCCCAACATGTACCGCGTCATCACAACCGGGGTATCTCTTGTACAGCCCAGAACCAGACGCATACCTTCATTTTGTATGCGTTCCAACCTTTCTCACTGTGTTCATGATAGTACGATGATGCCCAGTCCGTAATCGATAATCGACAACTTGACCTGACGAAATAGGATGAACAGGAGGCGCTGTTCCAAGTTAGCAGCAGCCATAGTCTTGAGTGCTCCTAACCCTCGCTTACATCTTTGTATGACCTGGCCAAAATGACAATTAATAGGAGAGACTGCGAGATATTTTATCCTGCCCCACCTGTCAATGGTGCAATCATCAAGTGTGATGCCCGGCATTTCAGCTTTTACTATTGAATTGTTCAAAGAGCACCGCATAATGCTGACCTTCTTCAGATTGATCTTAGAGTTTGAGTCGCCACACCACTGCGAGATTGCATTCAAGATTTCCTGAATGTTTTTAACCAACTCTTGTCTGTCTGAGCCATTTCTGTACGTTATGATGTCATATGCAAATGTTATGGGCATGTATTATGATCGTCTGGGTTGACCAAGACAATTATAAATGCACTGTGACTGAGAAGCTTAAGAAGATGGAGTGGAGGTTAAGAAAACGTGCTAAAACAACAACATGAACAAGAAGCTATAGCAAATATACTGGCATAAAACCGAATGGAGAGGCTGGAACTGGTGTAGTCCAATGCATGCAGTATTGGTGCCAAACACATATTTCAGGTTATGATACTGATGATGGTGATGATGATTCATGATTAGAGATTTGCTAACATAAATACTATAGATTCGAAAATAAATAAAGCAAAGGCAAAGGTAAAGGCCGCCGTCCATCGTAGACATGAGGGCATAATTAATTTTGCTTGCGCTATTTTTAGTAAGGATTTACTGCGCTACTTTTTATCCTCACTCTCTCGTCTCGTGCCGTCCGTCCCCTGTGGCAAGTCAAGGACAAGACGACTAGAAGGCCGTGAAAAATACGGTGGAGTCCGGAGTCGAACCCACACCACCTGATCACGAGGCCGACGGCTTAACCACTTCGCCACGGAATCCCCGAAAATAAATAACAATCTAAGAAAACCCGTGGTCCAACATGCTAAACCAGTGCAAAAAACTCAAACGAGTTTGAACAACTTGTATACTTGTCAATTTGCCTACCTGGTATCATGTACACTCTCTAGTTGATGGGTTACCAGGATTACAGATTACATAGAGAATATAAAACTTGTCACCGACGATTCGCATTAAGATCATGTCAAGTGCCCGTTGGCCACACATTGGTTCCCCTTATAACATAGGAATGCAACATATGCTCTACATACGTTTATATTCAGTGCGCCTCTCTTCAGTACCGCGATAACTCGATTGAAATGGCTCTCACTTCACCAGTTCTTTTCAAGATGTTTCTTAGCCTTCGCAATCGGCTATTTTCCTTTTAGTTCTAATCTCGTAAATTCGGTTCTATTGTGCAATTACACTTGATCTCCCCAATATCCTTCTTATTGGTTGCTGCCGTGTTCCTTTCATGATATACGTGTTCGCCATTAGCTCTAGACATGCAATGTGGAATATACAACCAAAACATTTGCTGATGACGGTCTGTGGTTGGGATTTGATACATAAAACAAACACAATATTTGGTCTCCTGTAATTAAATTCGCTTCCCGGAAAACCAATATTTTCTTTACCCACAAATATGTATGGCCTTCAGCGTTGTAAGCCAAATGAAACGCTTTGGCGGATTGTGTGTGATTCTAGGACATTCTGTCTTAGATCACTAATCTAATTTATGTAATTACAAAATGTCTACCCTCGACAAAATCTCAAAACAAGTTTGTGAAAGTGGAAATATTGATGTTAGATTTTACATTTTATTGCACGCCTGACTGCTTGTCTCTATTTCTCTCTCCATTTATTTTGCTCTGGCTATCTGTATCTCTTTATATCTTTTCTCATTTATATATATATATATATATAAATATATATATATATATATATATCTTAATTTCTTCACAGAGCAAGTCGACATACTCCACATACACTAACGCCACAATTGCGTGTCTGTAGTGTTATATATTAATTTCATTTGGGCTCCTTCATGCCATTACATGCATAGCTTAGTATCTCTCATGTTATAATTGTCTAGCCGTTGTCCAGCAACGTTTCCAGTTGATGGACTATAAAAATAACCCTCTTTTCGAATAACGTGCAGTGGTAATATAAATTATAGCGGAATTATGTGTGAGAAAAGCTCTTACCATATAAGATAACAAGCTAATGTTATTGGCTGTTAACAGAAATCATAATGCGCATATACAATCATAATGATTTGGTGCTTAAATGGTATCGTGATCAATGTACGAAGGGGAGTAGAGAAATAACCTGCACTATGTAGCATGTTCTGCCAAGAAAGACATGTTGATGTTACTTCTTGACTCCCTTCAGCATACGGTGTGTGCATGCACATCAGGACCACTTCCAGGCACATTGTTATGACCAAAAGCTCATTTTAAAATAACCCAAGTACCTTACTAATCATATATTATTTGTCTCCACAAACGTCACAATCAACTTTCTAATTGATCAAACTTGTTTTTAGAAGAAAACTTTTCACATGTTCAAGAACCGAATTAAACAAATGAGCACATGTCGATTGTCAAATATCATAGTTCAAGGACATCATCTTTCTTATCAGCAATCATGTCTCTTGGTTTCAATATGTATATTTATGTATACTTACACACATTAAAAAACACAAACCCAGACCCACACTTCGATTCCGTAAAACGTTAAAACCTGTGGAACATCATGACAAAAATGGGTTTTCCTGTACAAATTATTCACTTAAGGGAAACATATCAAAAACAAGCCGCTGTCCGATTGACTGGTCAAACATCAGATGGGTTCACAGTACAAAAAGGAATACAAAAGGGATGTATCTTCTCAACGTATCTATATAACATCTATGCGGAATGCATAATGAGAAATGTTACAGAAGATGAGAATATCACTGTCATACTATTAAGAAGTACAGAAGGGCTAGAGCAGCTAATTTTAACCGTAAATGTAGTGCAGGAAATAGTGCAGATCAAAACATATTTATAAACATAAACAACGCAGAGACAATGACCACCGACACAACATTATGTCAACATACATTTACAATAGGTGGTGAGGAAATAGACCAGGTCATGCATTTGGCATATCTTGGCTCCAGAATTGACTGAAATAGTATGCTGAAGGCGGTTTGTCCGACCAGAACGTGCAAATATCGCAGTCAAACAAATCCTGCTACTTGCAAAGTCCTGTTCAGAGACTTGGTAGCGGTAGATTGAGAATGAACGCAGAAGAAGAAGACTAAATTGGCGACTGCTCCAAAGAAATCAGAGGAATACTAGCCATGGCAACGCAGAAGCTAAACAACCTGAATTAATGATGGCCTAACACCAGCAAAACGACAACAGTGACAGCCTTGAGCGTCTGTGCTTTTCCTGTGACGGCATATGGATGCGAAGTATGGACGATTACGAAAACATCTAGAAAGAGAATCGTGTTCTTTGAACTAAAATGTTACAGAAAGATCCTCAGAATACCCTGGACGGAGAAAATTACAAATACAGACATTCGGAAAGAGCTGAATATAAAAGAGAACTGGTTTAACAATTCCATCACAGCTAGAAAATTGAATTACTTTGGTCACATCAAGAGACACATCGCTATTTAGAGGATAATGAGGGAAGGATAAAACCGGGCAAAAGAAGCAGGGGTAGGACCGAGAAGACGATGGCATCAAGATATCAAGGAATGCTTGGGCATGACTTTTTACGGAGACTGGCTATTTGGCTAGTGAACGAGTTTCTATCAGGCGCGCTGTGTTGGAAGCGATATAGGACATGCTACACATTTATAAATGTGTGCGATGTGCTTGGGCGTGATGCGCGTGGGCGTGCGGGTGTGGGGGCTATGCGCGCGCGTGTGCGTGTGTTTGTTTGTGTGTGTGTGTGTGTGTGTGTATAATATTTGGCTCACATCTGTGACAAAATTATCTTTGGAAGTTCCCTTTTGTGAGCTAAATGTGTTTCAATGACAGTATCCTCATCCCATGTTGTTGTAGAATTCCTGATTTATTAAGTATCGATATGTCACGAGAACATCATATTCGCCGATTTCAATTCATCACACGTGATGCTATATTGTTGGGCATATTCTTGAGGGCGTGTCCTATCCATTAAAAACATTCTCTCCATAAAATGTATCTGTATTTGCAGATTCCGTGTTCTTTGCTTACATTTCAATGTATTTATTATGTATTATATTATCTAACATCTCATAACATTAAAAAAAGAATTACAGTGCAGTCTATATTATTATTTCTCGTTTCTCATTCTAGAGTATTTGTCATTAGAGATTTCCGACACTTATTTCATCAATACGTGATAATTTCGAAAAGCGTATGAACTATTTACTCAATTATGTGAATATATGTTCGCCAATACAAATCACTTCCTGAACAATTTGCGTCAGTCATTTCTAATGGAGATAAAATAAATCTTTGTTAAAAGACATATCTTGAAAGACATGTGATAGCCATATAAATGATCTGTAAGAGATGATACTCATGTATGTCATATATTGTTGAGAAATTCGGTCATCATTTCATATTTTGTTGTAAATAAATCATACATGAAATACTGATTTTGTGAAAGCTTTGGAACAAATATTAAATAGACTGAAAAGGATCACTAGCGCAAGTTACATATTCTAACAGTAAAATCGTCTATTTCAAAATGATGAAAAAAGAGTTCCTCATCGAAACGTGATATTAAAAAATTGGACATTATCTATTTCAAAATTCTTTGAATTAAATTAGCAACACAAGGTGCATGTTGTAAGAATTGTATTATCTATAAAAATGATACGCAATAAAACATCCATAAGAGTATTACCTTACAAGAGCTTTGTAAGCCATTTCAAAGTCTCAATTCCCGTTATCCTGCCCAAAGGGATTGTAAATGTGACCGAGTGACAGATGGGTTCAGCGATAGCATTCATCTCTCCGGCAAAATAAGCAATGATTGAAATACTTCAGTTTAGTAATTCAATGATACAAATTTTATTGACGTTGAAATTGTAAGTATACCTTCTCAGTCTCTCAAATTATGCATGTTTCCCAAATGTATATCTGTCTGGGGCGTGTGTCCAACATCAATTTCAGCATTCCCACTGCAGCAATAGGCAGTGGTTATTGCCGATTCCTCAGTTCAAACAGAATAAATACACATGCTCAAATCACTTTGATCGTGCACTACGGATCAAGAATATACAAATCATGTTCATTTGTCCTGTTTCACTACAATATTGAAGAAGGAGCCGTAGACCCCCGGTTAGGTTGTATGTCACTTGACAATGGGGACCTGGTGCTACATCTGTAAGGAATATTTTATTTTCAAACGGTGCATACCGTTCGCTAGTACGTACACTGTGCAGTGACTGCATGGGTAAGTTCCGTTAAATTCCCTGTATATATTCTTGTGGTGGACTCACGCAATGATAATCAATTCATTAGGACTAGAATGGCAATACTGGTACAGTTGGCCACTAGGCTAGAACTAAGCTCAAAAGCACACACAGTATCACTGGAATGATTTGTTTGTTTCTCTTAAGTGACTTGGTTGTCCACCACGTCAATCGCTCATCCCTAGCCTCACACAAGCAGAGTTCTGTGTAGCTGTCCTATTTTTATTTCCTATTTACAGAGCGATAACCCTGCTCGGGACGAAGTGTGTTTTGAAACAGCTAATAATATATTATATCTGATTGGAATCTTCAAAAGGAAGAAATAAGTGGTCATGCCAGACTATCACATGAAGATTAGTAGAAGAATAAGCCAAGAACAGCTGGAGTTTCACAAGCACAGCTTGAGAAGATACCTTAAATATGGGCTGGGATTCGTTCGTTCTCAATCTCCCGCTACAAAACCCTGTAAAATGGCTTAATTAGCAGAATGTAGTCCAGAAAACGGCCCGACACATCCGACTTTAGCAAGCATTTTTTGAGTACCGGGTTAGCATTCCCTCTTCGATCACTTCTCCTTAGCCTGTCTGCCCTGTTGCAGCCTGTTATCCAGGATCACCGCGTGGAGGCGTAGGAGGGTTTTGGCAGCTCTGGTTCGCTGGCCCTGACGCTAGCAGTCAGCTATGGGTCGCTGAACACTGTAGCGCATGTGCTGATCAGCATCTTGATCCCTAACATAAAATATGAAACAGTGGGAAGCCAACCATGCAGCTGCATCTTCGAAATAAACAGGTGAAACAGTGAGATACCGCTAGAATATATTATCTCGGCGTTAAAATACAAATATTCCACGTGTCACCAATTATAATGATGTATGTTAATGTTCCTCAAGTGTTTGTCCTTTGAGAACTTAACACGTACAAAAGTGATTGCAGAACAATAAGCAGCCTACAGCTGACAGTAACTAATCGAATGACGAGTTGAAAAATGTTTGTGTGTATGGGTGTGTATGAGTGAGTATGTATATATATATATATGTGTGTGTGTGTGTGTGTGTGTGTGTGTGTGTGCTTGTGTGTGTATGTTTATGTATGTGTGTATGTTTGTGTGTGTCAAAAATAGAACAATACCTACGATGCGGCTACAATCTCAGGAACAAAGAACGCGCGAAAACAACAAATAAGTCACAACATAATACAGCACATGAGATAATGTGAGCGATATTAAGTTGGCCGCCATACCTAGATGTACCAAATAATGTGTTACATGGTATACTAATTATGACGTCTAATGGAAATATACAATAACTGTTCAAATGATTACACACAGCTTGAACAAATCATATAATACAAACCACACACACAAAGAATATAAAGAAGCACACAGATACAACGATTTATAGGACAACAATAATGAAAGAAAAATCTATAAAGACAGATAACACGGAATGGAACGCTAATCGAAGCTT
This sequence comes from Ariolimax columbianus, assembly GCA_036924085.1. Taxonomy (NCBI): domain Eukaryota; kingdom Metazoa; phylum Mollusca; class Gastropoda; order Stylommatophora; family Arionidae; genus Ariolimax; species Ariolimax columbianus. The sequence continues at coordinate 20,904,301 of JAVGWX010000002.1, forward strand.
ACGTGAACACGTCTTCAAACCACAAGTTCTGAGGCGTCATAAAATGGAAATTAAATAATTCTCAAAATCAAATCGGTTTCGATCTTCCTGGGAGCAGGAGACGATGCCAGTAGCTCTGCTGTCTACTACCGTGGCCTGGTGTCCATCACTACTGCAGTGACTAGCGACAGGAGAGACACATTTATTGGAAATGCCATTTAGGTGTTGACAGAAACTGACACGGAGTTCACAGTCAATCTCCCCGATGTATTTCATGCTGTAGCATTTGCGAAGAATAGTGTTGCTTAGATTTCTTGATGTGCAGGTGAACCTCTCTGTTCATAACTTAATACTCGTAGAAATGAAAAGGAATCAGGCTTCAATATACCGTTTCTCATCACATGCTCGCGGAGCTAATTCAAGCGTCTTAGGAAGCATTATTTGAAATACGATGTTCTGCATTTAAATATTAAAACACATATCTCATAATCTTTACTTGCCGTGCCAAATGGAGCATGTGATCATGTAACCCCCCCCCCCCCCCCCCCACGTTCCCAATCCCACCTACTTGCACGTTGTGGGTGGTATGTGCTTCCGTGCTACCGATGTCTAACACCAATGCCTTGAAGTCGAACTGTGTTTCATGTTATTTTCCTCAAAGCCTAAGGTTAAATTTCCAGAATTGTTATTACATGTAACCGTCTGTGTCAAACGGCATCTTCTTATACTGTAATTTTTCGTCCACGTGTGCCGTTTAAAATGGTGGAGAGTTGGTGTCGTCTTTTTTATTTTGACAAGTCTGTTATGTTTGTCGATATAAGTCCGTATAGCTTTATAATTTATTTAATACTACTCATGCATCCGTCAAATGGTCTTTCTCGTTCTTTTCAATCTTCTCATTGTGTGTGTCAAGTGTGTTAACGCTTTGCCTCGGTTTTTGTATGCTAATGTTAATGTTTGATTACAGCCAAGTACCTATTTATGCTTATGCTTTAATCGTAATGTGGTAGTTAATCAGGTAGGATTCATATGAGATGATTGTACCATTTTCTGTTTTCATATGTTTCCAGCAACAGAAGTAGATCTTGAAACATTTGTTATGGCACCATTTTTCATTTTATCTCTCCTGATGACAAGAAATGTCTTTTTCGTCCAAGAAATGGATTTCATATGTTTTAATTTACATTACTTGTGGCATAGATGACGACCAAGTTTGACAATAGTAGTTAGGAGTTAGTATAAGCATATTATTTATCAGACTTCCTTCTGTTACCACAACCATGTTCAGGTGTTTAAACAGTGGGTTCAGATGATATGCCAATGCAGAGGTTTTCTGGCATCATTTAAATATCTCTACCATCATTCGCAAAAATTGTTTCCTATGCACTTATAGTGTTGATCTCATATCGTTTGATATTGTATATATGTATGGCTCTGTGAGTAAAGGCTGTCAACTCAAACGGTACTATGTAATTGCCGTGTACATTAGTTTATTGTTATTTTATTTATTGTTTGGGTAGGACGACCATATGGCCAGAGTTAAGTAGATGATTATGTTTGTTCTTTGTTCCTGACTATCCTCGAGGGCGTTAAATTGGTTAGGTTTTGTGTCTGTCCTCGTCTGGCCACTTAGTTTATACCGCTATATGTTTTCGTCGACATAAGTTGGTTACCTTCCCATCACACACATAGTCCACACATTATGATTCATTTCTTCGGTTAAGCGTAATCAGTTGTCTTAGCGCAGTGTTTTCTTTTTCTATGTAGTTCTCAACAATGATTTTACAAAACCACAATTACGTATCCGTCTAGTATCTTATAGACTATTCACGCATTGTTCATTACTCATATTGCTAACTTTACGAAGATTAATTCATAGATTCAGTATTGAGTAGTGAATTATTGAGATCAGTTGTGCAAAGGGAATCTTGGTCTATTTTGAAATGGCGCAACATATATTTCACAAATACATGCCGTTTCTTTGTGCACAGCACCATCTTCTCCAATGTTCTCGTCGTTGTCCTCATCCCCTAGTTTGCCATCAATTCGATTTCTCTACGGATATGTTGCTGAAGACTTTTTTGCAGTACATCAGGGATCGTAAACATGTTTGGGTATTAACCAACATACTTTTCTTTGTCTTAGTTCTTAGTCGACCTATACGTCTACAGGGGCAGATGCTCCTGTGCAGGTCCCAGCTTTGGTATTAGCTTGATGAGGCCAGGAGAAGGGATTCCTGCTTAGCGGACTAAGCTCGAGCAGCTTAATACTTCACTGCGTTGAGACAATCGCTTACGGAGTGTGGTTAAACGATGTGCGAGCTCATCTCAATAGACTCAAACACTAGCGCAAAGTAGACCAGCAGTCTGTTAGGCGCCATCTATGCTGCTCTAAACAAACCACCTAACCATGGTCGGTGATATGCCATGTCACACAATTAGTCGCCCCTTACGACATGCTCTCTGTGAGGCAGTGGCGCTATTCTTGTCCCTGTCATACACAAAAAACCCCGGCAGACCACATACACGTGTGTTAAATGACATGGATCCACTCCTTCTAAAACACCCCTCCTACTACCCTTCCCTAGACCCCCAACATAAACAAAGACAAAACGTAGCTAGTTTCTCTGAAAATGAAAACTAAACTGATGTATATTAAGTCCATAATTAATAACAGTGTCAAAGCAGTACAAACTATAAATGATGCAAGTAATGTTTTTAAAATTTAAGAACCGAAGCATTTCACTCAAAACATATGAACTTCCCTATTTGGAACAATAGTGCTGTTTTTGATGTTGATAGAACAACAATCCTATCAGGGGTTTTTGGTGCTAGATCCACTGGAATAGACCGTTTTTCTGGACTACATTTTTAAGTGCATAAGCGCATAAGGACATACATTCCTAATTATGAGCAAAGTCGAGATTGTCAAGTTGTTTGTCAATGTAGTCAGTCGAAGAATAAGACATATATACTTAAAAGTAGGCCACTACAATGTGCTTAAAAATACGCAGACAAAACGCAGGTTTTGAAAATAAATACAACTGACAACGATAGATTTGTGATGGGGAACACCCGCCTAAAAACATTGGAGTCTTTCATATATCTTAGAGGGAATGTGAATATATTAGGAGATACAGAAAACAATGTTCAGTTAAGAATACAGTAGACGAGAAGAAATTTCATTCCATCATGAACCTTGTAAAATTAAAAAGAAATTAAAACTAATACCAAAATATAAATGTTAAACTCCAAAATCGCGTCCGTTCTATTGTATGGCTTTTAAACATGGTGGGCGACAAAGGCTCTTGCACAAAATGTGCAGACTTTCGATAGTTACCTTTGCAGAATACAATGGGTGGAAATAATACGACAAGATCACCGATGTGGAACTGATAGGGAAAATGGGACAAATACCAGTTGAGCATGCACACGGACGAGACGATGGCGCTGGATAGGTCACACATTAGGGAAACCAGTTGATACTATTACAAGACAATCTCTGTTCTGGAATCCACAGAGCAAGAGCGCTAGAAGAAGACAGAGATACTCATGAAAGAGGGAGCTGGATGTTAATGTCAAGGCAACAAACTAATGTCGACAGAACTAGTCCAGATGGCTCCTGATTGGGAAACTTGGTTTTTATATGTTGAAGACATACGCTCAGAGGGAAATGGTCATGTTTTTGGTTTGATAAAAGCGAAGACAGTCCTTATTTACAAAAGTAAGGCATTACGAATAGCAGCAATATTTTTGTCGCTACCATATCTGCAAGTTGAAAACCCTTTGTAGTTTATGATTTTCAGAAAGATGTCGTGTTCTGTAAGAGAAAAAGTCGTTAAGATGACCCAGCATTGCTGAAACTCCATCAACAAACACTCCAATACAATCATTCATCTATAAATCAAGCCTTGGTGTCTCGCCGTATTCATCAACCTTGCTGAAGACATCACCTCACGAATAATTAACTCGTAAGGAGAAAATAAAATCATATATTATTTAATTGCACCATAACACCTGTACCGAACATGCACCATCATCTGTGAAATTCTACTAACAAGTAACATTATTACATGTTCCCTCGCAATTATGCTAAGATTGCAATTATCTCTTTCACATGTTGTGCAGAAAAATGATCTGAATCAAGTCTCACTAGCTCTTGTTGATCACATCTGATTTATGCCATTTTCACAGCTACAGATTTGACCAAATCTCACCAATAGTTTGCGGTTTTCGTTTCCGGCGATCAGCGAAGCCGCTTCAAAACTCGCTCTTGGTGCTAACCGTTGACCTTCCATGTTGCTTTTCAAATTCTGCTTTTTCAAAGCTGTTTCCAAAATTCTCAAAATTACCGCATTTTGGAAGACAGATGTCAGCGCAAATATTCCAAGTGTTTATTCAGCTAATTCATTTTAAAAGACTTCGCAATCAGCACTTTCGAATACATCAGACATTGCGGCTTCTTTTGTCTGTAGTTTCTATTTCTGTAAATCGTAATTGCGGAAGTCTTGCAGGTATTTTTTTTCTCTTCCTGATTCATACAATCTGAAGAGCAGCAGTGGCAATTATTAAAAAATGGGGCAATTTAAGCTAAAAAGTGTTGCACTTTGATCCGTCATAAACATGACACAGTTTAGATTATAAAGATAATAACAAATGCGCCAACGGAACACTAATAACAGCTGTTTTGTGTTAAAACAGCTACGCTGTGTGTATCGCTAGCGGACTATATCTACAGTCACTGAAAGCAAGATAAACAGTCTATCTTTTTTTAAATTTCAAAAACCTTCATTCCTAAAAAAATAATTCACATTTTACACCAACTGCCTAATTTTGTCATTGTTTTCCGACCCCTACGCTGCCGCGGTCTTTGTGTATAACAATGACTAGAATATCATCACTGCCCCTTGCATGTCGTAAGAGGCGATTAAATGTGTGACATGGCATAATACCGGTCATGGTTAGATGGTTGGTTTAGAGCAGCACAGATGGCGCCTAACAGGCTGCGGGTCTACTTTGCTCTAGTGTTCCTGTTTATTAAGATGGACTCGCACATCGGTTAACCACACTCCGTAAGCGCTTGTTCCAACGCAGTGGAGTATTAAGCTGCTCGAGCCTGGCCCGCTAAGCAAGAATTCCTTCTTCCGGCTATATCCAGCTCATACCAGAGCTGGGACCTGCACAGGGGCATCTGCCCATATAGAAGTACAGTTCGACTAAGAGTGCTGCAATAAACATGAAGGAGGTACATCATATCCAGTACGAAGTGAGAAAACAATGGCAAACCCTCAACTAGAAAAAAGACACTGCAAACCTGCAACCATAGAAAAGTTACTCCAAAACCGCTGTCAGAGTAGAGCTACCAAGAGTAAAGCAGCCGGTGTAGGAAGTCGAAAACTCCAGGTGTGTTTTGTTATGTACCCCTTTCCTTATTGGAACATTCCAGAAACAAATTCTGGTGATTTACTTAGACGAACAATCGTGAGCCAGCAGCGCAGATTCCTTTTGAGATTTCTCTATCCTTCCCTAATTTCCACTACTGCCTTTGGCCTTTGGATAACTAAGTCTTTAAAAAATGTTTCTACTTCTACTTGAATTATCATTCTTTGTTCGCATATTTGTGAATCTAAAGTGTCTTACACTCATCGTATTACACGCAGGGTATGTTGCAGTGTTATTAATCTCTGCCCTGGCAGTTAGCGGCTGAAGGATCCCTTGTTCACATACATTACTGATTGCTTTCTCTTACCACTTAGTCATGACAAACAAAACCGAAATATCTACACATTTATTAATTAAAGCACAGACAAGTAAGAAACAAAAAGCGGACACATAACGAAATTACAAGGGTAGATACCATGAAAACAAAGATGTGACTACGTTCGGAGAGACAATAATAGTTTAAACAGTGCGAAAAAATATACACCAGACAACTGCAACGTGCATGGGCTATAAGCACTGTTATTCTACAATGAACTTACTGCAAGATAAAAAACATGAACCAGGAGTTTCGCCCCATGGCCTAAATCATGTCTGCGCTACATCCTGCGACCTCAAAACGCCCAATTACAAGAATGTAGAAAAAAAATGTTTAACCAATTTTGCACTGCCTCCATAACCTTGCTGTCAGCTGCATTGAAACGCATCTGAAATACACTTTCCTATTACCAAGGTTATCATGGACAAGTGTGTGTTCAGCGTAGGTACTCATGATGAAAAATATGACTATTTCTTCAATAGTGACTAGTCTGCTGCCATGGACTAGCTGGTATATTTGCTGTTTCACTGTGTCAATTTCCACGCTTGCTGATCTCCCACACCGCGGTACATAAACGACGTTTTGTCTTCCGTTTTGAAATAATTCTACCCATTCATACACTCTCCTCTGACTCAAACAACTGTCTTGATACCGAACGTTAATTCTTCTGTAAAATTCACAGGTCCCACACCTTCTGACCACAAAAAACACACCGAATAACGTATTGTTGCCCATCCACAATGCAAGTCGACAATGGGCGGAGGTATTGAACGCTATAATGCGCTTGCTATTACTGCTCAATCGTCACAATCCCTACATTGAGTATTGCTGAAGAGCCTTTTTCTGTACTTAAGTGAGTTGTTTTGTTGTGCGTGGTTGAGTATATAGAATGGAAAATCTTACTTCGAGATACAAACTGGCTCTTTTATAGTACTCCATGTAGGTGTCGGGACTGTTGGCAAAATAACATTTTGCAAAGATTATTCATACAAAAATGCTTCGCGTTCACGGCAAGAAGTGTTTGCCGCGTAAAACGATGCATAGATGGGTCGATAAGTTTTTGTGAAGAAGACTCAAAACTTGCTGTTGAATCAAGGCTTGGTCATTCTGTTCAGATTGCAACAAAAGAATTTGTGAGGCGGTAATGAAGATGATTCGACCTGATAAGGGAGAAACAAATTGCAATAGGATGTACGCATGGCTAAAATGCAATAATATGTGGGATTTTTCAAGTTCGGAACCTTTTACATATTTTTAGAAATTGCCCTTTCCGACCAAGTTACTGACTTTTACTTGTCGGGATATATATATATATATATATATTTATATATATATATATATATATATATATATATGTATATATATATATATATATATATATATATATATATATATATATATATAAATAAACATAAAAGAAACAAAGATAACCAGATAACCATCAACTATCACAAAGTAAAGAAAACAAAAACACTGTTCCCATTTATCCGGAATAAAATATTGATTATGTATATTAATCGATACGCGACAAAAATCATCTCCAGAACAGGACATAATCCATAGCGAGGCAGAATCGCAATGCCAAATCCGCTATTATATCCTGGATTCTCCACTCTTCTCTGATAATGGCCCTTTGGTTTAAAGCTAAGCAGAGCAATAAAGAGGGCGTGAGAGAGTGTAACTTGTCATGTTTCCTTTTCCATTCCTCGTTTGTGATTCATGTGATAATATTATTTGTTCTTGTCTCGTTTTTGCTGTAAATGCAGCAAATGACCACCTCTGTAAATGATCAAGTTTCATATATGTTGGCTCGACTTAGAAATCAAACGGCTTCTCATCTATTTTTAGGAAGGCAAATCCACTAACCAAACAAAGCGCGCTGAAATGGTATGTGTCGGGCGGAAAGATACAGATATCGCAGTCTCAGTGATAGCTTATACACAATATGACAACTTCCATTTCAGTATTAATACCGATCAAAAAGATAAGATATATGTATTGTAACTTGAAGTAGTCTCTGCTGCAGGGAACTGTACATTTTCTCCAACAAAATATAAGTATGGCTGGTATTCGCATTGTGAAAGCCCAAAAGGATTATTTACAGGACTGTGGGATAAAGACCACTTGCCTATGCAGTCACCACGAACTGTACATGATACGTTTTGATGTCACTTCTGAAATAGGCATGTTTAACTTCAAAATAAGTTCTTTTGTATGGTTTTGAAACATGGAGAAAAACAAAAAACACCGGCAATACTTTATATCTTCATTAACGTTTGCGGGCGCAGAAATGAGAAATTGAAATGGTTTGATAAGTTCAAGAATGTGTAAGTGAAATTGCTTAGCTTATAACAGTTATCACGATCTGAGACGCAGGAACTGACATTCGAAACCAGTTGACAGCATTCCATATTAATTTCTATTCTGGAACCCCCAAGGTATGAGACAGCGAATCTGAACAAAATGGAGTTTACCTAAAGAGTTCGAAACAAACACAAATGAAACAGAGACGACATGAATACAGCTAGAGCTGTTGGCCAAGACAGGATGGTTTGATGAGCATTTCTTCAAGAAATTTGCACCACAAGAAGCTAGATCGGTTTGCATAAATTTAAATAACAATTCCATGTAATTCCGAGGTTTGGAAAGCATGTCCTCTTAGTTAGACAACTGATATATAAATCATAAATTCAGTCGTATCTCGCTGAATGTCAAATGATATTAATATCACAATCATAATTTACTAACCACAGATGGACTAATAAAGCATAATATAAAACCACATTTTTCATACATTATCTTTGCTAGCTGGAGGCCCGGTATCACACTTTTAAGATTGTAGATAATCCATGTAATTGGGAGTGTGAAACAAGTAGGTCCTGGAAATTAAAGTGATAAGATAATCTTCTGAAGGCAAGAGAGACAGAAGAAGACAGAAAAAGCTATGAGGTTACATGACACATTGAAGGGAGCAACGGAGAAAACAGGAGGGGTTGAATTGCTTTAAGTATAACACGTTTTAAAAAGAACTGATCATCGCCATCACTCGCATGGGACTTGATGATGAGTTCGTCATCTTATATTCTTTGGAGTGGGGAACTGAAACGCAAGTCCAGTCATCGCAATATACTGACAAGGACAACGCGTCATGGTCAGGCACAATACACTGACGAAGACCACGATCTCTCTTTCCCGGAAAAAGGCTGTTTTCAAGGCAGCCTGGCTGACGAGATGTGGATCGATGTGATCTCCGTAGCAGTGAACGTCACGCAGATGACGCCAAGCAGAGTACAACCACCTGGAGGATCACTACTAAAACCTGTCACTTAACATACTTTTCAGGAGGCGCACAAAAGAGTAAACAATCTTACTCGTGAGTATTAAACAACAACAGCAATCATTTTGCAGCGATCTGTTCTCTACGAAGCATTGAGCCATTAAATAAGTTACGTACCTACTACATGTGGTCTGACACATAGGACCACAACAGCAAATCAAGCACAGTGAGCTACTATAGCAGGTCTGACGCGTGGGGCCACTACACAAGCTCAGACACCACATGGGGCCACTAGAGCAGGTCTGACACGTGGGACCACTACATCAGCTTAGACAACACATGGGACAACTAGACCAGGTCTGATATGTTGGACCACTAGAGCAGGTATGGCACGTGGGACCACTACATCAGCTCAGACAACACATGTGACAACTAGAGCAGGTCTGACATGTTGGACCACTAGAGCTGGTATGACACGTGGGACCACTACATCAGCTCAGACAACAAATGGAACCACTAGAGCAGGACTGACACGTGGGACCACTACATCAGCTCAGACAACACATGGAACCACTAGAGCAGGTCTGACACGTGGGACCACTACATCAGCTCAGACAACAAATGGAACCACTAGAGCAGGACTGACACGTGGGACCACTACATCAGCTCAGACAACACATGGAACCACTAGAGCAGGTCTGACACGTGGGACCACTACATCAGCTCAGACAACACATGGAACCACTAGAGCAGGTCTGACACGTGGAACCACTACATCAGCTCAGACAACACATGTGACAACTAGAGCAGGTCTGACATGTTGGACCACTAGAGCAGGTATGACAGGTGGGACCACTACATCAGCTGTGACCAAGTAGGTCCACTGCATCAGCTGTGACACATGGGACCACTACAGCAGCTATGACACATGGGACCACTGCATTAGCTCAGACACGTGGGACCACTGCATCAGCTCAGACACATGGGACCACTGCATCAGCTGTGACACATGGGACCACTAGAGACGCTTTGACACATGTGACCGCTACAGAAATTCAGACACATAGGGCCACTAGAGACGCTCTGTCACGTGGGACTAGTACATTAGCTCTGACACATGGAGCCACTAGAGAAGCTCTGACACATGGGACTACATCAGCTCAGACACGTGGGACCACTACATCAGCAATGCTATATGGGACCACTGCACCAGCTCTGTAACATGGGGCCACTATATCATCTCAGACACCTGGGACCACTACACCAGCTCTGATACATGGGGCCACTATATCATCTCAGACACCAGGGACCACTGCACTAGCTCTGACACATGGGGCCACTATATCATCTCAGACACCTGGGACCACTGCACCAGCTCTGACACATGGGGGCCACTGTATCATATCAGACACCTGGGACCACTGCACCAGCTCTGACACATGGGGCCACTATATCATATCAGACACCTGGGACCACTACAGCAGCTCTGACACATGGGGTCACTATATCATATCAGACACCTGGGACCACTACAGCAGCTCTGACACATGGGGCCACTATATCATCTCAGACACCTGTGACCACTACACCAGCTCTGACACATGGGGCCACTATATTATATCAGACACCTGGGACCACTACAGCAGCTCTGACGCATGGGGCCACTATATCAGCTCAGACACCTGGGACCACTACAGCAGCTCTGACGCATGGGACCACTATAGCAGCCTGATCATGTGAGACCACTGCAACAGTTCAGACACACCTATTTGAGAATTAAAATATTTGGCTTGGCTCCGTTCATTTTCAATCTCCCACTACCAAACACTGAAAAGGCTTAAGTAGCAGAATGTAGTTCAGATAACGGAATGCGTTGTGTCGTAGTTTACAGCTTGACTGCGATATGTCCTTCTTCGTCTTCTTCTTCGTACGCAGTCAGACAGTAACCATTATTTTTTCGAAAAAAGCGGCGGTCATCCTGAGGCTGTCGCCACTGCCATAGAGCTTGTCTTGCAGTTCCACTGGTGAATGCCACATCTGCTCTCTCTGATCCTCGTATGTCGGGCAGTTCTGCAGCAGATGTTCAGTGGTCATTTTACCAGTACCGCACGGGCATTCGTCGGTACACCCTATCTTCAATTTGTTGAATAGGTGGTACCTCAGTCTATTGTGGCCAATGCGAAGTCTGAAGACAACGACCTGCTCTCTTCGGTTCAACTGGTAATAGGCATCGTTTTTGGTTTCCCATTTGGTCATGTATCTGGCTTTGATAAGCCGTTTTTACTCTTCGTACGTCATACTAGTATCTGTTTGTGGTAGTCTTGCACCTTCTTTTGCCAGTCTGTCTGCCTCCTCGTTGCCTTGGATGTTGCAGTGTGATGGGACCCACTGTACCACTACCCTTTTTGGTGCGGACTGCTGGCACAGTTTGCAGAGTGCTGCTCTTAAGTCATTAATCTCAGTGTTTTTCTGGCTTTTTAGCACTGTGACTACGGCGAGAGCATCTGTAAGCAGGACTATATGGCTTTCATTTTCATTGTGTGTCACCATTTCTTCCACTGCCGCCCTCAGTGCCTCTGCCTCCGCTCTGAAATTGCTTGTGTACTTACCAGTAGCGAATGACAGTGTTATTAGTTTGCCATTTGGCAGGTTCAGGAATGCTCCTGCCCCTCCGTTCTGTGTATTGTTTGTTACAGAACCGTCGGTGTATGCATGGGTCCAGTCCATGCTTGGGTAGCTTTAGATATGAAGCTTAGGGTAGTATCTCTCCTTTCTTTTTCAGTCTGGCAGTTTTTGTTTCCAATACCTGGTATATTTTCTACCACCTCTGGAAATATATCCTGCCTCCAGGTAGGTTTTCGGACAGTAGTGATGGGTTTTGCACCTTTCGGTCCAACACATCCGACTTCAGCAATCATTTTTTGAGTACTAGGTTAGCATTCCCTCTGCGATCCTTTTTCTTAGCCAGTCTGCCCTGCTGCAGCCTGTTATTAAGGATCACCACGTGGAGGTGTAGAAGGGTCTTGGCAGCTTTGGTTCGCTGGCCCTGACGCTAGCAGTCAGCTATGAGTCGCTGACCACTGCAGCTCATGCGCTGCTCAGCATCTTGATCCCATAAACATATTTAATATGTAACTTTAGTAGTTGTTCAAAGTTATCATTTGGAGATACAGAGATTTGCCAGTCTTGTATATTTTCATTTTGTAGCTTGATGCCTTTCAGTGACGTCAAGGCGATGTATTGTTGCTTAAGAATGGGGCAGTTCAGGTTTATTGAAATTTGAATTGGCCTGTGGTAACTGCATGTTCAAACGATGTAGTACTTCTACATTTCTTAATTTACTATGAACTTGCTACAGTAAATAGTCACTTTCTCAATTTGCAGAAAGCCGTGTCCACATTTTTGGTATAAACTTCTTGAGAAAGGTGTTGATTATGACCATTGTTGAGTTTCTGCAGAAATGACTAAGCATGCAGGAAACTGATTCCATATAGTGTTCTCGTGAGTGTTTTGGAGACAAAAGGTATACAGGAATTACGAAAAACAAACAAGGCTGAAAACATGTGATGATTGATTCGAGTCTAAAGAGCACTATGCGAACTGACAAGAGAATCTGTCACCAGCTCAAGGACAACTTTGATCAGCATCGAACGCAACGACACGTTAAAGGGGCTAAAATCAGGAACATTCTATTAAGGTGCAGTAACACTAGGCAGGATAAGAGAGACCTTCGTACATAACATTAAGGGAGGATAACAACACCACAACAGATAGACTGGCTATCATAGCGGAATGTAAGCAGAATTACGCTGACCTATTTCCATCAATGGTTTAAATCTCCAAAAGGCTGGTATCAACAGAGAAAGAACCGATTGCATTGATTGAACCTTAGGAAATCACTTATGCCACCATGCAGTCAGAATCAGACACACCAATAGAAACATAGAGCAATAAGAGATGACCATAACGCTGGAGGTGAAATTCTAGCAGTTTAGCTGCCAAAGCTTTTTTAATAATTGGTTCAAAACATAAGGAATTCCCGACCCGTGTTCAAAGGCAGTTCTCATCCACAAAAAGGGAGATATCGAACTTTTTGGAAACTGTCGACCATTTTGTCTGCTTCCGATAATATGCAATGTATTTTCTAGATTTATTGTAAACAGAATTGAAAGAAAACGTGACATACACTAATCTCTGGACATCATGGATTCAGGAAAAGGTTCTTAAGTAATTTGGGAAATATACAAAAGCTACAATACGGCAATTGCGCGTTTCAATCGCCAGTATATATTCCGATTGGAAGTGAAGTTTGACAGGGTAACACGATCTCTTCAAGGTTATTTCCAACAGCTCTCGAAGAGATATTTTAACAGCTACATTGGATTTATAGAGACGTGAATCTAGATAACGAGAAGCTCACACATTTACCATGTGCGGACGACATTGTGCTCATCAGTCATACCACCGATGAGACCAAGGCCTAGAAGTACTTCAGACAGAGTTCAGAGGATTTGTATAGCTTAGAATGCATACAGCAGATACCCTACCAATAGGAGCCACCACAGCAAGCGCTCGCACATTTAATTCTGTGGTCATTCCAGTCTAGGTTTTTGGCATGTCGTTATGGTGGCCTTTTGACTACACGTGTCCACGGAGTCACAAAACTATGCGATGACGGTATAGTTTGACAACAGACATACGTTCCCTCTAGTACAGCACAGAAAAGGATAATGATGCTTTCAACATGTTGTTAACTTCCTCGCATACGGCATTCCTGTCGTATTGACATCTAAGAAACAAAGACACTCATCAAACGATCCATGAGGATAGAATGGAGAGATTAGCACAGATAAAACAAGCCAGAAAATGACAGCATAGACAAACTTGGCAGACATAGGGGAAGACAAAGATCTTCAGACTCAGAACGACACATTGTAGACTCAAGGCCCATCTCCACAGAATGGGTGTCATAGACACTGCCACGTGCGATTGTGGAGCACCCAAGCAAACACCATAACATATTCTGCAGGAATGCCCTACCTATGCAGACCAAAGAGAGGCAGTCTGGCCTGGGAAAGCGACCATGCTCGAAAAGCTGTGGGGGACCGGCGAAGACCTGAAACGCACAATCTCCTTCGTGAACCTCACCGGACTAGAATCATAACATTAGCTGATCGATGAAGAAGAAAAAAACACATAAGATGCTATGATTAATATGATTATGCAAATATATGTTTTATCGACTTAACATATGATTACGTACATGTTGCCATGCAGATCAATGTAATGTTGCTAGTCCGTGTGATTTGCATGCGCGTTCAACAGAATAAAAAGCAGTTGAAGTATTGCGCGACTATAGAACAATCTAAACATACCACCCGGAAAATATTTGAAAATGTGGAATATGTGTAGGCTACAAGACAAAATTAAGAGTACTTCATTTTATTGACTTTAGTGTTTTACTTAAAGCATAATGTAGATGATGTGGTCTAAAACAGTGATATGGTTGTGTACGGAACCTGTATATTGCTCTGAGCTGACATTATCTTCTATGTTATCGTTGCTGACATGGTCATTACAAATGCTGTCTATATCTCTGATCAAATATCATTGCAGCGATCATTTACATTGTTGAATTCTACCAGCAGGATTTGAAAGACTGAGGATTAAAGGCTGTCTGTTCCAGCAGTCAGCAAAAACTGTAGGTTCTGTGTTTATTTAGGGTCCCATTTACTGCTGATCACCTTATGTACATGATCTGATCATATGAGTATGTGTGACTGTGTGTCATGTGTTTATGTTTGTAATAGGCGTGTATATGTCTGCATGTAAATATAAATGTATATAAATGTTTCTTATATATATATATATATATTATTTATATATATAAATATGCTGCTCAAGCTCTGTTAGCGTAATTCGTCTCGTTCTCCAAACAACCACATAGCCTTCATCACCTTAAACAAGATCTGCGTCATAAACTAAAAGAAGGGGGTGAGACTTTTGCTCACGAACGTCTGCTAAATGCTGCAGAATATTGGCGAAGTGTCACATTAGCTACTCGAAGCCTCACCGTGCACCGCCAAATCATTTCTTATATAAAAACTTCCGATGGTTCTCGCACCACGTAAAAGTTCGTCATGGAGTCGATCACGAAAGCTTACTATAGCGATTCGTTTGTATCGTCATAAACTTCTCTAATTGATCTCAAATCCACATTTCCGGCTCTTCCTGACTTGCTATCCTCATAAATTCGCATTTTTGTCGAGTCAATGCATCTGGAAAATCATCAGTTGAAAATGACATCACTGTAGAGGATCTCCAG
Organism: Ariolimax columbianus; assembly: GCA_036924085.1. Lineage (NCBI taxonomy): Eukaryota > Metazoa > Mollusca > Gastropoda > Stylommatophora > Arionidae > Ariolimax > Ariolimax columbianus. The sequence goes on from JAVGWX010000002.1 coordinate 20,919,639, forward strand.
GATCTTTACCAACCCATAGCCCAACGTTTCATCCGTTATCTTCATTCGGCAGAAACACCTACCTCTTGGTGCCACTTGAGGACAACACTCTTGCACAAGAGGAGACAAATAGGTTTTCGGAAATTATTATCCAATTACTCTCCTCCCAGTCACTAACACGCTTTTTATTCGAAATGCATCCGTACCAGACTCTGCACCACTCTCGAGCGCACAACTCTCAAAGATTCGTCACCAGTCGCAAAAACGAGTTTTCAGCGTTTGTTCAGCACAATGGATCACATTTCAGCCTAATTGAATCAGCCAGAGAGTTCCAGACACACTTCTTATTTAACTTCATCGACTACAAAAAGCTTTCCTTGACGGAGTGATGTCTGATGTCGACAAGTACATCTATTTTGGCAAATTCTCCACAACGCTGACATACGACGATTGTCATCGGTGAATGATGTAGTAATCTTTGCAGACAAGGCAAAACATAGATGAGCAGGTCACATGTTGCGACGAGACAATGGTCAATGGGTTGGTCAGACGCTTTTGTTGTCCGCTACAACATCCGAGACGCCTCTTGAGAAGTAATAACCACGAACTGGAATACCGTGTCCCAAGACAGGGTCCGCTGGAGACAAAGTTGGGACACGCAGCTACAGGGTGAGCACAAAGTTCCTGGGAAACATTATCTTTTTATACTTTAATTATGGTAAATATGTTTTAATTGTTTTTTTCAGTTTTCCAGTTTATGATTGAATTACATTATTCGTTATACGAGTGTCTATATTACAGAAGAAAGAACTATGACTAGAATATATGTTGCGTTACTGCAGGGAGACGTTGAGATGAAATGCGAGCACAATTTTCACAGAGGCTAAATACACCTTCCCCTAGCCTAACACGCTGTAATTTTTGTTTGTTTGAATAAAAGGTTGCCTTTCTGGGTTCTACTGGCGAAGGTAACCTACTTTTAGCACCAGACGGTAGTACTTTGTGTGATTTCAGGACATATTGACCAGTGTATGGATGCATGTGATCTATTTGCATGTTTTCCACTATGGTACCTTTGCAGTACAGTAGTTATGCTAATCAGTGATTATACCGAGAAAATCTGTGTGATTTCAGGACATATTGACCAGTGTATGGATGCATGTGATCTGTTTGTATGTTTTCCACTATGGTACCTTTGTAGTACAGTAGTTATGCTAATCAGTGATTATGCTGAGAAAATCTGTCACTCCCAGTCAAATTTCAAACGAAGTTATTTAAAATCCTTATAAATAATGGAAGTGCCCCTCAAAACGTTCTAACCGTCTAGTAACAGGAGGACATCACGTGGAAGCACTGAAGGCATCATGCACCAGGCCGCCAAACAAATCATCTCGAAAGTGATTTTCTGATTTGGATATTCCCCGGTCCACAGTCAGAAAAATTATGAAACGGAACTGAAACCATTTAAACCTTCATGTGTGAACAAGCTGTCCGACAATGATATGGGAGGTACGTGACAAATCTCTTTTGTGGAGACGTCCAACTGTTAAGGCAATACAAAAATTCATTTCTCAACGGATGAGTGTGCCATTCATTTCTCTGAGCAGTCGAAGCGAGAATGCCTATTTCTGGTATATGGAAAATTCACATTTTTATAGAATAAATCGAACAACACACTCCGCACGTGAAATGGTTTAACCGCAAGTGCTGATAACGTTGCTTACCTTACCCTGCTACAAGACTGGTTGTTTTCACAGCGTCGCATGATATGACTACTGGAGTCAGCATTTCTTCAATAAAATGGAGCGCTGACGAATTTTATCGTTCTGTTATAAAAACTACTGAACAGGGAATTTAGTGGATTATGAATTGTATGCGGATCCGACATGATATAACCTCCCCGAAGTGCTGACTTAATGAAGTTTGATAACTCGCTCTATAGAAACACAGTTTATCATGTCGCCGCTTACTTACGGTTCACGATATGTGGCACGGAAGTCATAGATTGCTTCCTCAAAATGTAACCATCATAGATGAAAATATTCAGAAGAACGTGAACAAAACCAAATTCGATGCAGACAATGGAGAGCAACATACAGATGTTAATTAAATTTAATTGTCCAGGGACGTAGTGCCCACGACAGCAGTTCTTGAACGAAACAAATGCTATGACGTCATTATATTACGACTAAATCAGAAGATCCTGAATACTTACCAACTAATTATATATATCCACCATTCATTGCATTTGATGGGTTCCGTAGATGGGATTAAAAGAAGGAGGAATAAAGCCAGCTTATTCCTGCTGTCAATCATGCGTACCGACTGATTTAAAAAATCTCAAAGGCCTAGAAGGATTTTCAACCCACCTCCCATTCGCCAGTAGATATTCATCCAAATCGCTCGGTTACACGTTCCTATCTAATTTAAACACATTCATATCAACATAACTGGCTGTATTTGTTATGTCATTATTTCAGAGTATTTCATGTTCTAGTGTTGTATTTCTAAACCTCTGATTTGCATCTTTTGCTGACGGTCTTGCTACTTAACATGAAAGTCTGATTAGCTTAGTGATAGGTCTCTGGGTTTTACGGTTTGGGTATATGGTACAATTTCCATTTTCGGCACTCTCCAGTCCAACCCGCTGTATATGGGTACCTCGATTACTGTTAGGAAAAGAATGGCAGAGAGAAAGAGAAATACGCAAACCCCCACCCCCATCCCCTCTTGATAAACAAGCTGTGATATCACACAATGAAGTATCTAATGAAGTATCAATGAAGTATCTTCACCGATTGCACTATCTGCAAATGGACTACCTGTACCTTAACAATACACGACATTCCATTCATACATCTCCCACTTCATTTATTATATCTCGTTTTGCATTATGTTTAGGACGCCAACATTGACCCTAGAACCAGGTTCCACATAATGGCCAAGCTAGTACTCATGTCCACACTTCTGATCTGCAAACATGATGCACTTCAGCGGCTTGACCATTGAGGTCAGTGTCGTTGTTTTGACCTCTGTGGTGAAGGCTTCCATTCAACTAGAGCGTAGAGGACTCAGATACACTTTCTTCATTACATCCTAGGATATAAATAGTAGCATAAGAAATCAGTTACTAAAGATATTTCGTCGAGAGAAGGGTGTCGACGATATCTAACAACGACGGATTCAGAACATACGAAATGCCATCAATAAACAGTTTATTTCGAACTAAAATATAATTCTCTTATGTTATTGTTGCTGTTGTTATTCAAAGCTGCTCTAAAGCAGTGAAATCCTGATATGTCATTGGTGCTGAGTTACACAATACACTGAGTGCAATGAGAGACTCCTCACTAAGGTCCCCACATTGAGGATTGAGGTGTTGATCCCCACCTCCTTAACTAAACTTCCGTGGCATAGTCTATTTTTAGGTGCACGAACAAGGATAAGCGGTAGTGTCATGATCAGTGTTTCAGCTCACCCTGATTACTAATATATCCCGTTGTGACATCAAAGCGTTATAAGAACTGTCTACATGACATTATATGCCTCCTTCCCATTACATTCCATTCCATCAGCATTATCGTACCCATTACATTCCATTCCATCAACATTACCCTGCCGAATACATTACATTTCATCAACAATAAATTACCCAATGTATTACATTTAGTCAACATTATACTACTCAATGTAGCTTTTAGAGCAAGGTGATGTAAATGTAACTGGTTGAATACATACTCTGCAGGGTCTTCTAAACCAGAATAAAGATGTTAAGTTAAATTAAGTATTACAATTTCATCAACCTTAACCTACGCATTGTATTACAATTTCATCAACATTAACCTACTCATTGTATTACAACTTCATCAACATTAACCTACGCATTGTATTACAATTCCATCAACAGTATACTACCCAGTGAATTACCATTGCATCAACATTAGCTTATCCAATGTATTACAATTCCATCAACATTATCCTATCCAATGTATTACTTCTTCTTCTTCTTCTTCTTCGTACGCTGTCAAACGTCAACCTGTATTTTTTCGAAAAAAGCAGCGATCATCCTGAGGCTGTCGATACTGCCATAGAGCTTGTCTAGTGTTGCCACTGGTGATGGCCACATCTGCTTTCTCTGATCCTCGTATGTCGGGCAGTTTTGCAGCAGATGTTCAGCGGTCATTTTCCCGGTACCACACGAGCATTCGTCAGTGCCACCTATCTTCAATTTACTGAATAGTTCTCTCAGTCTATTGTGGCCTGTGCGCAGTCTGAAGACCACGACCTGCTCTCTTCTGTTAAATTTGTAATAGGCATCGTTTTTTGTGTAGCCAGTATGTTCTGTTTCCCATTTGGTCATGTATCTAGCTCTAATAAGCCTTTTTGACTCTTCGTAGGTCACACTAGGGTCTGGTTGTGGAAGTCATGCACCGTCTTTTGCCAGTCTGTCTGCCTCCTCGTTGCCTTGGATGTTACAGTGGCATGGAACCCACTACTCTTTTTGGTGCAGAATGCTGGCATAGTTGACAGAGTACTGCTCTTAAATCATTAAGTTCAGTATTTTTCTGGCTTTTTAGTGCTGTGACTACGGCCAGGGCATCTGTAAACAGAACTATATTGCTTTCATTTCTTTTGCGTGTCACCATTTCTTCTACTGCAGCCCTCAGTGACTCTGCCTCCGCTCTGAAATTGTTTGAGTATTTTCCAGTTGCCACTAACAGTGTTATTTTTCTACCATTTTGTAGGCTCAGGAATATCCCTGCCCCTCCGTTATGTGTTGTGTTTGTTACAGAACCGTCGGTGTATGCATGGGTCCAGTCCATGCTTGGGTAGTTTTTCGTTATGTACCTCAGGGTTATGTCTCTTCTATCTTTTTCAATCTGGCTGTTCTTGTTTCCAATACCTGGTATATTTTCTTCCACCTCTGGAAATATATGCTGGCTCCAGGTAGGTTTGCGTACAGTAGGGATGGGCTTTGGTGTTGTTAATGCGTTCATGGGGTCTTCGATCATCTTTGCTTTGGCTATTTCTGCAAAGCTTCTCCGCTTTAGTTTCCCATTTCCAAAATTATTTAGTCTCTGATGCAGTGGATGGTCTGTCAGTCTTCTGAGTTTCTCTGCTTGCTGCTGGGCTCTGCAGTCTTTTCTGTCGGTCATGGATTGCAAATTTGTAATCTTTTCAAAGTTCTACAATTGGCGTTGACTTCATGCCTCCTTTTATAACTCTCATGGCTTGGTTTTGAAGTTTGCTAATTTTGTCAAAGTTCGCCTTTGCTGCTGTTGTCCATGCCGCAATGCCATACTCGAGAACTGGTCTCACTCTTCCAGTGTACAGTTTCTTTAGTATACTTTAGCCTGCTCCCCAGCTTGTGCCAGCAAGTTTCCTCATGATTGTCATTCTTTCTCTGGCTCTCATTCGGTTTCTCTCGATCTGACTTTATCATGTCATGCGCCGGTCAAATGTGACTCCCATGTAGTTTGGGTTGTCATTTGGCCGCAGGTATTTGCCGTTAAGACTTATTTTGGAATTTTCTATCCAATGTATTACAATTTCGTCAACATTAATCTACGCATTGTATTACAATTCCATGAACAGTATACTACCCAATGTATTACCATTTCATCATCATTATCATATGCAATATATTACAGTTTCGTCGACATTCTTCTACACAATGGGGGAGAAATGAATAGAGTCTGGTTAGATTTATATGACCATGATCACAAATACCGACGATGCATTGTTGTCATTGTCATCCATAACGATACATTGACTGAAAATAAATATGTCATAATAACTCTGGAAAATAGTTTTCAGACAAAATATTTTTTCTTCTAAACACTTGGACGTATTTTGAACATGAATTTGATATTTTAAATGGCGAAAAAGCTCAAGTTTACAAATATGGAGATTCATTAGCTGTGGATGGACATGTCTTGAAGTCAAGCATGTCGAGCTCGTGATTTCACATGAAACGGATAAACTGTAAAGCTAATTGGATGTCACAATCTATAGCAGTCATTGCAACCACATTTCCTTCTTGTCATCCTTGACGTTGGGAATTGTGTGAGTTTGATATGCGTCCTGAATGTGTAAATAGTGAGTATTGTGTGCACTATATGAGCGGCACATTACTGTGCTATCACACAAGAAACTCAGTACAGCGATCATAAACAAGTTCACATCATTTACCTTTGTTGTGAGATCGATGACCAAAACATATATTTGGCGTCAGATGTATTGTCAATCATGTATAACCAATCTACGCTGCTGGTTGAACCGAAAACGACGATCAATGCTTTTTGCAGCTCCAATGCTGTGGAGGAAACTGACAAACTAGCTTAATGATTGTTACTTTTGCATGCTTCCTCCAAATGTACAAAGTAATTTCAAGAAGAAAAATTAGTTTTTGAGCTATCCTAATATACTTCTACAAGTACTATGCATCCATTTCATCAAGGGAAATCTTTCCTACTCCGGATCTATCAGATTCGTATACTTTGGATGATGAAGACAAATAGTGGGTCACCCAAACCTGTGAAGTCATCTACGGCAAGATATCCTTATTCCGTGCTTAATCAGAAGTCTAAACAGACACATAGGTATATGCGAGTGTGAATTATGTGAATTATATGATCTAGCAACATTTATAGAGTTGCCAAACAAGTAAGTGAAAGGTGTTGGAGGTCTAGAATGCATTAATTTAATTTTCTAGAAGAGAATATGAACGTGTCTATGGTTCGTGATCGGAAAAAAATGCTGCGTCCATTAAAAAAAATAACAGCTAGCTTTATTGCTTGCATTGATATACTGGGTATGATGGCAGCACTACAATTCGATTAAAATACAAATGGAGACTTCATTCAATTGTCACAAATTAGCTTACATGCTGTGTTGCTCTAAAATCGAAACGCTTTACAATCTGCTCCTTTTGGGAACGCAGTCCACTTGAAAGAAACATATAACAACATGAAACAACTTTTACATACCATCAGAAGTGGCAAGTATGAGAGTCAGGTTTGTGGTGACCTGAAGGTCATTGCTATATCGATGGAGCTACAGCAAGGCTATACAATGTGTTGCTGTTTTCCTTTTTTCCGAGACATTCGGCCAACATTTCAAGAAAATGCCAGGACGACCCTCAAAACAATCACTCGAAACAATGGAAAATTAATATTCTTAACGAACCACTGGAACTTCTTCTTCTTCTTCTGCGTACGCAGTCAGACAGTAACCATTATTTTTTCGAAAAAAGCGGCGGTCATCCTGAGGCTGTCGCCACTGCCATAGAGCTTGTCTTGCAGTTCCACTAGTGATGGCTACATCTGCTCTCTCTGATCCTCGTATGTCGGGCAGTTCTGCAGCAGATGTTCAGCGGTCATTTTACCAGTACCGCACGGGCATTCGTCGGTACACCCTATCTTCAATTTGTTGAATGGGTGGTACCTCAGTCTATTGTGGCCAGTGCAAAGTCTGAAGACAACGACCTGCTCTCTTCGGTTCAACTGGTAATAGGCATCGTTTTTGGTGTAACCAGTATGTTCGGTTTCCCATTTGGTCATGTATCTGGCTTTGATAAGCCGTTTTGACTCTTCGTACGTCATACTAGTATCTGTTTGTGAACCACTGGTACAATCAGCATGATTTTGATCCTTCCCTTGTCTACATTAATCTTGGACCAATGACGATTTGCAGAGGCATGAGAAATGTGCTTGTCGACAAATATAAGTTACAGCTTCCGAGATAAGTCTGTTGGTACCAGGGGCATACGTAAACCCTCTCACAGACTTACAAAAGACTAGGTTGCAATATGTAACTGAAATTACATTTCTCTGCCATCTCATCTAGATTTCTTCCTGTCTCGTCCCTGTGCTGTCACGAATAAGGCCAACGGCTTCACCATGAAAATTCTACCCTGAACGAAAGCCAACAAGGGAAATGTAACGCAACAATGCTAGCTGACTATTGATGGACGCCTGTGAGAGATGATCTAGACACTCATTAAAAGCGACAGGCAAAGCGGCGTCTCTGAATGATTTTTGCTATGAGGATTATTACATAAAATAGATATGCAAATGATTAAAACGTGTTAAATATCATAAACTAGAGCTCATCTGATGTTTTAACGGACATATTCATGTTCAGTAAACCAAGCAACATGACATCAACGTGGTTAGGCACATGACATCTTGTTTTGTTGTTCAGTGTCATTTATCTGAGCATTTAAAGGAAGTCTGCATAATTATTCTTCTACACTGTATATTTATTTGGTAAATTATCGCCGCATAAACTCCAAGTTTAGATGAAAGTGGTTGTAAGTCAATATTCATGTACACGTGAGCTGATGTCGTCTACCATCAGTAATAGTACTTGATTGTCTTCTCCTCTAACAACTGATGAAACATCGAAGTTCCATCTCCATTGATTATCCCGCCTGTATCGTTGTTAGATTACACGGTATACCTGCTGGTGTTAGCAAATGACAAGGGTTGATTTTAGCATGTTGACTGGGCTTATTATCATCATATGGCCGAGGGTTCAATACTAACATGGTTGGGGTGATCAATGTGAACACGTTGGTGGTGATCAATGTGAACACGTTGGTGGTGATCAATGTGGACATGTTGGTGGTGATCAATGTGGACACGTTGGTGGTGATCAATGTGGACATGTTGTTGGTGATCAATGTGAACATGTTGGTGGTGATCAGTGTGAGCATGTTGGTGGTGATCAGTGTGAACATGTTAGGGGTGATCAATGTGAACATATAAGGGGTGATCAATGTGAACATGTTTGTGGTGATCAATATGAACATTTAATGGGGGATCAATATGAACATTTTAGAGGTGATCAATATGAACATGTTGGTGAGATGATTAGAACTGAAAGCGAGTAGCGATAGACAATATTGCATCCGCAATAGAGTGTTCATATGGTCTAGCTTACATGAGTAGTGTGATGGTATCCAGGCGGTACATGTTTCACAAATAACGAAGTAGTTCAACTCCCTTTGCAAATGGGCTTTCGCAGCAAACCAGACTCATATGCAGCAGGTTCAGGTGCACTGATAATGCGATAGGGTGTTATTGCTATTGTTAACCATGGCTGCTGAGCAACCCTGCTCTTTGCAGCCCAGTGTCTCTCTTATATAAATACAAGTCTTCTTAAATTGTTCCATGGTCAGTACAGAGTATTAGTAATTGTCGGCGGTGCTTGTAAGAATCTTTACCTCATGTTCACAAGCGAATTGCACTTACTGAGTATATGTCTAGCTGTTTCATCAAAGCGAGAGCAATGTCTGGACATGGGCAGGTGCTGGGGATTGATGCGGTCTAAGTGGTTCTTGACTCTGATGTATCCAGTTCGGAACTGAAAACTGAGGCACTGATTTCTATGAAAGCGATGAAATAAGTTTATCATTATTGGTGGAAATTACATTGAGAGATATTGGAGAATTCGCCTTATTTCTATAATCCCCAAGGCGGTGTGCGTTGTACTGTTGTTTTTATTTTGCGCTATCGGCCCAGTGCATCCGACTTCAGCATGCATTTTATGTAAGGGTCTGCTTCCTCCTGCATTTTCTAAGGGTTTGCTTCCCCGGGGTAACGGCCGGTGCTGTGATGGGGATCGAACCCAGCACCGGGATCAAGATGCTGAGCAGCGCAAGAGCTGCAGTGGTCAGCGACCCAAAGCTGACTGCTAGCGTCAGGGCCAGCGAACCATAGCTGCCAAGACCCTTCTACACCTCTACGCGGTGATCCTGGATAACAGGCTGCATCAGGGCAGACTGGCTAAGGCGAAGGGATCGAAGAGGGAATGCTAACCCGGTACTCAAAAAATGCTTGCTAAAGTCGGATGTGTTGGACCGAAAGGTGCAAATATCGCAGTCAAGCTGTAAACTACGACACAACGCATTCCGTTCTCTGGACTACATTCTGCGACTTAAGCCCTTTCAGTGTTTGGTAGTGGGAGATTGAGAACGAACGAAGAAGAAGAAGAAGAAGTAGAAGTAGTAGAAGAAGAACCCAGCACCTTCGGCTGTGAGCCGTGCCACTTAACCACTAGGCCACGCCGTCCCAGTTTTTCTTTTAAAATATTTTTGTTACCTATTTACTGACTTGCCCTTGCATTGCTGAACTCAATTAATGATACATCATTAATTAATTTTATTCTTCGTCTTTGTTCTTCTTAAGAAATAAACATACCTTGTGCTTTAATAAACTTGCCGGTTCATGTCAGCATTTTCCCGTAAACATACCGTTTATCTCACAAATAATCATACACATCCCTCTCATAAACCTGGCCATCAGTCTGTGACTTATCCCATTCCAATTTAGTTTACCTTACAATTAATCACAACGATTTTTATATTAAACGTGGCTGTCTGTTTCCAGTACAGTTTATCTCAGAACATAAACACAGAGGTACGTCACAATGTTATCTCGTCACGCGACTGTTTATCTCAGAACATAAAAACAGAGGTACGCTACAATCTTATCTCTTTACGCTTCAGTTTATCTCATAATATAACCACAGAGGTACGCCACAATCTTATCTCGTCACGCTACGGTTGTTTGGTTGTTTTTTTTTTTTTGCATTCGCCTTATTTCTCTCCAAAGCGGTGTGCGTTACACTGTGGGTTTTTTTGCGCCTGCCGACCCAGTGCATCCGACTTCAGCATGCATTTTATGTAAGGGTCTGCTTCCTCCTGCATTTTCTAAGGGTTTGCTTCCCCGGGGTAACGGTCGGTGCTGTGATGGGGATCGAACCCAGCACCTTCTGGTTGTGAACCGTGTCCCTTAACCACTAGCCTACGACGGCCCCTCCCAATCCTATCTCGTCACGCTACAGTTTATATTAGAACATAAACATAGAGATACGCCACAATCGTATCACTCTACAGTTTATCTCAGAACATTAAAGCAACAGTGCGTCTCATTTATCTCTCGTCACTCTACAGTTTATCTCAGAACATGAAGTATACAGTCGTCTTATTTCTTCTCTCGCTACAATACAGTGTATCACTCATTAGGGCTTGAAGAGCCCATGCAATTACTTTGTAATTCTTATGGTTCAAGATACGTGGAGAACATGTTCAACTCTTTGCCTGTTTTCCTCACACTGACACACGTGTTTGTATCTGATTCTGTTTTGAATGTATGGTGTCTGAGTCTGTAGGAACCAGTTCGCAGTTTTAACATTGTCACTGAATACTGTCTTGGTACGGAGCTAATGCATATATAATACGTGACTCTCCAGATTCTCTGTATTATTTGTCTCTAACACTTTTCATTATTATTGCCTTTATTTATCCATATAGCGTGTTCTCGTCAGTTTCGATTTTACTGACTGACAATCTTTCTATTGTCATTTCTTGATTTTTACACATTTTTAACACAGTATTATCCGGCATCAGAGTTTTAAACTTAATTTTAGGCAATGGTCTGGAAAAATTAAAATCATTTCTTTAATTAAACGTTACAAATATACTTTTTCTTTCCTAGAAGCAAAGAACAGTAAAACTGAACATCCTGTAGAAAATAAAAGTCACAGGAAAGATGATGGAAGTCATCTACGACACATAACGAGTGACGACACAATCAAACCAAGTCACTCACTTCTTTTCTACCCTGTGACATGCCCCCGGATGCGCTAGGCCCGAATCAGCTCAATCGATCCATTTGGTATAAGGCTCGTTATAAAGAAGAAACCCTCATTAATATTAAAACCCGAACTCGAATGAAAGGATGCTAGTTGTTGTTATTGTTGTTGTTGTTGTTGCTGGTGGTGGTGCTGGAAGTTACTCGTGCTGAGATGAGTTAATAATTGACTATATGTCTTTAGTACCGGGTTAAAGTGGCTCGTCTTACATGTGACAACCCGAGTGTACTTGCCAAGGTGGACAGAGTGAGGCTTTTCTGTAAGCTTACCACTAGAGGGACTACAGTGACAACCCCCGCCTCTACTTTGCTCAGGCTTCTCTAACAAAGTCTATTTCCCCTGTTGCAACAACGAAGGCGTGATATGAAAGGTGGAGGGTGGGGGAGGGGGGGGGGTGTGTGGAGTGGTTTTGATCAGCGTGTTTCATATGCTCCCGATTACTCTTCGTTTCCAACGGAATAACGAGCCAAGCATCCAGTTGTTAAAACATGCAACATCCATAATCATTATCACAAAATATGTATAAGTAACATAAAAAACCACTTCGCTATTTATTATTTAACTACAAACGATCCTCCACCATACAACATAGTAAGTTCCTCATCCCAGGACATTATCTATCTCCACGTGTAAGCGTACATTGACGTGGTTCGAGAACGTGCACGCCCTATTGATCCCGTGACCTAAACAGGAGGGAGCATTGCTTAGAGGGGGGTCAAAGTTAGTCACTGAAGAGCAAGTAATCATACAGGTTTAGCTGCAGAATCCACCGACGAATGGTATATGATCTACGCTGCACCAATCCACCACAAATATATAGGGTTAAATACATTCGTGTCTTGTAGGTCAACCGACATTGCATCGCATTCCCTATGTTAACAATTTCCAGACGGAGGTCAATTTCAGATGGCTCTACTAAGGAATGAAACGATGGCAGATGCAGATGTGTTTCCTACGTCCCGTACGATATTATGATGCCTCTTACACAAAGGACGGTTCACGAGTTCAAATTGATGAAGATTTGTCGTTTTCTCCGATAACAAGAGCTACCAGCTCACAGCTGAAGGGATGATATAATCTTCAACATCACCATCATCATCAGCTGAGTGGACCAAATGATTAATATACAACTATCAGTAGAATATTTCATATTTGTGAGGTTCATTAGTGGGTCTAGATACCCACTGACCCAGGTAAAAATCTACACACAAGTAGTCACTGACAAAACGCACCCATTTCAAATGTCAACTGCGTATATCATGGATACACTAACCAAGAAATGGATATACTTGTAATGGATGTACTTGTAACTAGCTCGGGAGAATGACTGCCAGGTCACCAATGCCAAGACATAAACAAAGGAAAAGAATGGATTTGCACTGGGGATATTATGACAGACTACCACCGAGTCAGCATTACCCTGGGAATTGGATGCAAAGACTTGTGCAGTAGGAAAACATACCTCGAAGTTATAGGAAGAGGGACCTGGAGGTTATGGGAAAACAGCCTTCGAGGTTAAACATCTAAACAGTGAAAATGGGAATTATGTTGAAGATGTCCTATATATCGATGGATCTGTGCTGTGCTGTAAGACAACCTGTCGTATGATTCTCTGCTATGCTGGAAGGCAGTATTGTCGCTAATCGGAACAGTGCATATACAACAACAAACCTCAGCACGGTAATTGCGATCGTGCCGGTTACTTTGACTTTGATGTGACGACTATCTGAGATCTCTTAATTGAGTGTCGTAATGGTCTTTGACTGAGGTTTTGCTTAGGAAGGCACATAAGAGCTAATTATGGCATTTGTGGATAGTGGAAATAAAGGCATCGAACCTTTAGGATCTATGGTGGATATATCGTTCTGCTCATGTTGAGGTTTGCAGGAATGAAAAAGGTACGTTCCTGTCACAAGGAAACTCCGTAATGGAAACATTAGCAAATACTGAAGGTGAATTTTTGAAGTTAACCAACGACCTTCTCGCGATAATACAGAAAAACACTGACCGCAGCATGTTTAAATTCATGCCCGGGTCCACAGACAGAGGCTCATGAGTCGACGGAGGAATAGTGTGTAAAACTATGGGACTGCTAAAACCGACAGTCTCTTAAATCTTAAAGATGTATTGAGAACAAAACAATCGGAGAGATGGGGGATAGTAGGATGGTCAATGCGTTATGGTATTTTACTCCTGCAGTCGCTGCATAATGTGCATGATAGTTTTATTTCATCACCGAGTAAAAAGATATGATGAAGTTGCGATCATCATACACAAACATTATTAGTGGCCTCCTATTGCATGCTGGATAGGAAAGATGGGCCCTATTCTGTTTATCATGTGAACAACTCAGGTAACTGCTTATATCTTCTTATCAAATGGAAACAATGCTTAAAACAAACGCCAGCTGCGCAGGATTTTAAAAATAAATATACTCGAAACTGACGTTTGAAAAAAAGCTGAAAGTAGTCTCTTGGACGAACCAGAAAAATCATTAAACCATAAACAACTAATAGAACAAGGTGCGAATACACATCGTACATTCATATTTTGAAAACTAAGAATATAGTATTTGAGATTAACAAAACATGACAAGTAAAGATTGTCATTGTTTGAAGAGGACAACAACTGGACTTGATCATTCAGTTGCTGTCACGAGGACATAATAATAATGCGTGGCTTCCCCGTAGTAGTGAGCGACACGGGAATGAAAACAAGCATAGCACAACCGCGTGGAGGACCACGGTCCGTCCTCACCAGCACGCTCGGTATGTGAGGAAAGCTACTACAACCTACCACTAAACGTCCTTTTTCAGGGAGTAAACATACTCATTGTGAGCATTCACAACAGCAACAACAACAACTTGCGAGGCATATCGTAAACAACAAATGGTTGAGCATGGAGCTGACTACCGCGTCTATCAGACACTATAGGCCACCAGAAAACGGATAGCATGTACGTGGTATGGCTGAAAACCTACAAGACATACCTGGGCACACCGAGAACACACTGGTCTCTACAGAAACTATAGTCGGGGTATTGGATACAGACATGTGGGTCAGTGAAACTAAATAATGACGCACCTCTTTAATGATAATATTACTGTTAGAGGTAGCCTCATAGCTGACAATGCTGTCAGGGATGAAGTGCTAGAAAAATAATTGCATTGGATTGCATCTACTTCCGTTCGTCGCTACCTTTTCTTTCTTTTAGTATGCCGGTTAACTGTGTACATCTTGATAGACTTGGTGGTGCCGATAACGGGATCTAACTTGAAAGACAAGAGATATACCATTGCGCTGTTCAGAGGCTGCTGAAAAACATGATAACGTAATGATAACACTGTAGTTGATAAAACAGCAACACACAGACTGCGCAAGCTTGAAAGCAAATCACGTTGCTAAATAAGGGGCGCCAGTGAGGACAGAGAAGCGGCATGGAAAACCATTTAGCTACAGTATCATTCACTACTTCAATATGTTATAATTTGCAGAAATAGACATGACTCTTGTGACATGTTCTGTGTTGTTTCTGCTTTATAAAACACACCATGGATGATTTCTTTACAAGAGAATTGAAACCCTACAATTGCGAACTAAGTGAAAGTTGAAGACATCGTTAGAGCCCTCGGCTCTTAGACTAAATATGGCATGGTATAGTCACCCCCAGCTACAGTCTTCCATGCTGTACATTCTTACCTGGCTTTCTCAGAGTTAGAGGGGACAAGACAACACGATAATTAGTTTCCTTCAACACAATGAGGTTGTGACCTGATGATATGGATTCTCTAGAACACTATCCGTAACGACTGTTACTTAGTAACGATTTACAACGTTGTAAATATATTATATTAATGTTTTAAATGTGAACGAGCAGAATAAGAAAGATATTAATCATCTGGGACTAGTACATGATGTGTTTAGGTGAAGAAGAAAAGAAAGGAAAGACGATTGACAGTGCATAGAATGGAGTGAGTGAGAAGACGACGAGAAATAGGTGGAAGAAATGGGAGAAAAATATTTGGAGAAAACTACGAAGAAAATACAAAAGAAGACAATGAAAAAGATACAGAGAAAGAATAAGAAGAAAATAGACTACACAGAATGAAGAAAAGAAACCATTAACTTACTTGTCCATATAATTCTTCCGCAAAACACCGTAGTGAGCTTAAGTTGCTTTTCTTGGGCCTGCTATGTTTCGTCGGTTGTTGCAAGTCACACAGTAGTCGTACCTATATCTTCTTGTGTTGTAGCTTGCAGTAATGGTTAATCAGGTTGCATTCTCAAAAAAGGACCAAACTAATCATCGTGTCTTGAATCGACGATACGGGTAGTTATGATCATATGTCTAATGTAACTGTTTTTCAATGTATCTGACTTAGTGTTACCAAAGACTTTGCTTGGACATTTAATACCACACATTGTTATAGTCTTTAGCTACGACTGAAAAAAGTACCTCAGCTTGACATGGATAGTACACAGTTGGTGTAAACAAACTGTTTTTCAGTTTATGTTTGCCGTGAAACTGATAAAAGGAAGTTTAAAAGTGACAAAGCGACATATATAAAAGACAGAGAAGCAAGCAAAAGTTTCGAAACATGGATTTTTCATTAAGAAAAAAAAGAAAAAGACTAAAAGTAAGGTATAAGAAAGAAACAAGACAATAGAAAAATAAGAAGAATAATACTAAAGACATGCGAGAAAATAAATGAACATGTAATGAGATCTGGGCATTTGATGGACGAAAAACGAGAAAGAAGATACACAATTAGCGAAAGTTCAAAGACAAGATCGTGTGAAAGTGGACAAATGAGAAAAACGCAGAGAGAAATAATTACAGGAAACAGGTAGCAAAAGATAAATTCATGAAAGCAAAGAAGAAAACGTAGATAGAGAAAATACATTAACGTAAGTAGATAATGAGATGAATACGAAGGCAATGTAGAAGGAATATAAGAAGAAAACAATGACAACATAACGGAGGTGGAGAAACAACTGACAATAATACAGACAGAGGTGAATATGAAAAAGGAAATCGTAGACGAAAAAGATAAAGAGAGAAACAACTATATATTGAATATGAAATCGTGAAATGGAAGAAGAATACTGGCGAGAATAACAAGAAGAGGACAAGAAACAGTACTATGGATGAATACCTTTATGGTTCATGTAGAAACTTGTTCTATCCTCGCTAATGTGAATCCCAAACCTCTCACTTCTTGTTAAAAACGAGTTACTATACACACAAAACCCGGGGTAATTAGTGACGGGAGCAGAGGGTCTCACGTCTTGAACTCGTAACTAGAAGTTCGTGCACAGGAGCTAGAATTCCAAGCTACTCTGGTATACAAAGGGCGAAAAATACTCTGAGGAATATTAGAGAACGTTTGTGAACTAAGGGGTAGATATGGTAGAGGATAGAAGAGCAGCGGTGTAGGGGAGGACTATAGACAAATGTAGGTGCATGAGAAGGTTAATTAAATATGAAATATAGTTTGACAATGTTCACTGTACTGGAGGTAGGGTAATGGAGAAAATGAATTTAAGAAAAGAGGGTTAGATGAGGAGAGGTACAAGAGGAGAGAGAGAGATTTAGTAGAGATGCGATAGAATGAGAGAAGGGAAAAGCGATGAACAGCTAATGTAGAGTAACTAAAGGATTGTTGAAACAAATGGCGAGTTTAGTGGCATGGCCATTTTTGTCGCTAGCCGCGTAAGACCTTCTACTTATATCAGATATACTTGGTCAATAACTGGACAAGCAATCACTGACCACCACGCCTGGTAATGTTTTCAATTATAACCTTAAACTCCCTCTACTTCCCTTGGCCGAGTGTTTTCCATCGTACGGTGTCATTACTCGAATGTTTTCCATTTCAGCGTCAATCGTTCTTCTCCAAGTTGCTTTATGTCAGTATCCCGTTCGCCTTCCCCGTGGGTTCCATAGCAAGGCGGTTCTAATGAAAGTGTCAGAAACTCAGAAAAGACGGCCAAACCTGATTTTGACAGAAAAGCTATAAAAAAAGTATAATTTACGTGTCAACTGTAAAGCTTATGATGTACATCAGAGAAGAAAGGTAAACCAGGTTAGTGACAGGTTCACGAGAGGGAAAAAGTAGGGTAAGTTAGTCATAAAAACAGGATAGAAATGATAATAGGGTACATTTGTGACAGGTACAGACAAATGAGACGATATGGTAGATTAGTGATAGGTGCAGTACAGGGAGACGATTGGGTAGATCAGGGAAAGGTACAGGATATGCAGATGATAGGGTAGATTAGTGACATGTACAGAAATATAAGATAATAAGGTAGATTAGGGGCAGGTACAGGAGAAAGAATGTAGTGTGGTATAGAAACGTAATCAGCAAAGAGAGAAGGTAAAATAGAATAGTCACAGAAACAGAAAATAGATAAGGTAGAGTGAAATAGTTACAGCTGCACTAAGGGGATACGGCACAGTGGAACAGGAGGTGGGGAATCGAATGTGTCGTATCCCTGCCCTTTACTATTTCCAGATAGAGCATAAACTCCTACTAGCCTGCACGAAGTACAACAAATATCGATTCTTCAAAGAATTTATTAAAGTACTAAGCATATTATGTTATGTTCATAATAATATATTTAAGTGTATTTCACGAATACCCATAGGTGCTCAGTATCTCAATAAATTGTACTAATGGTCTCTGTTGTTCGCTGTTGGAAGACACTCTTTTTTAATCCTCTCATGTGCCCTACTCCGCTTAATAATAGTTTCATTTAAAAGTGTCGCAGTCTGTGCTGATTCATCCATCGCATGCTCATCACCCAACGGGTGGTCAAATTAACACGCATATCTATGTTCAAGATGTCCATAATCGTTCTTGTGCAGCCAGGATATCAGACCTTGCATTGCTTAGAACCACAACATAAAGACGACAATAGATTCCCATCAGCCCCTGGAGGTTAATGGTCTCTACAGTTCATACCTTCGCATTTCTTAATCATCCCTTTTGTACCTTCAGAAAAAGGGATTGGAAGCCTGACATGAATCCTGCCATTCTGATCTCAGATAGTCACTCTAGAGATCACAGTTTCCATATCCAGTATCTTAATGGCGAGTAATGTTATGCATCCCTTCCTCCGCTCACCAGCGATCTGATCTCTCACTCTAGCAGAGAAACCTTAACCTGACTTGCCACTGCACAGAATTGATATGTCGGTATATCTGATAGAATCCCTCTGCTGTGAATTAGCAAAATTTTATAACAGTAGAGGTGAGATGTAACATTGAAGATGAATGGGGAAACTATAGAAGAAACAATATCAGAATTGAATGGTGAATGATGCACTGGCAGCAGCGAGTGATGTATAGTGAGTGTCAGATAAGCGATATGAAAGTTATCATATGATCACTTGACGCTTAGCAAGAACTTGTAAAACATTCGCTAATTGAGTGTTTATGTATTCCGAATGCTCGTAGAATGAATTGATTGAATTGTGCTGCTTTCCCGGTTGTTCCAGACATTAACATGGCTGATTGAATAATTCAATTCAGGTCTTGATCAGAACATACTACACATTTGACCCGCCCTCAACTCTATACACATAACACATAATGTCAACACTGTAACTTTCATTTTGCTTCGACATTTTCCTGCATGTGGAACATAGAACAGTTAGAACAGCAGTTATGTCCCCTTTCAGTCTTTCCCGTTTACAGGTAGAATGTATTATATCACACACGTTGAGGCCTTCTTTTGTTGTCCTTCCAAAACTATCATTCTAAAACTATCATTCTAAAACTATCATTCTAAAACTATCATTATAAAATTATCATTATAAAATTATCAGCCCAGACCTATTATTCTAAATGTATCATTCTTTAACTATCATTCTAAAACTATCATTCTAACACTATCGTTCTAAAAAATATCAAAATTAAATAAAAATTAAACAACTAACAGTCTAAAAATTTCACTCTGAAGCTCACATTCTAAAAGTATCATTCTAAATGTATCATTTTAAAAGTATCATTCTAAAAGTATCATTCTACAAGTACCATTCCAAAAAATTTAAAATTCCAAAGGTATCATTCTAAACGTATCATTCTGAAGATGCCATAGATGTCATTCTGAAGATATCATTATGAAGGTATAATTCTAAAAGTATAATTCTAAAAGTATAATTATAAAAGTGAAATTATAAAAGAATATTTCTATGAGTATCATTCAAAAGGTATCATTCTGAAGATATCAATCTAAATGTATCATTATAAAAGTATCTTTGTAAAAATATCATTATAAAAGTATCATTCGAAAGGATAATTCTAAAAGTATATTTTTGAAGATATCATTCTGAAGGTATGATTCTGAAAGTATCAATCCAAAAGTATCATTCTAAAAGTATCATTCTAAAAGTAAGATTATAAAAGTATCATTGTAAAAGTTTCATTCTGAAGGTATCATTCTAAAAGTATCATTCTAAAAGTAAGATTCTAAAAGTATCATTCTAAAAGTATCATTCCAAAAGTATCATTCTAAAAGTCAATATCTAAAAGTATCATTCTAAAACTATCAATAATTGAGTACGTTGTTATTTCAGGGGTCCACAAATGAGTATTTATATGGCGGAGAAATAGAGGCCCTTTGTTCATAGTTGTCAACGGTACCTGGCTGTTTTGGTGTCAGCTTGGATAACGGGGTGAGGGATCAACATGGTTTCCAGAGTAGTGAGCGATACACAGATAAAGCCATGCATAGCACAACCGCCTGGAAGACCCCAGTACATCTTAATCAGCACACTCGTGATGGGAGGAAAGCTACTGTAACCCGCAATTTAACGTCCTTTTCAGGGCGCATAAAAGAGTAAACATACTCATTAGGGGCATTCGAAAAAAAAATTTATAGTTGCTAGCCCCAAGCACAACCTGCCTTTATTCATCATCTTTGACATACTTGGAAAGTTGTTGTTGTTGGAAGATAATCGTGCTGCATTGTTTTAACTCCTGACGACATTTAAATGATTGCGAGTTAGAATAGCTTTTCTTACATTATGAGGCGCATTTCAGATGGTAAACCCGGTCCTTCTTCTGAAGTGCGATGCAAGGTTTATGAGGAAGCTCACCAATTTGAAATGGAAAGTGTCGACCTGAACTGCGTTTGCCAGTCTGCTGTGGCACATCCTGTTTCTAGAAGCACGAGCATCGGGGTTATGATAATATGGTTTGGCGTTTGTTGCTCTCCAGCACTTGCTTGGAAGATTGCAGTGGCACCATATGGCTGATAGAAGTGAAGAGAAGGCTGGGAAAACATATTCCAGTTTGGTTATGTTGTCTCTTTCGTGGGAAGGAAGACTAGACCCACGCCACTGACTTGCAAGTCCTAAAGATGATTAAAGGGACAAGCAAACTCACCATGTAAAACAAATGTGTAAAATCAAGAAAGCTGCAGGAGCACAGAACCTACAGCTGCAGGGTACAGAACATGCAGCTTTACTGGTACAGAACATACAGCTACAGCAGCTCAGAACATACAATTGCACAGGCACAGAGCATACAGCTGCACGGGCACAGAAAATGCAGCTGTCGGGGTACAGAACATACAGCTGCCGGGGTACAGAACATACAGCTGCCGGGGTACAGAACATATCGCTGAAGGGCATGGACATAGAACATACATCTGCAGGAACACATAACATACAGCTGCAGTGCAGGGGCACATAACATACAGCTGCAGGGTAGGAGCACATAACATACAGCTGCGGGGTAGGAGCACATAACATACAGCTGCGGGGTAGGGGCACATAACATACAGCTGCGGGGTAGGAGCACATAACATACAGCTGCGGGGTAGGGGCACATAACATACAGCTGCAGGGTAGGGGCACATAACATACAGCTGCAGGGTAGGAGCACATAACATACAGCTGCAGGGTAGGAGCACATAACATACAGCTGCGGGGTAGGGGCACATAACATACAGCTGCAGGGTAGGGGCACATAACATACAGCTGCAGGGTAGGGGCACATAACATACAGCTGCAGGGTAGGGGCACATAACATACAGCTGCAGGGTAGGAGCACATAACATACAGCTGCAGGGTAGGAGCACATAACATACAGCTGCGGGGTAGGGGCACATAACATACAGCTGCAGGGTAGGGGCACATAACATACAGCTGCAGGGTAGGAGCACATAACATACAGCTGCGGGGTAGGGGCACATAACATACAGCTGCAGGGTAGGAGCACATAACATACAGCTGCAGTGCAGGGGCACATAACATACAGCTGCAGGGTAGGGGCACATAACATATATATGCAGGAGCACAGGACATACAGCTCTAGGTGCACGTGTAATACATCTATAGTAGCACGGAACGTGAAGCTGCAGGATCACTGAAACATACACCTGTAAAAGCACATGAAAAATACAGATGCAGTAACACAGAACATTCAGCTGTAGGATCGCATCTAATACAGCTGAAGGAGCACACAAATTGCTTGTTTACGCATGGGGTCTGGGGTGAGTCATCTACAGTTATGATCACTCGTTTAATAATGAATCAAATAGAAGAAAAAGAAGACGGAGAAACTATGCGGAGAGATAGTGTGAGGGAACGCATGTGTGGATCATGTTTGGAGAAGTCACAGACAGGTGTAGAAAAAAGGAGATATGATTAGAAGAGTCTGTAGAATATGATTCGATTTACCAAATCATAATGAATTAGCACGATGAAAGATATAACGGATATGGCATATTATCGGTGACGGTGAACACAGTGAGATAACAAGATTGAGAGGAAAGAGTTTCCTGGGGAAGAATGCATTGTTTTATATGACAATGAATTATTAGGAACAGAATAATTACTGAAGATGATTGAGGAATAATGGAATAGCAACATGGACGGATATAACATACGAGCTAGTTAGAGTGAAGTACTGACATATGCAGGAGATGAAATATGTAATGGGGAATATTGGCATGAACAAGATCTGCGACATGTAGAATGGGCGTTTGACCATTTACAAGAGAGAAGACATGTACAGTCAAACATTAGTATTAAAAGTTATTGCGAACGATGATGGAGTTAGCATGATAATTGTGTGGGCAGATTTGGCCGTGTATTGGTCTGTATGTGCCTGAGAAGGCCTATAGTTGATCTGCGCAACATACAGCAAGGAAACACTCGTGAACGACGTTATTGGTTCAACATGCGTGTGGAGCTTGTTGGTGGCTCGGTTTTCCAGCGCTGCATCTGAGATGGTCGGCTCATCCAGGCAAGCATCTTTTGTGATTGAAGCGCGCATAGATGAGCGACCAGACGGAAGCGATTCCCAAGTGGCAATATCTATATCGAGGTCTTTCTTAGAGACATTCAGCGAATCCTTGTATCCTTTTTCTGTCCACCCGATAGACACTGCTATATATTGAGTGTATTCAGTGTTGATTAGATAAGTCGTGGTCAGGAATGAGAACAGCACGCCCAGCCCACCATCCTGGCGGTCTGCAGCAAGGTATAGATGCTAGGGAGTTGTGCCCTTTAGAGAACTAAGCAATTGAGCTGAGTGGCCGGTTGAAACAGCCCCTGTAAACGTGATTGAGCCGTTTGGCTTGACTGGTGTATACTGTTCAGACCTGGCAAGCGTAACGGAGTGGGACTAGAATCATGGCATGAAATACTTGAGCCTTGGTTTCTACACTGATGTCCTGTTGATTCCATACATTTTTCGGATGACGGGCAAATACAGCGATGGCCTTGGTAATCAAATTAGACACAGACACCAACAATAGTGTTGCCAATGCTAAGAGCGGCGGGGAAGTGACACGTACGAGAGAGGCGAGATGTAGAATCGCATCGTGACTGGTATGAAAGAAGGGGGAAGTATAGTCGATTAGTGACTGTCAGGAAAGGAGGTCTAAGTAGAGTCGATTAGTACTAGGGGCGAGAGAGGCAAGAAGTATGGTCGATTAGTGGCTGGAACGAGAGAGGAGAGAAGAAGAGCTGATCAGTGACCGAAACGAAAGAGGAGAGAGGTAGAGTCAATTAATGACTGAAACGCGAGAGGAGGGAAGTAGGGCCTATAAGTGACTGGAACAAGCGAGGCGAGACGTAGAGTCGATTAGTGACTGCAGCGTGAGAGGCCAGAAGTAGAGTCGATTAGTGACTGGAGCATGAGAGGCCAGAAGTAGAGTCGATTAGTGACTGGAGCGTGAGAGGCCAGAAGTAGAGTTAAATGGTGATTAGTACGAGAGACGAGATGTAGAGTCGAAAAGTGAGAGGAGAGAAGTGGTGTTGAACAGTGACTGGTGCCCCAGAGGCGAAAAGCAGGATCGAATAATGACAGGTATGAGGGAGGCGAGAAGTATAGCCGAATATTGACAAGTACGAGAGAGGTGAGGTGTAGAGTCGAATAACAGGTACATGGTTGTTTAAAAGAAGTTGTGACATATTTACATTAACTAATAGCTACATAGGCAGAGATATGAAATTGGACAAGTGACTGGTAGATGTGGGTGTACAGAGGAGTATTACGCGGAGTAAAGAAATGGCAGGCATATGAGTGAAGAGAGTTAGAGTAGAATTGTGACAGGTAAGTGAGGAGAGAGCACTAGAATGGTATTGTGACAGGTAAGTGAGGGGAGAGAACTATAATGGTGTTGTGACAAGTAAGTGAAGGGAGCGAATTAGAATGGTATTGTGACAGGTAAGTGAAGGGAGCGAATTAGAATGGTATTGTGACAGGTAAGTGAAGGGAGCGAATTAGAATGGTATTGTGACAGGTAAGTGAAGGGAGCGAATTATAATGGTATTGTGACAGTTACAGGAGAGGAGAGAGCTAGAGTGGAATTGTGACAGGTACAGGAGAGCAGAAAAGTACATATGAACAGTAACGCAAACAGGAGGGGAAAACGTATCGGCATGAGTATGCATAAAGTATAGCAACGTCTATAAGTATAGAACATACTCGAAATGTAACATGTAAAGAGGAAGATATATGTTTTAGTAAAGGTGAGATAGACAATAAAGATGCAGCACTAGCAGCATTGAATGGTGAATGATAGATTTCGAGTAACGAGAGATGAATAGAGAGTCAGAGTGGCGACATGAAAGTGTGTTATAACTAAACCGTAAGCACTTACATCAAGGGCATTCGTTAAATGGATGCTTATTTATGTATTCGGAATAGTTGTACCAAGGAATGATTTAATACTGTTGTTATTACCATTGTTTTGGCGTGTTTGTGACTATCATTAACCTAGCTGATTGAATTATTCAAGTCACGTCTGGATTAAACAAATTACACATTTGATCCGTGATCAACGACATAAATAACACAGCATGTCAACACGGTAACATATATGTTATTTCGTCCTGTCACCACTACAGTTAACCTTCTCCCCTCTTCTCACGGAAAACCTGTAGCTTTCTTTAGCTATCATTCCAAACTGGCATTGTTGAAAACACATGCATATGAAGAGTTATAGGTTCGAGCAATAAAGGGTGTCTGTACTTAACAGTCGCCACAAACTGCACCGTGTTAGGGTTTTATTTTTCCTCAGATAGAAGAAACGTATACATTACATAGTTTTGAATACTGCGCCTGATGATCGGAAGTTCGACTTCTACACAGCTAGACCGGCTGCTCCCGTAATCTTACATCATAATCAGTTACTTGGAACATCACTGTATCATAAATGCTGTAATGCTTCGAAACTTCTCATAAAACCCGTAAGACAAGTCATACTCTCCAATCGATCGACGTGTACGTGGCTGGGTGGGCAATAACGTGGCTTTGTTAATAAGAGTAGTTAAACTGGTTTTGTTTGTTACAAACGTCTTTTTGCTACCCTACCTTTCCGTAGGCAGTCCTTTTGGTTATGTCAGGTGATTAGACGGGTTGTCCTCACTACTAGGAGGGGCTCAGACTACCCGTGATCCTTGATGTTGTGAACCTGCTAGTAAGTCTTGAAATTCACTAAAGTGAGTTTGACAGTGACCCACCTTCATCAGTAAGTTGCGGAGTGTAAGACGAACTAACCCATTCATGTTGCTTAAGAAGGTTCGTCAAGACTGATCTGCACCAAAATGTGTACATATGGCTTGGAAATGAAACTGGCACTAATGATTGTCTATGTGGTAGTGGCCTACTCTAATCACTGCCCCACCCAGAAGATTACCCTCCCTCCCCACCTCTCTCCCTCCCTTCAATCCGCTCATGACCACTTCAGACAATGCTGTTAGAAATGTGCACATCATATCGTAGAATGTTGAGAATACGTGTACTAGATCACCTTTTTTGCGTCAGATGTGTTACGATTAATTAGAGTAGAAAATGCATTGTAGAAATGCTATCATGCAGGTGCTGACAAACTGACTGGGGAGATGGTCTACCAGGGTCTTGTTTTGTTTGTTGGCATGTCTTAGTAGCCAACAGGTGACTTCACTGTCTACCAGGGTCTTGTTTTGTTTGTTGGCATGTCTTAGTAGCCAACAGGTGACTTCACTGAGTCGTTCATATTCTTTTACATACAGTATATATGTTCTTGATATTATGTTAACGTCTATAGATTCACAAGAAGGGGCAGTTGTGCCTGTGTCAGCAAGCCTGGGAGCAGAGATTAATCATCCAGTTAGATGAAACATTGTGATCAAGATTACAATCTCGCGTCCTAGTTGGTGCTCCTGGATACAGGCTGTGTCACAGTAATCTGGCAAACGCTGTGCGGATCAAGACTGTGTTATATATAGTGGTGAGTCTACTGAAGCTTCGCATTGTACTACAGCCAGAAGGACCACACACATCTTCTCAACGTCGCACTAGGGTGAACGAAGTGCCACTGGAACTAGGTAAGAAAAAAAATTGTTGTCAAACGTTTTCTCAAATCGGCACGAGTAGCTTCAAACAGCAACAATACGAACACCATCAACAACAACACGGTCAACAACAATACCACCAACAACAACACCATCACCAGCATCAACAACAACTATGACATGCCCAGCAATTTCGTTATAAATTCTATATGCTCCCAAACTTATGCTAGATAATACATGAGTTGCAGTGAGTGCCTTCTTTGTTACATCCCAAGTGTAGCAGAATCTGGCAGTTCATGCTAGCTATGGAGCCGCCTCTGTAATGTGTACACATTGGAGATATTCAATAGCCAGGGCCTTGATTCACATTAGTATGTCCATCCCCCATGATATCTCTCCTGGAGAAACCAATGCCATTTCTTGGACAGTTCATTTCACACTTTGAGATTTTCCTCTCCTGTAACTTGAATAAGGACCAAATTTGACAGTTTCGAAATAAATACACTGTTTATTATCTGTTGCTTTATTTTGGCAAGCTGATGTTACAGTGATTAAGCGGTGGGGACAGTTCATAATTAATAGCAGAAGCTCTCCGACATCTAGTTTCAATTTCGATATCAAATCTTCCAGCTTCTGTAAAAAGATATGTCGGATGTGTTTGAACTCTTAAGCCTGCTTAAGTTTGAAATTGATGGATAGATAACGAATGATAATCCCTTCATCAACATGAGATCAATGCAGCTGGCGCAATGTGTTTTGCTCAACATGGGAAACGTTAGCTCCAAATGACGTTTTTTGCGTCATAATTGGCCTGGAGAAATATAAGTATATATACATGTGCAAATAGTTGAATCTGGGGAGGAACCTACCTCCTACCAGGCGCGTCAGCAGAGTTGCTGAAAGGCCTTCTAATTTGAAGGTTAGCTTCGAATATGAAATAAGCAGCCGTGGAAAAATAAAGGTCGGGAGGCATGGAGGCTGTAAGAAGGTAGTCCTTCCATCATGCAAAGTCACAACATGCTAATCACCTGTTTGTCTTAACAAATGATTACAAGTCAAACCATAGAGAAAACCGGACTGATCTTAACGGCGACGAACAGGCGAGAAATAAGGACCACGATTTGCGGAACATGGAATGTAAGAAAAATAAACGACAAAGAAAATGAGCTATTAGAGCAGATGCAGAGAGCAAAATTGACAGTCCAGGCATTTACAGAAACACAGAAAAAAGGATAGGGCGTTCTGGACCATGATGGCAACATGTTACTCTACAGCGGAGTTCGAATTACTGAAAGAGCCAGGCATAATGAACGGTAATAAAAAAAAAGCGAACATTAAAGGATGGAAGTTCATTTCAAAACGACTGATGGTGCTAAATTTACAAGAGGAGGATAGTCAAATGGATATCGTTACTGTGCATGCATTAAAATAAGATGAAAGCAGTGACATAAAAGTTTAATTTTATGAGATTCTTCAAAGGTCCGTTGACGATTTTCAAAATGAAATACGTCTCCTTGGAAACTTCAAGTTGGAAACGACTATTCTGTATGGGATGAGGTGATCGGTAGGTTTTGAGAAGATGTCTTAAATGACAATGGAAAACGACTGCAGAGATTCTGCAGAGAACAAAATATTGTTAGTGCAAAAAAAATAAGGTTCCCACACAAACGTATCCATGCCTACATATGATGCGAGCCGGCAAGAAATGAAAAAAATCCATAATTAACTATGCAATAGTGAGAAAAAGTGATTTCAAGTATGAGAAGTATGCTAGAGTGTTCAGAGGACTAAGATAGGAAGCGCTCACAGACCTAGGTAAAATAAAGAGAGATATCGAAAAAAGCTATCCAGCCAGGTAACACCCACAACAAGCAAGAAACATAATAACACACGAGAAGAAAATAACATTAAAGCTTACAAACTAAGAGAGCCAGATGTTTAGAGGAAATAGCAAAGGCTCATAACAACAGCAATAGGAAGGATAGATGAATCTTCTTCTTCTTCTTCTTCGTACGCAGTCAGACGTCAACCTGTATTTTCTCGAAAAAAGCAGTGGTCATCCTGAGGCTGTCGACACTGCCATAGAGATTGTCTAGTGTTGCCACTGGTGATGGCCACATGTGCTTTCTCCGGTCCTCGTATGTCGGGCAGTTTTGCAGCATATGTTCAGCGGTCATTTTTCCAGTAGCACAACTGCATTCATCAGTGCCACCTATCTTCAGTTTATTGAATAGGTGGTACCTCAGTCTGTTGTGGCCTGTGCGGAATCTGAAGACCACGACCTGCTCTCTTCTGTTCAACTGGTAATAGGCATCGTTTTTTGTGTAGCCAGTATGTTCTGTTTCCCATTTTGGTCATGTATATGGCCCTAATAAGCTTTTGGACCCTTCGTAGGTCACACTAGAATCTGGTTGTGGTAGTCTTGCACCTTCTTTTGCCAGTCTGTCTGCCTCCCCGTTGCCTTGGATGTTACAATGGGATGGAACCCACTGTACCACTACTCTTTTTGGTGCGGTCTGTTGGCATAGTTGACAGAGTACTGCTCTTGAATTATTAAGTTCAGTATTTTTCTGGCTTTTTAGTGCTGCGACTACGGCCAGTGCAGCTGTGAACAGGACTATCTGCCTTTCATTTCTTTTGCCCGTCATCATTGCTTCTGCTGCAGCCCTCAGTGCCTCTGCCTCCGCTCTGAAATTGCTTGAGAATTTTCCAGTTGCCACTGACAATGTTATTTTTCTACCTTTTGGTAGGCTCAGGAATACCCCTGCCCCTTCGTTCTGTGTTGTGTTTGTTACAGAACCGTCGGTGTATGCATGGGTCCAGTCTATGCTTGGGTAGTTTTTCGTTATGTACCTCAGGGTTATGTCTCTTCTTTGTTTTTCAGTCTGGTTGTTCTTGTTTCCAATACCTGGTATATTTTCTGCCACCACCGGAAATATATGCTGCTTCCAGGTAGGTTTGCGTACAGTAGGGATGGGCTTTGGTGTTGTTAATGTGTTTATAGAGTCTACGTTCATCTTTGCTTTGGCTATTTCTGCAAAGTTTCTCCGCTTTAGTTTCCCATTTCCAAATCTATTTAGTCTCTGGTGCATTGGATGGTCTGTCACTTTTGTTAGTTTCTCTGCTTGCTGCTGGGCTCTGCAGTCTCTTCTATCGGTTATAGATTGCAGATTTGTAATCTTTTCAAGTTCTACAATTGACGTTGAGCTCATGCTTCCTGTTATAATTCTCATGGCATGGTTTTGAAGTTTGCTAATTTTGTCAAAGTTCGCCTTTGCTGCTGTTGTCCATTCCGCAATGCCATACTCAAGAACTGGTCTCACTCTTCCAGTGTACAGTTCTCTTTAGTATACTTTCGTCTGCTCCCTAGCTTGTGCCAGCAAGTTTCCTCGTGATTGCCATTCTTTGTCTGGCTCTCATTCGGTGTCTCTCAATCTGACTTTTCCATGTCATGCGCCGATCAAATGTTACTCCCAGGTAGTTTGGGTTATCGTTTGGCCGCAGATATTTGCCGTAAAGACTTATTTTGGTGTTTTGGGGTTTGTTTGAAAGCGAGAATATCGCACATGTTGTTTTTTCCTCATTTTATTTGACCAGCCATGAGTTCGCCCACTCCTCCAACAATGTTAAGGCCTGCTGCGTCCGATTTCTTGCTATGGTGAGATTTTTTTGAGAAGTCCACATAGCCAGATCATCTGCAAACATGGAGCTATGGACTTTTCTTGGTATATTCTCTGTGGTGTTGTTTATATACACCAGGAAAAGTGTGGGTGACAGTACTCCCCCTTAGGGTATTCCCTGCTCAAGTGTCACCTTTTTGCTCATCTGCCCTTGTATTTTTTTTTTTTTTTTTTTTTGCGTTCGCCTTATTTATCTATTCCCCAAGGCGTGTGTGCGTTACACTGTGGTTTTTATTTTGGGCCTGTCGGCCCAGTGCATCCGACTTCAGCATGCATTTTATGTAAGGGTCTGCTTCCTCCTGCATTTTCTAAGGGTTTGCTTCCCCGGGGTAACGGCCGGTGCTGTGATGGGGATCGAACCCAGCACCTTCTGGTTGTGAGCCGTGCCACTTAACCACTAGGCCACGCCGTCCCCTCGCCCTTGTATTTGAACTCTATCTGTTCTGTTTTCGAGGTAGTGGCTGATCCATCTGTACATTTTCCCCACAAACTTCACTTCTTCGTAGCTTGACTTTAAGTGCCTCTTTCAACACCTTGTCAAATGCTTTCTCTAAATCCACCCAAACCGCTACTGTATGCTTTTTCTCCTGTTAGGCATCCTCTATTTCCTGGGCTATGATAGTGATCTGGTCCTCAGTGGACCTGTGCTGTCTAAAGCCTGCTTGCTGTGGAATTAGTATGTGTTTTTCTTCCAGATGCCACATCAGTTTTGTGTTTATCATACGCTCCATCAGTTTGCCTGCACAGCTGAGAAGACTGATAGGCCTGTATCCATTTGAATATGCTCTATCTTTTTCTTTCTATGGTACTGGTATAATTACAGCATCTTTCCATGCCTGCGGTACAATTCCCCTTTTCCAGCTTTGGTTCAGGACTGATAGTAACTTCCTCTTTGCTGTTTGGCCCATCCCCATCAGCATTTCGTTTGTTACCCCATCTTTTCCGGGCGATTTCTTTTTCTTTAAAGTTCTCATGGCCTCTTCCATTTCATTCATGAATGAGGTATCTAAGAAATGTTGTTCGGGTGACGAAAAGGGACAAGATTAGTAACCAGACAATACCATCTCGAAGTCCAACCTCTGCAGAGACGAGCGGAGCAGTCCCAACTGCAGTGGTTTCGCTATGTCTGTAGAATGGAAGAAGATCAGATACCAAGGCGGTCGTGGGATACACTAGTCAAGAACTCAGACCCCCAGGACATCCCAAACTACGTTGGGTAGACAACAACGTCAACCCCTAAGTGACCGAGGGCTGGATTGGAAAGCGGCCAGGAGAAAGACGCAGGTACAACAGTATGGCGTTCTCTCTGGAAAACCTCTACACCTCACGGTAGAAGAGGAACGAGGTACAAGTAGTTGAATCTGGAAAATATGTAAATTATACAACCCATAAATATTTATGTATTTCTAACAAAGAATTTTTGTTTCGCAACCCGAACCCTAGGGAACTTTTCAAACTGACAGTGTTTTAATAATCTCTTGTTGCCCAGACTACACACAATTACCTTCCGGCATTCGACCCAGTTTTGTCCACCATGTCACTCGTGGAGTTCCTACGCTTTTAATAAAATTCTTCTCATCATGCATACACACAGACACACACACATACACACACACACACACACAGACGCGTACACACACGAACACTCTCTTTCCAAATCAATATCCCATGTTTCTATGCCATTCTAGAGTAGAGGGGTCTCCACCACTTGACATTTTCAAGCGTTGTTGAGCTCTCGGAGGTGCGGCAGGCCGTCGGTTGGTACATTAGTTTTCTGACCACGTAAAATTGCGTTCCGATTCTGATAAATTGTGCTTCTATTTTCTATCGTAAGTGAAAGAAAGGCCATGTTTGTACACCAGGTTGTGGCTGTAGGGGCGAGGCTGTTTATTGCTCAGCCCAATCAATCATCCTGATGAACCTCACCAACGGTCATTTGAAAATATGAAATAAATAACATTTGTGTTGTTGCTTTTTAAATAGTTGAGGTGTTGGTCTGCTATTTTTTTAAATGCTATAGAAACCGATTCATATTGCAAATTGCAAATCAGGAAACGTATGGGAATGGGAATATAGGTTAAATAACAAGAGAAAAGGGTGGCAGAACACGGCAAAACAACAAAACAATAGAATGAGGATATGCACAGCACGGATGCGAAGCATGGCCCATTACACAAACACTGAAGATGAGAATTGAATCGTTTGTGCAAAAATTATACAGGAAAGTTCTCAGAGTACAATGGACAGCTAAAATGAAAAAAAAACACAAATGTTGGATGGTAAACAGCATTACGTCTAGGTGACTCAAATGCGTTGGTCCCAACAATGGCCAATGGGCAATATAGTCTGGAAATAAAAACACATACCCATTGCATTGTCTGGAAAACAAGGCAGAGACGGACCAATGAGAAGCTAGATAAGCGAGATTAAACATGTTCTATAGATGGTGTCGATGGATGCAGAGAACTGGCTGAAGATCGAGAGCCTTACATTGTGACTGTGATGAGAGCGACGGTATGCAAAGAACATGCTACATGATGAAAATAATCATTTCATACATTACATACTGGACTGAATAACTGAATTTTCTCTGAGGATCAGAAGAAAGATGAGTTTCTTTATGTTTAGTAAACAAAAATACTCTGAACATTCAACAATCTATGTGAAAACCCGCCAAAGTACAGCACACTACTGGGAAACTCATCACGGGATTATATAATGCCCAAGTTTGCACTTTTAACGACACAGAATATAAATGTTGGACAGGTGGGTCACAAGTTGGCTTTCCAGCCAGTCGATCAGGGTTCAATCCCCAGTTGGTGCGGGATGATCACAAACCAGAATAATCTGGGAAGTAATGGCGGCCGGCGTGATGCTGACCACGCATCCACTATGTGCCATTGGTTACAAAATAATATGGTCCTAACACCATATATTTTTTTTCTTCATATTCGTCGCATGGCGTCAACGGGATCTTTATTTTTCTTCTTATTTTAATAGTCAGACAAATGACCAAAAAATATCCCAATATCGTCCGCCTTTCTTTAACTTTGCTTATATAAGCAAAGTCATTACAAAGAAATACCTTTAACCAAGAGAACTAAACGAAAGTATATCCTTCATCTCGACTTCAACATACATTTTGAGTTGTTTAAATGCAAACAACTATGATTTAGTGTCTAGTAATAAAGCAATCAGTAATATACTGTTCTTTAAACTGTTTTATGTGGGCATCACTTTAACTGTTATACGTAATGTTGGACTGAAATGGGGCAACACTTTAACTGTTATACGTAATGTTGGACTGATATGTATGCATCACTTTAACTGTTATACGTAATGTTGGACTGATATGTATGCATCACTTTAACTGTTATACGTAATGTTGGACTGATATGTATGCATCACTTTAACTGTTATACGTAATGTTGGACTAATATGTGGGCATCAGTTGAACTGGTATAGGTAATGTTGCAATGATATGTGAGCATCACTTCAACTGTTATAGCTAATGTTGAATTGTAATTTTAATGTGATTTCTTAAAACAATAATTAATTTTTGATTGCCATGATGTCATCATTGTTATTATTGAATGCAATTTTGGGTTGGAATTAATGCGTTATTTAAAATAATGCAATAATTTATCTTTATAATCCTTTTTGTCCAACACCAATAATAGAATATGACCAGAACTGCCATAAGTCACATTGAAACAAGAATTGGGTAAAAAACATATGTGCAATTTCATCTATATTTTTGAAAGACATTTACTTACTTGATGCGATTAAAAGCCCCAAATCTACAACTTTGTATATTTAACTTTGGTAATGTTGGACATCTTAGACAGCCAATTGCCATCAAGGAGGTCAACTGGTAAGATATCAATGATCGACTAAACGGTAATTCGCGGGGTTAGCAGCCAGGGATCGGCTGCGCTCAATGGCGTGCCAAGTGATACGTGGTTGGCTTAACGGTGTCTCACTAGCTAACCTGCAAATTACTAAGTGGTCAATGACTGACTTCTAGGACAATTACAGATTTAGTTGGCAATTGCTGGAACGGAGATTAGTTACCATTGCGACTAATAATGTCTCTTTTGATAACAATACCGTTGCCCACTTCACATTGTCTGTCGATTTCCATCAACACATTTCTTTATGCAAATAATTCTGCAGAGATTATTATGTCATAAACAAGCCAAGCTAATGTGTTTCGCACTAGTAATGCCTGATATCAATATTTGTTTATTATACTTCTTATTTTAAGTATTACGATTGTCAAGTCTGGTGCTAATGTACTCAATTTAGTATCAGGTACAAGCTAGTGACAAAGATCCGACCTCACGTCCGCGAGTTGCATGTAGATAAAGAGTGTGTTACTGCAGCCTGATTAAATATCGTATGAATCAATACTGTGATACGCAGTGCGGTCAGCCTTCTGACAAGCATAACATTGTACCCCGTCTAGAATAGTCCAGACCAAACTAATTCAGTTTTTGTAGAATTAACATCTGATTCACAAAGTCAATGCCTGACAAAACGGTCAATATTTGACATATCGGCCAAAGTCGAGCTAAGCGGTCAATGAAAGTTAATGGGTCAATGATTGAAAAGCGATCAGAGACTGGCAAACCAGTCAATTTCTTTCCAAACGATTAGTGAACTTGTGTTGTCTTATTTGGCAGAAATATTCGTTCTGTACTTCTGTGACCATCAATCGTAAAATGGACCAGCTTTACTTCATAATCCATATTCTTGCTTCCATGGTTATTCATCAAGTTGCCATTTATCTATCTTTCCCATACGGTCATTTCATCATGGCTCTGGTTATGAGAGACCGTTCTAAACAAATGACTCATAGATCTAGGCTTGGGGTGCCATGTAATCTAGGCTTGGAGTGATATATAATCTAGGCTTGGGGTGATCAGTAATCTAGGCTTGGGGTGACATGTAATCTATTCTTGAGGGGAAAATGTAATTTAAGCTTGGGGTGATATATAATCTAGGCTTGAGGTGACAGGTAATCTACGATTGGGGTGATATACAATATAGGCTTGGGGTGACAAGTAATATAGGCTTGGGGTGATAAGTAATCTAGACTTGGGTTGATAAGTAATCTAAGCTTGGGGTGATCAGCTATCTAAACTTGGGGTGACATGTACTCTATTCTTTAGGTGACATGTAATCAAGACTTCGTGTAACATGTAATCTACTCTAGGGTTTAAATGTAATCAAGGTTTGGGGTAACATGAAGCCTAGACTTGGGGTGACATGTAATCTAGACTTGAGGTGACATTTAATCTAGAATTGAAGGGACATGTAATATAGCCTTGGGCTGACACGTAATCTACATTTCGAGCAACAAGTAATCTTGACTTGGGTGGCACGTGATTTAGGTTTTGTTTTCCACACAATTCCGGCTTGGTGAAGCACGTTATTTAGTGTCTGGGCGGCACGTACGTTGCGCTTACGGTGACATGTAATATCATCGTGAGAGGTAAACTAGAATTCATGTAACATGTAATATAGACTTGGGGTGATATGTAAATAAGGCTTGAGGTATCATGTATTCAAGGCTTGTGGTAACATGTAATCTAGGCGTGGGGTGACATGTAATCTAGACTTCGGTGACATGCAATCTAGACTTCGGGTGACATGCAATCTAGACTTGAGATAAAACGTAATCTAGCTATAGGGGTGACATGTAATCTAGACTTCGTGTAACATGTAATGTAGGTTTGGCGTCACATGAAATACATGCTCGGGGTGACTTATAATCTAGACTTAAGGTGACATGTAATATGCGCTTGGGATGGCATGTAATCTAAGCTTCGTGTAACATTTAGCCTAAGCTTGGTGGTGACATGCAATCTAGACTTTGGATGAAATGTAATCTAGATTTTGTGTAACATGTCATCTTTGCTGGGGTGACATATAATTTTGACTTGGCATGGCACGTAATCTAGGCGTGGGGAAGATATGTAATATTATGGTGACATGTAATATAAGCTTGATGTGACATGTACTATAAGCTTGAGTTGACATGTAATGGTGTATCGACATTGAGCGATGGTTGATGTCTAAGCTACCCGCACTGAGTTGTGAGTTATTTGTATAAGTTATCATTCGTTGGGTGTTGTATTTCTTATATTCTAACAGTTAATGCAGTAAGAATGTATGGGCTCTCCTAGCTGTGGTGCATTATTTTGATTGACCATAGACTCAACCCTATAGGGATTGCAGTGTTGGATCCCCAACTCAATGAAAAGTCGGCTGCAACACATACTCCTTTTGTGTGCATTTTATGGACCTGGTCTGACGTCTTTGCTAGTATGTATGTAGCACCTAACTTAGTTCAAGTGACTTAGAACCAGAGTTGGTTTTTCTAATCACTTTTTTTAAAACATACCTACTGAAATATGATTTTTTATCAAACACATTCGCTAAGCTGGTATCTGAGATATAAAATCGCTAAGTATTTATTTGCATTGTGTTTTTTGCTATGCTATGTTTTGTAGAACTGATACCATGCATTCCGAGCAAAACCAAATATGTTGACGAAACGTATAGATACCGATGGCTGGTCCGCTTTTTTGGCTGCAAACTCAGCTATTCCGTCCAACAACGCAGCCCTTCCTTTTTGACCCACATTTGATTGAATCTTGTGTAATCTGCGCATTGTGGATTCATCCAAACCAGTATCATGTGTTTGATCCTAACGTCAGCACCGCAGTTCTGAGACAAAAACACTAAATATTATCTTACAGCCACCGGTGGTCCAATCAACAGATATCATTGAAGTTTTCGCTGCGAAGTGAAACATAGACAAATCAATGCAGCTGGTATCTTTCAAAGGAAGCATGTTTCCAAGCGTTTGCTATCATTTACCATCTTTTTTAATGTGAAGAATATGTTTTATTTGCAGCTGGCCCATTAGCAGGTAGCCTGTATCCGAGATTTTGCAGTTACTGATAATGACGGCAGTGTTTCAATGTACATGATGACATTGTTATTTCTAACCACAACTCTTTAAAGTACAGTGTTGGAAGGTAACAATGGCTTTATTCTTTACATCCCGGTCAACAAATAGGTGAATGGAACATATATTCGCATACAAATTATTACTTTTGTATACATCTGCGTTGTATTGATGTGCCCGTTTATAAATAGACAGTATGTAGACAGTATTTATTTTGAAACGTTAATTGCTTATTTTCTTTCTTTCTAACTTTATATCCTATCTAATCTATCCAATCTATCCCATCTATCCCATCTATCCAATCTATCCAATCTATCCATTCATCCAATCCATCTATCTATTTATGTATCTATCTATCTATGTATCTATGTATCTATCTATCTATATATCTATTTATCTA
The DNA here is from genome assembly GCA_036924085.1 of Ariolimax columbianus. Classification (NCBI taxonomy): domain Eukaryota; kingdom Metazoa; phylum Mollusca; class Gastropoda; order Stylommatophora; family Arionidae; genus Ariolimax; species Ariolimax columbianus. The sequence goes on from JAVGWX010000002.1 coordinate 20,957,137, forward strand.
TGTATCTATCTATCTATGTATCTATCTATCTATGTATCTATCTATATATGTATCTATCTATCTATCTATCTATCTATCTATCTATCTATCTATCTATCTATCTATCTATCTGTCTATCTATCTATCTATCTATCTATCTATCTATCTATCTATCTATCTATCTATCTATCTATCTATCTATCTATTTATCTATCTATCTATCTATCTATCTATAAATCTATCTATCTATCTATCTATCTATCTATCTATCTGTCTGTCTGTCTGCCTGCCTGTCTGTCTGTCTGTCTATTTTTCTATCTGTCTATCTAGTGTGTGTATATATATATATATATATATATATATATATATATATATATATATATATATATATATGTGTTGTCTGAGCGTCTATTGGTTTGTCGGTGTGTCTGCAAAACCACTGCACTACCTTTTGCGTCTTCATTGCATGATTAAGTATAGATGCATGTTATATCCAGGGTTGCAGTAATATCTAATCAAGAGTGGCAGTATTATCCAGCGAGATAGTAATTTCAATCCAGCGTGGCAGTATTATCCAGCAGTTCAGTAATATTAAGCATTACAAGCATTGTCCATTTAAGAAAGACACTGACTCTTTAAGACATTGATATCTGCTATCCACAAATGGCCTAGTTATCATTTCGTAGCACTAAAAAGTAGAGACTATGAGTACGACATAAATGTGTGATGAGAAACAATAAAAGACTTACCTTGAAAAGTATCTCTGTGCATGTGTTAGGATTAATCTAACGTATTTCCTATTTCCAGAAAATGAGTCATTTCTTAGTTTGCAATTCAATGTTGGTCCTTGCACAATATATGCCCTACCGCAGAGTGTTCATCGGTCCATATTGGTGCATGTTAACTAGCCTCCTTCAGATAGTTAATATAAGTCCCGCCACATTTTTAAATACTCAATTTGACCTGTTCTTGTCTCGCGAGGGGCCACCGAGTGTGGAATACCCTTCTCGGTACAACTGGCCCGCTAGGCTCATTTCTGCAAACGAGATCAGTAATCGATCAACCATTACTCGAACCGTCCAATTTGATCCAGGGGTGTGGTCAAGACCGAAGAGTAGTCGGCGGGAAAAAAACCACTTATTCCAGAATTGTATGAATCTGCATATCATTCTGTGCAATGAGACGATGACAACGATTTACCCAGCAAATGTTTTCGCGAATTTAAAAAAAAAAAATTAAACTGTGGAAAAATATGTGAAATGCCAGAAAATATCGATGACGCTGGGGTCTCTCTGTCTCTCTCCGCAATTAAGGATGAAGATTTGTAAACTTTTTTCTTCAATTTTTACATCTATGTTTATCAATAATCAGTAATCCTGAAATATGTCTACGGTAAAGGAGGGCACAATTTCTTTATAAAAATAAAAAAAAAAGGTTTGGCTAACGATCATTGACTTTCACAATTATAATCAAATAAATCCAAATAGTATCTGATCCGTTGTGTGTGTTTTGTGCTGTTTTTTTATGTAACACAAGACGTCCAGGTATACCTACTCACAATACGGCATTCTCAACTGCACATTCTAATATGAAACCACTAGCACCATCTAAACAGTACCGTTTCAAGTGGGATTTTCTTTCAACTTTGCTTTCACACTTTGCGAGCAAAGTAGCGAGTGCGATTGAATAGATCAGTCTGTTGCGTACCTGACAAACCAAACAACAGAGAGGACGGTGAAGCAGCACACGCCATTCAACCCTGTTCGTTCAGGTAACCAACGTGCATGCAAAACAGACACAATATGTGTTACGGAACTCAGACAGCTGAACTTCGCAAAACAAGCAGCAATTGAGAATCAGAATGACAATATGAAAAGCACTGGGACGAAGAAACAGAGTGTCACCCATCCTAAGAAAATAACGATAATCTAATTATATAAATTGTATGACACTTCATCACTGAGAGCAACACGCGATATTGGACTAGCTATTCTTTTTTTTCGGAAGTTTGCAGGACAAAGCCGGCTGGCTATAGCTGCAATTTGTTTAAAGCGTCAATTTACCAAGTGCAATTGTACTCATAAAATAACTTCTTTCTATGAGTGCATACTGTGTTTCAGCAGACGAAGTATGAATAGACAATGGAGATTGATGTAGTTTAGTGGATTTGCACACCTATGGTGTCACAGGCAATGCATAAATGTGATTTCACACTCTTTGTTTTTCGTAATTTTAAAGTTGCAAAAGATAATGCCTCAACGAATAGACGAATAGTACTAACGACTTCACAATTCAAAGTGTGCAACTATTCGTTCAACTAATGGCTTTACAACGCTCCTCAATGGTTTACGCCTGGCTAACTACTAATATTGTATAACCTAAACACCGTAAAATGAACAAACAGACTGGTTGTGTTGAAAAGAATACATTTGTGGCCATCAAGAACGACAATATTTAAAGTAAACAGTAACACAAATATGCAATCGTCGCTTTTATAACGACTCTAAAAGTAATTTATGCATACAAAGTAGCAACAAGAATCGCAAACAAGAGAAATGATAGAACAATTGACAATTACAAAGTGAAATAATATGTGCTTCGGATCAATCTGCTGAACAGCGCATGAGCTGCAGTGGTCAGAGACCCACAGCTGAGTGCTAGCGTCAGGGCCAGCGAAACAGAGCTGCCAAGACCCTTCTACACCTCCACGCGGTGATCCTGGATAACAGGCTGCAGAACGGCAGACAGGCTAAGGATAAGGAATCGAAGAGGGAATGCTAACCCGGTAATTAAAAAAATGCTTGATGAAGTCGGATGTGTCGGACTGAAGGTGCAAATATCGCAGTCAAGCTGTAAACTACGACACAACGCATTCCGTTCTCTGGACCACATTCTGCTACTTAAGCCATTTTAGGGTGTGGTATTGGAAGATTGAGAACGAACGAAGCCAAGCCATATGTGCTTCGGAATTAAATCTGCTCAGATCAGGCCATTAAAGCGAATCGCTTTTATAGAACGAGACGGAACAAAAAATGTGAGTCAATAATCAATAATCACATTGTGTGTCAGTGATCAGTCAGTTGGATATGAGAGTTTGACAGTTTCATGTAAACAACCAACTTGTATGGAAGACATTGCAGTTAATTTAACCCACCATTCTTTCTTAAATTCGGACATGTCGGCTGATGAAATGATGGTCGGTAACCACAGGCTGTGACACAAACCAGACAACGTTGATTCCTGGATAACATAAACATCGTGCAGTTAATGACTTCCACCAGCACCATCATGTCGCCAGGATGGACGGGCCAGCACTCTTACCTTATTTCCTCCTCATTCAAATTCGATGTGTACACAAAACTGTCAATCTCTGCTGTCAAAGCGACTGAACAACAGTTGGATTATATATAACGGATTCCTAGTTGACAGATTGTAATATGGTGAGATTTGGTAAGCAACTATCAGTATGTGTATATGTGTGTATATGTGTAATTGCGTGTACATGTGTGTATATGTATGTGTTTGCATGTGTGCATATATATATTTATCCTATAGCACGCCCTTGTCCGTTCTCTTTGAACCAGCTCGGCCTGCAAAAACGGTGTTTGGAAAAAAAAATTTTTTTGTTGAACTCCTGACAGCCATTTTTTACTGCTGACTACGCCCTCCATATATACACGATATTTTGCCGGTTAAAGTATCGTGTGTTTGATTACAAATGGCTTTTGAAGAGTTTTAATTTTGTATACGCCGTTTGGAGCAAGCCGACTTTTTGCGAAAGGGGAAGTAGGTTGTTGGGAAAGATTTTTATCGCGTAGATCTGTTTATTTTGTTTGTTTAAATGAAAGAACTACGTTTGAATTGGAAACTAACAGTTGTGGCGATATTGTAAACACAGTATCGATACGTTGTTGTGGTTTCCATGGTTTTCTATCGAAGCGACTAGGCCTAGTGGTCGAGTCCAAATTTTTCCCGAGATTTTCATAAATTTTCAACTTCATCTTTTTAATTCTCAAAAACTAACAAACATACAACAAAAACAATAACACCCACATGTTCGTTATGCTATTGTGTATCTACACACCAGAAAATCATATTTAGTGACAAACAAACATAAAAGTTACAAATTTTGAAAGACGACTACCACAGCGACTAATTAAGAAAATTAATTAGGTGAAATTTTTTTCAAAAATAATGTGGAGTGCGTAAGGTTATATATATATATATATATATATATATATATATATATATATATATATATATATTTATAAAACCACGTGCGTGCGTGGTGCCTACGTGTGTGAATGTTTGTGTGTATATGTGTGTGCGTGCATGTATGTGTGTATACATTCGAGCGTGTGTGTGTGTGTGTGTGCGCGTGCGTGCATGTGTGTATGTGTGTGTGTCTGTGTTTATTTTTCAGCTGAAGCTTGAACAAAAATTGTTGCTACAAATATTTAAACGTCTGCCATATCAACTGATTGCAATGGTTAGGCTCATTTATCAACCATGCGTGTTACAATTTAGTTCTTTATACCACATACAACTTGCTGTAATAAGCACTCGATATCCTAGCAAATTTTTCAGAATGTGTCAATAATTTGCGCTTTTCCCCATAAGAATGAAACATTTCCCGCAGTGGAAACAAAATCTTGCATATGTAGCGTGTGTACCACTGGACATAGTTCACCGACTTTTGTTGGACACCAAGGGTATTTATGGTCGTACTGATGGGACTATTTACCAATGTCTCAGAGGTCAGGACTTGGTGTCCTTGACATATGTCGTCGTAGTGTGTCAACATGAGAGGTTGCCGCATGGCATGCAGACATTCGCTAGGTAATTCAAAACTGATATATCGTTTTATCAACATACAAGCTGCGGAAGTAGACAGCATATATGCGCTTCCAACAATAGCAAATGTAAAACAAGACCAAAGCGAGGTTCTAATGATACTGAAAGACAGAACAGCGACCGCCAACGCAATTAGAGCTCAGCCGAGATCAACAAGCAACGTTACTCTCAACCAAAAAAAGCATTACAAATCTTTACTCATGACGTCGAGCTGTACGCCTTCAAATTGCACGTCCATCTCGCTTTTCCACCTGCTTGGTCTTGTCTTCATTTAGCATAGACCCGTCAGCAGTGGCTAATGGTACTCTTTACGCGTACCTACTTTCCCTGTTCAAGCACCACGTCATACAGTAAGCATCCAGTATTCAGCGACATGGATTGCCTTGTCATTAGCCTACAGCATATCACACATATTACATGCTTCCTGGAGGTTAGAGGAGTGTCATCAAGCGGTCTGAGTCATGTATTGCCCCACAGTCTAATGTGTCATCATCTGTGTATCCCCATCATGTCATATTCAACTTGCACCACGATACGCCAGTTTGGAGTCTGTTCAGCGATTTACATGCCGTGTATGGTGGATGATGTCCGTTGGTACTTTCCTCCCGAAGTTCCATCTCTGGGGCCTGCATCAATTCATGCCATCTCTCGATACGGCGACTTTCAGGATGTGTCTTTATGGGTTATGTTGATTTTAAGAAGATATGCCTGAATTTGAATCGTGTGCTCTGTACCTGATTTAAGAAGATTGGGTGCCATGGGTCGGGCTCTTATTTTTCTCGTTCGATGTCTGCTGCGACACTTCTATGAATCTCGGGTGTTGTTATGCAAATTATAGGGTATATTTGATCAATGGGCGTAGGTTTAGGCACCCTATTAGTATCCGACCCGAAACATGTATTGCTGTAAAAAGTTTCGCATGGGCAGAGTTTTCCAGACTGCCGCAATGTATTCTGCTACGGCGAAACACAAGGCAAGTGCAGATGTCAGAAGGACTGATAGCTATGCCCCCCATGTTGTGCCGGTCAGATCTTAGATTATATTATTTCTCGCGTGTATCTTCCGCCTTTTTTGCTGACCATGTGCTATGTAGGACAATGCGCGGTCTAACTTCACGCCTACATATTTGGGAGTTGTGTTGTGTTCAAGCTTCTGCCCTTGTCACCTAATCTGAAGTTTTCTTTTTGTCTCTCGTTTCTGAGGTGGTCGGCACGTACCTGGGTTTTAATGGGTCTTTACAAGTGAGTCATGGTTTCTAATGTCGTTTAACGATGGCAGAATCTATTGATGGAGACTGTCCATAGAGCACTTCCTAGATGTCACAGTTAGGATATATTATCGCTATGAAGGTGGCTCACGCATGGTACGGGGTGCCTTTGCCAAGAAGTACAGAAAATCACTGCATCGTATCGAAAGCAACCTGGCCTACATTATCTATACCGATCATATTCTTCAGCATTTTATACTCCTAACACTTCAATCAAGGGGGCAAGTTGATGTGCTTCAAAACAACAACGCCCGTCCACACAGAGCAAGTGTTGTTACATACTTCCTCCTACCATCATGGATTAGCCAGCATTCTCACCTCACATGAACTCAACTCTATTGAGCATTCCCGGACATCTTGATGTGATCAGCAAAGATAACCTTTCATCAGCTGGGAGCCACAACCACCTGATTCAAAACATGTAACATGAGTTCAGCCGATCCCCCAGCACACGATACGATCAATGTTCGTTACTACCTATCTTCATTTCAGCAGCTAGCATGTTTGGATTTCAGAAAGAAGGCCGTGGTTTGTGCCCAGTTAACCATCAATTGGTCTCATACAAGTTCGTTGCTTGCATCAAACTGTCACGCATGGTGTCCAAATGATTCAAGAATAATGTGATAACATTTCCTTGATTTAAAATTTTTATTAAAATATGGTAGATTTTGGCAAGTGACCATTTAATTATTTTAGTATGTATATATAAACAATACATTTGAGTAGTATGGAAATAAAAACTGTGGATCACGATGCTGAGCAGTGTATGAGCTGTTGCGATCAGCGACCGAAAGGTTGCTGCTAGCGTCAGGGGCAGCGACTCAGAACTGACAAGATCCTTCTAAACCCCTACGAGGTGTTCCTGGATGAGAGGCTGCGAAAGAGCAGACTTGCTAAGAGGAAGTGATCGAAGAGGGAAGGCTAACCGGATAACCAAATATGCGATGCTGAATTCGGATTTGTCGGACCGAAACGTACAACTGTAGCAGTCAATCTGTAAACTACAGCCCAACGCATTCTGTTCTCTGTACTACATCCTGCAACTTGCAACACCCTTCTCAAAGCTCGGTAGCAGCAGTTTGAAAACAAACTTCCGAAGAAAAAGTAGAAATAAAAAGATGAAGAAGAAGAATTAAAAACAAACTTTCCTTAGAGCAATATTCCTATTCTTAGCACACAATGGACTAGACATTTACATAACATTATTGACTATTTGGATTTGGTTGAGGTACGAAGCGGAACTGGTATAGGCTAAGGCTTTGTGCTGTGGCCACCGCTGCTTCTGGGTTGACGGAGCTCGGAACGTAGCTTTAACCATTACCGTGTCTGGCTCTCGCTTTGCGGTAGCGTAATCGTTAGCGTCTTACTCTTCGGCTGAAGCAGTCTAATAAAAAGTGACACCGACCAATGAAATCCGACTGTCTAATTAACAAAACACCAGGACGACAGATATACTTTTTGTTCTTGGGCGACGCCATGACACAGTCAAACAGCATGTTCTTGGGCGACGACATAACACAGTCAAACAGCGTTCTTGGGCGACGACATAACAATCAAACACCGTTCTTGGGCAACGACAAAACACAGTCAAACAGCGTTCTTGGGCGACGACATAACACAGTCAAACAGCGTTCTTGAGCGACGCATAACAGAGTCAAACAGCGTTCTTGGGCGACGCATAACACAGTCAAACAGCGTTCTTAGGTGACGACATAACAAAGTCAAACAGTGTTCTTTGGCGACGATATAACACAGTCAAACATCACGTTCTTGTGCCACGACATAACGCAGTCAAACAGCGTTCTTTGGCGACGATATAACACAGTCAAATATTACGTTCTTTGGCGACGACATAACACAGTCAAACATTACGTTCTTGGGCGACGACATAACACAGCTAAACAGCGTTCTTGGGCGACGACATAACACAGTCAAACATAGTTCTAGGGCGACGACATAACACAACCAAACAGTGTTCTTGGGCGACGACGTAACAGTCAAACATCGTTCTTGGGCGACGACATAACACAGTCAAACAGCGTTCTTGGGTGACGATATAACACAGTCAAACAGCGTTCTTTGGCGACCACATAACAGCCAAACATCACGTTATTGGGCGACGACATAACGCAGTCAAACATCACGTTCTTGTGTGACGACATAACACAGTCAACCGGCGTTCTTGGGCGACAACATAACACTCAACCAGCGCTCTTGGGTGACGACATAACACAGCCAAACATCACGTTATTGGGCGACGACATAACACAGTCAAACATCACGTTCTTGTGTGACGACATAACACAGCCAAACAGCGTTCTTGGGCGATGACATAACACAGTCAACCGGCGTTCTTGGGCGACAACATAACACTCAACCAGCGCTCTTGGGTGACGACATAACACAGCCAAACATCGTTCTTGGGCGACGACATAACACAGCCAAACATCACGTTATTGGGCGACGACATAACACAGTCAAACATCACGTTCTTGTGTGACGACATAACACAGCCAAACAGCGTTCTTGGGCGATGACATAACACAGTCAACCGGCGTTCTTGGGCGACAACATAACACTCAACCAGCGCTCTTGGGTGACGACATAACACAGCCAAACATCGTTCTTGGGCGACGACATAACACAGCCAAACATCACGTTCTTGGGTGACGACATAGCACAGCCAAACAGAGTTCTTGGGCGACGACATAACACAGTCAACCGGCGTTCTTGGGCGACAACATAACAGTCAACCAGCGTTCTTGGGCGACGACAAAGCACAGTCAGAAAGCTTTCTTGAGCTGTTAAAATTCGGCAGGGACCTTGAGATTAGTTCACAAGAACACGATAAATATCTCCGCTGTCCGGGGAGGAAGCGGAATGGGGAGAGGGACGGGTGGGAGTGTAACACTGAAAGCCTTTCGACTAACTCGCATGGGTGTCATATTAATCTTCCTCCTCGGAAGTCTAAACATGCGATTAGAGAAGGTACTGATGGAGCTCGAGTACAAAAAGCATTCCAAAAGAACCAACACTGGAAATAACTTGATGCATAATTCATTTATGAGCTGGTTAGGATAATTTCAAATGTAGTGTTGTGACATGACCTCCGCTAATTGGAGTACTATTTTGTTATATTGTGGTTTCCGACGGTAGGTCATTTAGGTTCTAAGTAATACAGTCCACCTATCACTGTTGTCTCTACGTTGTGTGTAGGCTAGTTTGTATATATTTCACGAAATAAATACACAATTTCCCTACTTGTCCTGACTGTGCACCTGTGTTTCAAGACCAAGATACGGACATCAGAATCATTTTGCCACTTCATTTTAAATTCACACATAAAAACATATAAATAAATTCAGGTGGAATAATTTGCTTTGAGCATGTGTGACTTGGACTCTTTTATCCTACAGTTAATACCTTTAGTTCACTTGAGAAATAATCAAATAAATCACCGAATCGATTTAGGGAACTGTGGATAAATCACACAAAAAGGGAAGTTAATTCACTAAATGTGTACCTAACTTAATTAATTTACGAAGTCAATACAATACAGCACGCAATTAATACAGGCAACATATTATAAATTGAGTATCCATAAACATTATTTAAATCCGTTGTTGTTTAACTAAATTAATCCGCTTATACAATTTCAAAAATCCGCCCGCTTATTCAATTTCTGTAATATACATCAGAAGCGATTCAGTCAACGCCTGACTAACATTTCACAAAGATGGAATTTAATGCTAACTGTTTTACCCTAAATTAATGTATTTATGAAATTACTACAATATGTCATTTATTGTCTATACATTAATTTTGAATACGCAGCCCAAACACGGACGTTAATTCTTAATGATAATACATTAATCAACTTCTAAAAGCATTACAATCGTTTAAATAAATCTATACTTTAAGCATTCGATATACTACACAAACAAGGACATGTATTCACTAAAGCTTTACCTCAATAAATCCAATTCAGAAGTAACTAACGTAGTTTTTTCGGTTCCATCTCGCACTTAAAACCAGAAGTCTATATCAAAGCACTCACCAAAGCAATTTCAGAAAAAAAAGTCTACAGCATTTCCATTTACATTATGAACTTTCTAGCTCAATGCACAGCGATCTTCAATGGCCTTTATAATCTGCTAGGAGGGTTACAGTGGTTGAGATCGTTCCTCCCGGTTCCACTGGTGTTACTTAAGTAGAAGCACATGCCTATCTTACACGGTGCTGAAGTGGGAGGAAACGGTCTGGGCTAAAGATAAACGTTGCTGATGGCGCTATTGCAAAACCGTGACCACAGACCCCGCGCCGAAACACAAATATTCACACGCGGCTTTGCCACACGAATCTTGCTCTATACACGTACAGTATTGTGTACTAAGGACGTCATTAGGCGGTTTTTCCGCTCGTTCGGTTCGCCGGAAGATAGGGGGCGCGGTTGATTATCTTTAGGTTTGACGAATATAGGCTGCTTGCCACTGCTGTCACCACTAAGTGTGAAGACTGGATTTATCCATACAGGACACTTATATATGCCATACCTGCGAATTGATCCAGATGTCCCTTGAGCAAAGGACTGGCACACTAAGCGACCATGTGCTCATCTTCCTTGTATGCATTAGGACCCCACTTACAGAAGCATAACGGGACTCGAGAATCGTATTAACACAGATTTCTTTATAAAGCGGATTTTAGTCTTTTATTTTTTAGCTGATGAAAAAGAAGATACCACACAACCTATCTTTTTTGAGTGCGTTCGATCAGGTTGACTGAAAAACGTACAAAAACACAACCCTCTCCCCCTCCCCCCTTTCTATCCCCCCCCCCCCCCCCGCACGCACACACACACACACACACTGACACATAAGGAACATATTTTTACCTTGACAAATGATGTTTTCCAAAGGATTAGATGAATGTATCGAATGATGGTATGCGTCTTGCATAGAGTCGTCAACCTTAAATTCAGCATCATCCTTGCAAGAAAATGTAGAGAACGGCATTTTGTTTATCTACGAGAAAGTGAATTTGACGGCGATATAAAAGGCGCTGCTTATGATCCTACAGGGCTACTTGTACAATGTCTTACAGGACTAAAGATGATTTTACAGTGTCTGATGGTGATCTTACAGGGGCTGATGGTGATCTTACAGGGGCTGATGGTGATTTTACAGTGGCTGATGGTGATCTTACAGGAGCTGATGGTGATCTTACAGGGGCTGATGGGGATCTTACAGGGGCCGATGGTGACCTTACATGGGCTGATGGTGATCTTACAGGGGCTGATGGTAATCGTACAGGGGCTGGTGGTGATCTTACGTAGATTGATGATGACATTACGTAGACTAATAGTGGTCTGAAATAGTCTGATGGTGATCCTACAGGAGCTGATGATGATCTCACATAGGCAGCTGATAACGATCTTCCAGAGACTGATGGTGATCTTGCAGTGGTTGCCAATGGTGTTCATAGCTGGATCTTCTTCTTCGTACGCAGTCAGACAGTAACCATTATTTTTTCGAAAAAAGCGGCGGTCATCCTGAGGCTGTCGCCACTGCCATAGAGCTTGTCTTGCAGTTCCACTGGTGATGGCCACATCTGCTCTCTCTGATCCTCGTATGTCAGCAGATGTTCAGCGGTCATTTTACCAGTGCCGCACGGGCATTCGTCGGTACCACCTATCTTCAATTTGTTGAATAGGTGGTACCTCAGTCTATTGGGGCCAGTGCAAAGTCTGAAGACAACGACCTGCTCTCTTTGGTTCAACTGGTAATAGGCATCGTTTTTGGTGTAACCAGTATGTTCGGTTTCCCATTTGGTCATGTATCTGGCTTTTATAAGCCGTTTAGACTCTTCGTACGTCATACTAGTATCTATTTGTGGTAGTCTTGCACCTTCTTTTGCCAGTCTGTCTGCCTCCTCGTTGCCTTGGATGTTGCAGTGTGATGGGACCCACTGTACCACTACCCTTTTTGGTGCGGACTGCTGGCACGGTTTGCAGAGTGCTGCTCTTAAGTCATTAAGCGCAGTGTTTTTCTGGCTTTTTAGCGCTGTGACTACGGAGAGAGCATCTGTAAGCAGGACTATATGGCTTTCATTTTCACTGTGTCTCACCATTTCTTCCACTGCCACCCTCAGTGCCTCTGCCTCCGCTCTGAAATTGCTTGTGTACTTACCAGTAGCGAATGACAGTGTTATTTGTTTTCCATTTGGTAGGTTCAAGAATGCTCCTGCCCCTCCGTTCTGTGTAGTGTTTGTTACAGATCAGTCGGTGTATGCATGGGTCCAGTCCATGCTTGGGTAGCTTTTCGATATGAAGCTTAGGGTAGTATCTCTCCTTTCTTTTTCCGTCTGGCAGTTTTTGTTTCTAATACCTGGTATATTTTCTACCACCTGTGGAAATATATCCTGCCTCCAGGTAGGTTTTCGTACAGTAGTGATGGGTTTTGGTGTTATTAGTGCGTTTATGGGATCTTCGTGCATCTTTGCTTTGGCTATTTCTACAAAGTTTCTCCGCTTTAGTTTCCCATTTCCCAAATTGTTTAGTCTCTGGTGCATTGGATGGTCAGTCAGTCTTCGGAGTTTCTCTGACTGCAGCTGGGCTCTGCAGTCTCTTCTATCGGTCATGGGTTGCAGTTTTGTAAACTTTTCAAGTTCTACAATTGGCGTTGACTTCATGCCTCCTGTTATAATTCTCATGGCTTGGTTTTGAAGTTTGCTAACTTTATCGAAGTTCGGCTTTGCTGCTGTTGTCCATGCCGCAATGCCATACTCAAGAACTGGTCTCATTCTTCCAGTGTACAGTTTCTTAAGTATGCCTTCGTCTGCTCCCCAGCTTGTGCCAGCAAGTTTCCTCATGATTGTCATTCTTTCTCTGGCTCTCATTCGGTTTCTCTCAATCTGACTTTTCCATGTCATGCGCCGATCAAATGTGACTCCCAGATAGGTTGGGTTGTCGTTTGGCTGCAGGAATTTGCCATTTAGACTTAATTTGGTATTTTGGGGTTTTAATGAAAGCGATAATATTGTGCATGTGGTTTTCTCCTCTTTTATTTTGACCAGCCATGAGTTCGCCCACTCTCGCCCAGCGATGTTAGGGCCGTCTGCATCCGATTTCTTGCTATGGTGAGATTCTTTTCAGAGGTCCACATAGCCAGATCGTCTGCAAACATTGAGCTATAGACTCTCTTTGGTATATTCTCTGTGATATCTTTTATATATACCAGTAAGAGTGTGGGTGACAGTACTCCCCCTTGGGGTACTCCCTGCTCGAGTGTCACCTTTTTGCTCATCTGCCCTTGTACTTGGACTCTGGCCGTTCTTTGTTTGAGGTAGTGGTTGATCCACTTGAACATTTTCCAAATAAACATCACTTCTTCTTAGCTTGACTTCAAGTCCGTCTTTCCAGACTTTGTCAAATGCCCTTTCCAGATCCACCCAAACAGTTACTGTGTGTTTCTGTGCCTGGTAGGCATCTTCTATTTCCTGGGCTATGAGGATGACCTGGTCCTCAGTGGATCTGTGCTGTCTAAAGCCGGCTTGCTGTGGAATTAGTATTCGTTTTTCTTCCAGATGCCACATCAGTCTGGTGTTTATTATACGTTCCATCAGCTTGCCGACACAGCTCATTAGGCTGATGGGCCTGCATCCATTTGGATACAATTGTTTTGTCCTTTCCTGTTTTTGGTACTGGTACCAGTATTGCGTCTTTCCATGCCTGGGGTACAATTCCCCTTTTCCAGCTTTGGTTCAGGACCGATAGCAGTTTCCTCTTCGCTGTTTGGCCCAGCCCCATCAGCATTTCGTTTGTTATCCCGTCTTTTCCGAGAGATTTCCTTTTCTTTAATGTTCTCATAGCCTCTTCCATTTCACGCATTGTTAATTTGGCCATCATGTGCTCTTCAGGTGCCGTTTACATGTTGTCGTGCCCCTTTAGCTCTTCGCTAATGTCTGTATGCATATATGCAGGGACCTCGATGTGGTTTGCTCTGGCATAGTGATCGGCAAAAGCGTTTGCGGCTTTCTTACCTGTGATCAAGTTCTCGCCCTGCTTGATGGTAATATGTTTGTTTTATGAGTGTTTGTATTTCGCCGTGGCGGCTTTGAGGGCGATGTTTGCCTCCATGGATTGTTCTCGCTCTGCCATGTTCCTAGCATTTGTTACTGCATCTTTCTGCAACTCATCATTCCAGTAGGGCTTATAGTTTTTCCTATCTCCTCTTGGGATGGTTTCAGTGGCGGCTTGCATTATTGCCTTGCTTAGGCTTTCCACCATGGGCTTCATTTTGTTGTTTCGTGTGTTGATGGTTTCACACAGCCCATCTGTCAGGATTGCAAATCTGTCCCAGTCGGCTCGTTTGTAATTCCAACGTGGGAGCGGTTTTGTTTCTTGTGGGCCTACTTCCATGTCAATGGTTAGCCTGATCGGCCTGTGGTCGCTACCTGCCAGTTGGTTTAGCACCTGGCGGTCTATTTTATGGTGTATGTCCTGTGTGGAGAAGGCCAAATCTGGAGTCGAGGTGGTATGCCATGTTCTTGAATAGAAGCTAGGGCTATCCTCCGGCCTATTGATTAGGGAGAGATTTGCATATATCTCCCAATCTTCCACTTGGTCACCTGTGCTGTCTGTGTCAGAGTATCCCCATCTCTCCGAGTGGCTGTTGAAATCTCCAACTACTATGCAGTTGGAGTCTTTGACCTCCATACTCGACAGCGATAGGTCTCTATTTGGTGGTCCGTACAGATTGAAAATGCGGAGCTTCGTCTCTTGAGCCATTATGTCAACTCCTACAATTTCTGCTTGTCCGGTGTGATTGACAGATAACGCGCTACTCGGTATGCAGTTTCTGGTCAGTATCAGGACCCCTTCTTTGTGGCTTTCTCTATCGAGACGGAAGGTCTGGTATCCTCTGATTAAGAATTTGTGATTATTGTTGAGGTGCGTTTCCTGGATACATGCCACGTCAATCTTACCTTCATGCAGGTGATGTGTTAGGGAAAGTTTTTTGTTAATGACTCCCTCCGCATTCCACTGTAGTATTTTGAGGGTCTTGAGTTTTTGGTCAATAAAAGTTGCCCCATAGCCATGTGCCTTGACTCCACGACACATGGGTGGGTGACCACCAGTAGTCAAGGGTGAGCCCCTTCGAGGCGTGAGACCCGGCACTATCGCTGCTTGGCGAGACTCATCAGGATGAGCGCCATGCGTTTTTCTAATCGGTTGTACTGTCATCATGCTGCGATTTACGTTGCACTGTTTTATTAGGCTTGCGGCCCCGTGCATCTGATTTCAACAGGCATTTCTGTAGGGATGCCCTCCTTAGCCTTTGGCTGTCCTCAGCCTATCTGCAAGGCAGCAGTTGTTTATGATCAGAGTTGTCTCTCTTATGGAAGTTGTCTTACCAGACTATCGAGTCTTCACTACTCGTGTCTATAGGGTGCGATGATGATATGTGAGATGATATATGAGATATATGATATGGTCTGGTTTACCGGGAAGAGAGGCAGTCCAGTGTGTCTGTACCCCAGGATCGTCACGTCCTGCCAGTAACGTAGCATTTGCATGTGAGTGGGGTATCTCTTTCTCCCTTTATTTTCTTGGCTTCTATGCAGAGATGGTACGCCTAGCATTCCCCGCCACCTGGGATGTTGACACAGTGGGGCAGGTGTGCAATGTCCGCTGGTCTGCATCTCTTCTGCGCCCAGCATGATAGCTATATGGCTGATAACGTACAGAGGTAGATATAGAAGCAGAAGTGCATTTAAAAAGACGACAAGCCTGGTAATGTCACAGAGATGTTGTTCGCCTAGTGTGCGGACAGATCTCATGGTCATTGGTTGAGTCTCGACAGTTGACAGTGAGGTGGCTGCTCTACTGTTTTCGACACCCCGATCAGGAACTAAGTCTTATGTTGGTGGTTTCGCACCCCATCGCCGTATAAGGTGAGTATCAAGCAGCTGTCCGCCCGCTTTGATCGGCGGACAGCAGAGACCTCTTTCTGCGGCTCTACCGGATAGGGCTGGGGCGCGAGCCCTAGGTCCCGAACATGTAGGAGCCTCCCATTGCAGTGCTGCTGAGATTTTGGGCGGGATTGCGGCTTACAAGGGTTTGGCCGTAATCCCCCACATGGTAGCCTCGCGCCATTGGCTTATCAGCCTAGTACGTGAACCAAAGTGTCTGCGGCTCCTCTCGATATGAGCTGGTTTTCCGTAGCAACGCCCTGTCATTTGTAGGGTAAAACTGACCTGTCTTCAGATGGTCTATTTCCAACACCCGTTCACTATTTGGCCAGACGAATTTATTGAGGGCTTTTGTTTGTCAATGTCCAGGTATTTGAAATCTGCGGTTTCTGCGGGGTTAAACACGATTTCCGTAGCGTTCTTTCATTGGAGTGTTAGAGAGATGACTTGTCTTCCGTGAGTCTAATGCTAGCGTACGTTCATTATTAGACTCAACGGTAGTGCTCTCGATTTGTCAGTCGTTCTACAGTATTGGCGTGTTCAGTCAAATTAAGCCGCAGGTTCCACTCCTGGTGGTGCCCTTCCGTCAATTCCTTTAGCGAGACAATCAAGTTACTTAGAGGGTAGCCCCAGATTTTCGAGGGTCTAATTCCAGCAACCGTTCCATATTAGACCCAACGAAAGTGCTCTCGGCATGTCAATCATGTCAGTGTTTGGCCGTGTTGAGTCAAATTAAGCCGCAGGCTCCACTCCTGGTGGTGCCCTTCCGTCAATTCCTTTAAGTTTCAGCTTTGCAACCATACTTCCCCCGGAACCCAAACACTTTGGTTTCCCGGAAGCTGCCCGCAGACTCATCGAAGCAACTCCTGCGGATCGGTAGTCGGCATCGTTTATGGTCAGAACTACGACGGTATCTGATCGTCTTCGCGCCTCTGACTTTCGTTCTTGATTAATGAAAACATTCTTGACAAATGCTTTCGCAGTAGCTCGTCTTGCGGCGATCCAAGAATTTCACCTCTAACGTCGCAATACGAATGCCCCCGTTTGTCCCTGTTAATGATTACCTCCAGTTCCGAAAACCAACAAAATAGAACCGAGGTCCTATTCCATTATTCCATGCACCATTATTCAGACAGCCGAGGCCTGCTTTGAAAACTCTAATTTTTTCAAAGTAAACGTGCCGGCCACCCAGGACGCTCAGCGAAGAGCACCCGTGGGAGAGAGCCGGCAGACGGTAGGGCAGGAGACAACGGGCAGTGAACCGGCGCGAGCCGGACCGCCCGCCTGCACCTGAGATCCAACTACGAGCTTTTTAACTGCAACAACTTTAATATACGCTATTGGAGCTGGAATTACCGCCGCTGCTGGCACAAGACTTGCCCTCCAATAGATCCTCGTTAAAGGGTTTAAAGTGTACTCATTCCAATTACGGGGCCTCGAAAGAGTCCCGTATTGTTATTTTTCGTCACTACCTCCCCGTGCCGGGAGTGGGTAGGTTGCGCGCCTGCTGCCTTCCTTGAATGTGGTAGCCGTTTCTCATGCTCCCTCTCGGGAATCGAACCCTGATTCTCCGTTACCCGTTACAAACATGGTAGGCATGTCACGTACCATCGACATTTGATAGGGCAGACATTTGAAAGATGCGTCGCCGGCACATGAGGCCATGCGATCAGCACAAAGTTATCCAGAGTCACCAGTAGGGACGCCGCAACCCCGCGAGGGGAAACGACGATTGGTTTTGAACTAATAAAAGCGCTCTTTCCGCGAGGGTCGGAGCTTGGTAAGCATGTATTAGCTCTAGAATTGCCACAGTTATCCAAGTAGGATCGTGTCATCTAAGGAACCTCGACTGATATAATGAGCCATTCGCGGTTTCACCGTGAGACAGTGTGAACTTAGACATGCATGGCTTAATCTTTGAGACAAGCATATGACTACTGGCAGGATCAACCAGATATCTGTCGGAGACGTACGTACAGCACACACCTGTCGGCGGAGGAAGGGTGTGTAAAAAGCCTCACTGTTACGGCCGCAGGGACCGACTGACGGGACGGACGGACGGTTGTTCCACCCGTCCCTCACTCCGTCGACATAGGACCGCCTGACAGGGGCCTCCTTCACGCACCAGACGACCGACCGACCGGGCTCGCTCGAGGAGGGATGGCAGCGCTCTGTGCAGAACGGATCCCAACGACCTCGGCGATGAATTTCACTCGGACTAGAGACAATTTGGCCTGCCGGCCTGCCCTTCTCCCGAGGAGAACACAGGGCCTTGAGGCACGATTCCTGCTTTCCATTTGCCGGTCACAAGCTCTTTGCGAGATTCTGACCACCAGCGAGACGAACTGTCGAGCTCTGCTATAAGCCTTAGATAAATCACCACGGACGGACCACGTTTCCTGATACGGACCAGATAAGCGCACCTCGGTGGAGGAGACGCCACAACAAACCGCACCCCAATAGCTCTACGGGGAAAGGCAGGCGAGCGTTTTCCGCAAGCCCGCGCTATCGCTCCGCATGGCGGGACTGAGATCGCTTTACGAACACTGGTTGAAATTGAATCGCGGCGGCGAGACAACTACCCCAGATCATAGCTGGATCTGATCATGATCATACACGGGCTAATGGTTGCCTAACATGGGCTGATGGTGATCTTTCATGTGCTGCTGATGATGATCTTACAGGAGCTGATGGTGATCTTACAGGAGCTGATGGTAATCTTACAGGGGCTGATAGTGAAAACTTTTGAATCTGAAAGGTTAGAGATGATTGGCAAAGGGTGTGGAAATTGCTTCTTAAAAAAGAGAAATGCAATGTAGTTTGCAGCATTGATGTATGCTGTCTTTCTCAAAGCTATCGGCTTCAGCAGGCTATTGAGTTAGGTAGCAGTGAGTTGACGTTTGAATTAATTTAAAATATTACGCAGTCATTTATGAAACAGACGGACGTGCGTTTACCAAACAAAATGGGACGATCAGGCTAACGTCTGTCCAGGCAAAACACACTGATCAGACAAAGGTAGTCAGGGTCAGGAGAAATATACTGGCCAAGACCCTCACCTGACCTTCTCGTTAGTCATCCTGGAAACAGGCTGTTGTCGAGGACCAAAAAAAAAAGCAAATGCCGCCGTCCATCGTCAACGATGATGGCATAATATATTTGCTTGCGTAATTTTTAGTAAGGATTAACTGCGCTACGTTTTATCCTCACTCACTCGTCTCGAGCAGCCCTACCCCAGGGGCAAGTCAAGGACAAGACGACTAGAGGGTGGTAACGAGATGCAGGGGACTCCGCGTCAAGCACCCATGAAAAAGACGGCGAAGACCGAAGTCGAGCCCACACCATCTGATCACGAGGCCGACGGCTTAACCACTTCGCCACGGAATCTCCACAGTCTGTATAACAGGGTGAGGTTCGACGTGATCACTGTAGTAGTGAGCGACATGCAGCTGAAGCCAGGCATAGCACAACCGCATGGAAGACCCCTGTCTACCTTCATCAGTACGCTCGATATGTGAGGAAAGCAACTGCAACCCGTCACTTAACGTCTTTTTCAGGGGGCACAAAAGATAAACCTACTAATTGTGTGCATTCGCAAACAACAACAATCAACCAAAACATTATTAAATGTAAACTCGCGTTCGGATGGAAGGGTTCTGGTGGAAGGGTTCTGGTGGAAGGGTTCTAGTGGAAGGGTTATAGTTGAAGGGTTCTGGTGGAAGGGTTCGGGTGGAAAGGTTTGGGTAGAAGGGTTATGGTGGAAGGGTTCTGGTTGTATAGTAGCCGATTTCAGTCATGACTTATTACATGATGATTTTATTTATAGTGGTAAATAACCTATATCGTTGGCATCCTGTAAAGAGACAATGGACTTCACGCTAGAGTCTGCATCTTGACACATCTTGTCTTCCCTAGCCAACACACAAATCATGCCTCCCGCCGAGTTTGTCTTTATCAAGTTCCTCACAGTTGCAGGTGTTCATATCAAACGCTTTCAAACATCTTTGTAGCGGAGGAAGTGTCTACCTTTGTTCTGCTTGTCTGTGTTCAGCTTTCCGTATAGGATATGTTTTGATATTCGCCCATCCTCCATTCTGCACATGAGACCGAGTCACCGCAAGAGTTGGTAGCGGAGGATCGAAACTAAACTGGCAATTATTGCACGGTCCAACACGTCGTTGAGTGCCACTCTGCCTATCCATGAAATTTCAAGTATGCGCCTCAGGAAGCTCACATGAAAAGCATTTAGTCTGTTTTCGTGTGAGGCATGCATAGTTCATGTTTTGCTGCCATAGAGCATGATACTAATCGTACAGCATCTGTACACAGCGATCGTTTTGGAGATGGTCAGAATGTGGTTATTCCACATTCTCTGTGAGAGCCTGGCAATTGCTGATAAGGCCATTCCTAATCACATTTGCAGCTCTGCGTCCAGTGAAAGATTGTTGGTGATAATAGATCGGAGGTAGTTAAGTGGCTCATTACTTCCTGATTTTTATAATTTAAGACAATTTTTGGAGGATTTGCACTCTGTGCCATCACTGTCGTCTTTTTTACGCTAAGGGTGAATCCAAAAACATCACAGGATTTTGCCAACCTGTTAATGAGGATCTGTAATTCAGCTTCCATGTGGGCCACCAAGGCAGCATATCCCGAATGACAGTCCCTTCTCTTACTTTTTGCTCTCAGTCTGGTTAGATTGAATTATATCCCATTTGATCTAGAATGCAGGAAGACCCTTTGTATGGAAATTCCAAAGGCGTGTTTAAGCAGGATGGCAAAGAAAAAAATGCCGAATATAGTCAGAGCCAGTAAAAGTTCGACTTCACTATTAATGTCCATGCCTCAAATTCCTGACCGACATGAATCACTTTACCTTTCATACTCGCATGAAAAGACCTGATCATGCTCAGTAGTTTAGGAGGGCAGCAAAATTTTGGACAATACTTTGAAAAGACCCTTATTGTTTTCCAGGTCGAATGCCTTTGTGAGGACGATGAAGGCAAGAAACAGTGGTATGTGTTGTTGTCTACACTTCTCTTGCAGTTGTCTCAGTAAAAAAACCATATCAATGGTGGATCGTTCTGCGCTAAAACCACACTGCGACTCCGGATATACCCTGTGGGACAGCTTTCACAGCCTGCTCAGGATGATGCGAGGAAACACTTTGCCTACGGTTTTGAGGAGGGATATTCCGCTGTAATTGTTGCAGTCTCCTCCGTACACCCTTTTCTTTGTAAAGGGGGACTATATTGGCGTATCCCATGTCCTGTAATACGACCACCTCATCCCAACATTGCAGATGTGTTTGTACAGGTATTGAAGAAGTACGCTTTCCCCGCATTTAATGATTTCTGCTCTAATGCCATACCTACCGTGTGCCTTTCCCACTGGCATGACCTCGATTGCTTTTTCCAACTCATGTCCGGAACTTGACGATCAAAGCGGAGTCCACCACTACATTGTTAAAGGTGTACAAGACTGAATAATGTTCGGCCCATTTCTTCATTTGCATATCCTTGTCCATAATCTCACCTGTTGCAGATTTCAGTGTACGCTGTAGACTTTGTTGTAGGACCAAAATGCATTCTTTATGCACTCGTACATTTTCATGATGTTACCAGTATCCGCTGCCGACTGTATGGGCAAACAGAGTTGAAGCCAGTAGCCATTTGCACAATTCCTTGCTAGTCTCTGTACAGTTCTCTTTGCAGATTTGTAAGCCTCCAAGTTCGTACTGCTCGTGGAAATCTTAAACTCCAGGTGAGTTGATTGGCATTTTGAAATGGCAGGTGCAAGGAATCCTCAAATGAGTCATTTCTGCGTGTTGCCTTCTTTCTGCGTGTTGCCTTCTTTCTGCGTGTTGCCTTCTTTCGAAAGACTGCCACGGTCGTGGTCTGAATTGGCCCTCTGACGTGTCTCCGCCTTTCTGAAGCGCTTTTAATAGTGCGCTGTTTTGCCATTAATTGTATATATTATAAATATATACACTTACATTTTCTTGTTTTCTTTTCCTTACGACAATGTCTTTTTAATTCTTTGTGTTATAAGAGCTTCTCTTCATCAAGCGTGAGGTGGCCCTACAGGAGACATTCTCATATCGATCGATCTGCAGCTTTGCCTTTCCAGGATGTCAGACTCATGTCCAATAGTTTATATCACGCTTAAACGTGTCTTTGAATGTTAAATGTGGGTTTCCGACTGTTCTTTTAAATCACCAACTGTGCATAGAGAATATCTTTGGGAATTGTACCACACTCCATGCTTCGAATATGACCACGTCATCGGCATGCTCGCTGCTAAGAAGAGTGTACATTCTTAGAAGACCGGTGCGAGAACGCACACCTACACGTGTCATTCTGTCCCTTCATGTAAATCAAAGAATTGATCAAAGCTAAGGTGTTACGCCTGTGGTTTTGTTTGGCATAGTATGTCTAAGTCTCGCTACCATTTAGAAGTGTGCTGACGACACATGCATTGTACACAAATACCTTGGTTTTAATTCTCAGTTTTTTTTTTTTCCAAACACGCGTTATGAGGCGAACACATGTAGCAGTAGCTTTGCCAATGTCTATTTCTAAATCTAGAGAAAGCTTGTCGATGATGAAGGATTCCAGGTATGTGAATTGGTGCACAACTGCCAGTTCATAATTACCAATGCCAAGAGTTGGCGTGACATCTATTTCCTGTCCCAGCACATTTATTTTGTGAGACGTATTGTGATACTAACTTCATTGGAAGCCTGGGAGAAACGATGTATCAAGTTCTCAAGTTTCTGCTCACTGTGGGTGATCATTGCAGCTTCATCCGCAAAAACAAGTCCCTGATAGTGATCTCCCTGATCTTCGTTTTCGCCTTGACCTTTGCAAGGTTAAATAGCGAATCATCCAACCTAGTGTGAAGGCAGAGGTCTTCATTTGCGTTGCCAACCAAATGCATTCTTCAGAAACAGTACAAAGAGGATAACGAACAGTGTCTAGACCACAACAGAGCGTTGCTTAACACCACTTCAAATACCAAATGGTTCTAGTTGCAATTGAAGGCTTTCGTTTTGGCGAGTGTTCGTAAAACGAGTGTTTGTGTAGTCGAGAATAACGGTATTCTTTTACTTTCTAGTCCCATATTAAACACGACTACAAAGCATTGCCAGACCACATAAGGTTCGATTAAACAAAGAGAAAATGAAACAACTAGGATTACAGCCCCGAGCGCTATCCACCTGTTTATGCCACAATAAACTCACATTGCTGGCAAACGTTTCACGGTTGTCGACGATGTTCAACTTCGTGTGGCAATGTGTTTGAAATAGCAGACCAAAAACTTCAACGCTGCATGTTGTGATGCACTGATAAAGCTATGGGATAAGTATCACTGTTGGTGGAGATTATATTCAGAAATAGGAGTGCTTTATTATTTGGTTTTCAAGTGTATTTCTTATGTTGTATCTCTTTAACAGCAAATGTGACATAGCTACTGACTTGTCCAAGTATGTACACAAGAAAGTTCATCATCATCATCATCATCATGTAGCATGTCCTGTATCGCTCCCATTACAGTCTGTCTGAAAGAAACTCGTTCCCTCGTCAAAACTCCAGCCTCCGCCACAGTCATACCCGAGCATTACTAGATATCTTGATGCCATCGTTTTCTTGGTCTACCCCTTTCTCTTTTACCTGGCACCATACCTTCCATCACTGTTCTATCGAGACCGTTGTTTCTCTTGATGTGAGAAAAGTAATTGCATTTTCTAGACAAAATGGCATTGATAAACCAGTTCTGCTCTATGCTCAACGCTTGCCGAATGTCTACATTTGTCTTTTTCTCTGTTCGAGATATTCTGAGGATCTTTCTGTAACATTTTGACTCGAAGGATTCGATTCTTTGTCTGGAAGTTTTGGTAATCGTCCATGATTCGCAGCCATAAGCTTCCACAGGAAAAACACAGGCTCTCTAGACTTGTACTTTTATCATTTTGATGGTGCTCTGCCATAATTTCTTCAGGCTGTTCAGTTTTTGCATTGCCATGGCTAGTCTTTTTCTGATTTCTTTCGAGCAGTCGCCATTTTTGTCAATTCTGGAGTCCAGATATTCAAAATGTGTGACCTGATCTATTTCCTCACCACCAACTGTGAATTTATGCTGACATTGTGTTTTATCGGTGGTCATTATCTTTGTTTTATTTATGTTTATAAATAAGTTTTGATCTTTACTGTGTCCATTTACGGCTGAAATTAGCTGCTCTAGCCCTTTATCACTTCTTGATAGTATCACTGTGTCGTCATAACTCTGGAATATCGTATCTGTCAATCGTAAATGGGTCGAAACTATCAATGTTCTCGTCTTCTCGAACATTTCTCACTATACATTTCGAATATTTTTGTATAGATAAGGTGAGAGGATAAATCTCTGCCTTACTCCCTTTTGTTCTGCAAACCAATCTGATGTTTGCCAAGATACTCGGACAGCAGCTTGTTCATCTTGGTATAATGTTTCAATGAGATGAATAATATGAACAGGAAACCCCATTTACTTCATGATTTTCCACATATTTTGATGTTTTACCGTATCGAAGATCTTGGTGTAATCAATGAAACATGTGTACAGGTCTACATTAAACTCTCTACATTTTCGTAGATATTTCTCTTATTGAATATGTGGTCCCCGGTCCCTCTGTCTTTTCTAAAACATGTCTGGACAACGTGGATTTCAGATTTAAACCTGTTCTCTATCCTTCTTAATAGGATTCACAAGAGTATCTTGCTCGCGTAGCTGATCAGGACGATAGTTCGGTAGTTCATGGACAGCTTCAGGTTGCCTTTTTTGGGGAGGGGAATATACATTGATTTCTTCCATGCTTCTGGCCACTCTGCACTGTGCCATATCTGTTTACACAGCTTGTGATAGACTCGAGCAATTGCCTCCCCTCCTGCTTGTATTAGCTCAACTTGGATATCACATCCTGGGGACTTTCCCTTTTTTCAGGCTTTTGATTGCTGAGCGTACTTTCTCCAATGTTGGTTCAGGTTCTTGCTCATCATTTGGTAGGATTGTAACTGAGCCCTTTGTATCCCCATACATGTTTCTGCAGTACTCTCTCCGTTTATTCAGTATGTCTATCATTTCTGTTAATCTGTTATCCTCTTTGTCATTGATGCCATGCGGAACTGACCTAAATTACATTGTCAGTGTTCTTATCGAATCAAAGGCAACTCTTTCTCTCGCTCTGTCTTGCTGCTGTAGGTTTTCTATGTCCTTACAAGTTTGCGCTATGTATCTTCTTTTATCTTTTCTTATTTCATGCGCAGTTTTTATATGCTGTGTTGGTCCTCTGACTTCCCATTTGTTTCCTTTTTTCAAAGAGTTTCTTTTTTTGTTCTGATATGTAGCTCTGTTTCTTGTACGACATTATGGAAATTATTTCATTCGCTGTCGACATTAAAATTTCTCTTGCGTGTGATGTCAACTCCTCATATATCATCTCTTTATGTACCACAAGCAACGACTCACATTTGTTTTCTACTTTGATGTTGAATTCAGTAGATATTGCTGTTACATCGAAGCGAATTGGCTGGCAACCTTTGTTAATCCTACTTAGCCTGTTTTTGAAAACTGCAAACAGTAATTCGTGGTCCGTATTGCAGTCAGCTCCTGGCAGCATTTTTGTTGCCACCACATTTAACCTCCATCTTTGTTTTACCAGGATGTAATCTATTTGATTTCTGCTTGATTTCTTGTTTTTGCATCAGGGGAGGTCCACGTGTAAAATCTTCACTGATATTGTTTAAATACGGTGTTTACAGTGGATAGTTTATTTCTAAGCAGAATTCAACCAGCAATGACAAACTACTGAACGTAAAATGCCAAGAAACCTATGATAGTTGATAGAAACGAAACGCAAAGATTTGATAGTGAGGCCCTCGGGCCAGGTAGATCATCGACGACAAATGGGGAAGAGACCGATTTCAGAGCCAGTACAAGTAAAAGAGATGACGGCCTAAAGCCCGACTGCATCACAGTGGACAACTCTGAAATGGGACTAAAAACAAATCTAACAATTGGCACCTGGAACGTTCAGGAGCCTATACCAGGGCAAGTTGTTCATCATTGGAAGAGAAATGGAGAGAACGAGGAGAGAGGTTCTGAGAGTCGCTGGACACAGGTGGACTGGTCAAGGGCACTGTGTCAACACCTCAGGAGAAACATTCAAATACTCTGGGACGGACACCGATGGAAAAAGTGGGGTTGGCGTCATTTTGTCAAAGAAGACGGCACCTTCACTATTCGGCTACAACCCAGTAAAAGACCGAATAATTGTAATGAGACTAAAGATAATGACAAGAAATTTAACAACAATTCAAGTTTATGCACCAACATCAGCAGATGATGATTGCGAAATGGAAGAAAGTTTATAGTGGCCTTTATTTCCCATTTGATGACACGTTTAGGGCTGAGAAAAATAAGCATATTTCTTTCACAGTAATCAAGTAGTGAGTAGGACATGTTTAAAAATATGTGAGCCGAGAGAAACAAATTAAGACCTTAATAGCGACTTGGTCCCGCGAACCGCTGGTCAACAGGTCAGTTTTCTAACCGTTAGGGCACTCTGTAAGCTAATTCCGAGCACTGTAAGGTTTGTAGTGATAAGAACATTGATTGTTCCTTCACAGCTTTAGCTAGGTTGGGTTCCAATATCCTGCAGTCCGTGTGTTGGTAATCTATGTCTTGGTCGTTAACACGCACATAATTGCATACATGTCAATCCCATTTCTGACTATTGTTCATCTTGTCGTCAAATAATTTCTGGATGATGATGTTGTCACACTGCTTATATGGTACTTGAAGAATATGTTCAAATTATTATCGTCTCCACACATATTCAAACTTCTGTTTGTCCGGAATTGCCCTTGTTGAACAGATCGTTTCTGCATATTGTCATTTGGTCTATGCTTGATGAGGCGAAGTTTTGTTTTTACTATATCAGGCATTGTTGTTCTCTATGTAGTTTTTCTCTAAATTGATGCTCGTTACGGTTATGTTTATTCTGATAGCATACGTTTTGTCTTTCTGATTATATCTAAGAGCGTGAGCTGTACAATATTGCTGGCATCCTCGTGGCATGTTCTTCCATCGCTGAGGTTGACCGACAAGAATGTAAAGGGCTAATGAATAAAGACATATTGCACCTGCAGTGACGAAATACTTTACTTCTTTATTTGTATTGTACCTTCCATTTAAAAAAAAATTGTAAGCCCTACCGAGGTTTTGAGAGCATGTCTGTCTGGTCGTAAGACCGTCATCCTAACCATTTGGGCAGCTACTACTTGGTCGTTTCCAAGCATAACTACTAAAGCTGGTCTATAGGGGTCATCGCACCAAACTGTTGTGACAGCAGCTTGATGATTGCATACATGCGTCTCTGGGGCTGACATATTCAATGAATATAACAACGGTTGTAGAACCACATTTCATCTGGCGTTCACTGTTAGAACAAGGCATAGCTCCTGTTAGATCAAAGTTCTTAACAACAGTTATACAACCGCACTACCCAGTGTCGTCTCTTCCTACATCCAATTGTGATACCAATTCAAAAGGGGCGATCCTATATCCCCGATCTTCTTCTCTGTATGTTTGGAATCAGTCATCTGCTGATGGAACTGGGACACCTCTGGTATCCTTATTGACGACAGATGCTTCAATCACCTTCGATTTGCCGACAACAGCTACTCATGCAGCTACTCGATGGAGAGGGCAAAAAAGCTGGACCGGAAAAGAATGTCTCGTAGATCAAAGCGTTCCACAATCGCTTGGCCACTTGGGATCCAGTCTTCCTTGGCGAGTTATGATTAGAGAATGTAAAAGAGTACATGTATCTTGGATGGCTTCTCAATATAGATAATAATCTGGAATCTGAACTGACAAGACCCCAATGCGCGGGTTTGGCAGCCTTCTGGTCTATTAACACGGTCATGGACGGTTGCCACGACAGGACCTACGAGCCTCCCTTTTCATCTCTACTTCCTGCGATGTGCTTCGCTGACGAGATGTAAACACTAGATAAATCACTAGAGGACAAATTGAGAGTGACCCAGGGCTCCGTTGAGAGACGCTGTGTCGGAATCATTCTCAGAAACTAACTTACGCAATTTCTCCACAATTCCTACATAAGACGAGTGTCCCAGGTGCGGTAATCTATACAAACAAAGCAAAACATAGAAAGGCAGCTCACCTATTAAAACGAAATGACAGTCAATGGAGCGACATCGACAGCAGTTTAGTACCCCTGAGGTAAGAAGAGAACGCGGGGAAGACCTCTAAGTGCGTTGGTCAGGCTCCTTGCTGTACGCTGCAACATCCCAGATACCTATAGAGCAGCACTTACCACGCATTGGACTTCAGTGGCCCAAGACAAGGTCCGCTGGGTACGAAGTTTGGACCCGCAGCTACTATACTGGACGGGTCATCAAGATCAAAACCAAGATAGTGTATAATACACGCTTTCCGGTCTAGCGCCTAACATGCTGCCGACACTTTTAGTCCGGCTGCTTGTGCTATTTAATATGCTTCTTTCGCCTGTTGTGGATTCTAAAGACTATATGTATGGCAAGTCACCACACGTGCATCATATTAGGCTACGTGATGCGCACCATGTCTATCTATGAGCTGTCTTTTTTAAGGACGTCAAACCCATGGTGGCAGATGTCAGAAAAGGTGTCCAAAAGCCCGAATCCTAATCCAGATATTTACCAAACAGGTGGTCCCGAATTTAATCAGCAACTGACTGCACTCTTTCGTTGTATTTGAGAACTCGAGACAATGCCACAGAAGATGAAGGATCCCTCAATTCTACACTTGTACAAGTAATTCAGAATGCGTCAATCTGCTGCAAATCGCAGGACAAATGCTGGCCGAATTCTGCTCAACCATTTAAATGGTCACATTGAGCAGGGTTTGCTCCCAGAAAGTCAGTGACGGTTTTCGTGCGAGTTGTGGGACAATTGAAATGAATAATGCAGCACGTCAACTGGAAAACGTCAAGAACAGAATTGTGACTTCTACACAGTGTGTGTCTACCTAGCCAAAGTCTTATACACCGCCAATAGCGGCATACTCTGGCACATCATAGAGAAGTTTGGCTGCCCACGCGGATTCATTGCGGTTGTCCGTCAGTCTTCTGATGGTTCGTGTACTGCACGAGGGATAATTGTATGTGGATTTCCCTGTCATCTCCGGTGTCAAAAAGAATTGTGTGCTGGCATCGACACTCTTTGGCATGGTCTATACAGAAATTCTCATTGATGATGTTCATGGCGATGCTGCTGGCATGTAAATCAGGTATATGACGAAAGGTCGGCTGTTCATCTTGGGATGATTGGAATGCTACACCAAGTTGGGTGAAATCACAATCTTGGATCTCCTGTTCGTGGACAATTGCTTCCTTAAAATTGTTTTCAGAAAAAAAAATATGCAGTACACACTGACGGAGTTTTCAGCGCCATGTAGTAACGCTGGTCACACAATCAACATTAGGAAAACAGAGGTACTTTTCCAGCCTGCCCCCAGGGAGCCGTACACAGAACCAAACAATATTGTACAGAAGCAATGTCTCCTAGGAGTCGCTGGCTTCACCTATCTGGGCAGTACCTCACCCAGTTCATCACGTCACCTCTTGAGATCGTTGGGGCACTCCTGCTAATACCTCCACAATCCTGCGCCCTACCTCTCTATCTGCGGTACCTTTCCTTTTGTGTTTTCTAACAATTTATGACGATTCCACAGCTGGCTCCCTACAAGTGTGCCTCGTATGTAGTATGGTATGATGTTCCAGGAATGGTCATTACAGCCATAAGCGAACACATTTCGCAGCACACGTATGATGATGTCGCCATATTTGCTTGGAATGGGGGGCTATAATTAAACCAAACATTTTTCTGAACTGGTATTTTTCTTAGACGAAAGCAGAAATAAATATACGCACGTTACTGAATATTAATATTCATTTATTTTAAAAGTCAAAGAATACTGCAAAGGCTCAATCATGTATAGACTTCTACACAGCGCATTAGGGGAGGTAATGACTTTCGGTTTGGCACGTACATCGGTACATAATTGTTACGTGGTTGTCTTAATGGCACTTCGCTACATATTATACTGTTGTTACCCGGAACAATAATCAGCCATGAAAGTAAGTGAACATTCCTCGTAGAGAAACAAGGAACAGTAATAGCTGAATAAAAGAGACGTGGCTAGGATGTGACAATGGAAACACCTCGAGACATTTCAACTATTGCAGCTGTATCATCTTTTATGGCTTTCATAATGTCGCATATCTATTGTCCCCAATACATCTGAGTAGTTATCATTCACTATGAGGACAACTTCAATCTCATGTAGGGTCTATCTTATTTTGTTTATCGAAGAGACCATTAAAGACAACAATGCACACTACACTGTGACTGCAGGGGCATTACTAAGCCCTTTAATACTGCCAGAGTGGAGACGGCGTAAGCTAGTGGTTAAGTGACACGGCTCACAACACGAAAGTGCTGAGTTCGATCTCCATCACAGCACCGGCCGTTACCCGGGAAAGCCTACCCTTAGAAAAGGCAGGAAGAAGCAGACCCTTACATAAAATACGTGCCGAAGTCGGATGCACTTGGCCGACAGGCGCAAGAATAAAAACCGTAGTGCAACGCACACCGCCTTGGATAATAGAGAAATAAGGCAAATGCGAAAAAAAAACCATAAAAAAATGCCAGAAAACCTCAAAAACGGCAATACAATTAGAAATGAAAATACAAATTGTATTTTTACCTTAATTGGGAACCTGTGGTGAGCCCACAGTGCAATGGCGGTGCTCTTAACAGACGAAAAACATATCTGATATGAAAAGTCATCACACCTGAACACAAACAATACTAGGACAGGAAATCAGCACAAATAGCTCACTGTGACTTTGATTCAGATTACACATTATATAAACATATGTACTGGACATTTATAAGCAGTGACTGAGAGTTGGGCACAATATCCACCGTAACAGCTGATATTGCACACGGGTTACAGTTTCTATATCTTTCTTTTTAGACCCCGCCTTCCCCCTCCTCCACACATCAGACTCCAACACGTCTGAAATGCGGGGCTATCAAATCCCCGAATTGAAGTCTTCTATCCAGCAGGGATTAAACAACACATATTAATGGCCTCTTACGAAATATTATCAGTGGGACTGTAGGTGTTTCTATTACCGACAATGCCACAAACACTCGCATCCAAGAAGCTACTTACATTCCAGGAAATATTTTAATTTCTGACATATCTTAGAGCATAATGTCATATAGGTCTTGTGCTAGTTGAAATCGTTGTTGTTTCTCGATCAAGAAGTGACGCTTTCTCTTCATAACTAAGGGTTTGACAATAAATAATTGCAGACAGATTGACGTAATCCTAGCTTGCCAGTGAATATAGTAGAAATGATTACCAATGGGATATTAACGATTGCAAAGTTTAACATGTAATTCTACAAAACTAAAAACCAATGATACATTGAGCACAACGACCTTTAAAATGTAATTCCGCAGAAGGGAAAACGAATGATACATTACAATGTATCAAATATAAATTCAGAGAACTGAATAGCAATGCTATTTACAACATTCCAAAAGTTTTAATGCATGTCCACATAACTGAACACCAATGGCACAGTACAGGTATATTAAACGTTACAACGTTTCAAATACAATTCTACAGAGCTGAATAACATAATTATATTAAACACTACAATGTTTGAAACGTAGTTATATGTACCTGATAACCGATGCTAGATAAACATTGCAATGTTAATAAGTTTAAAATATAATTCGACAGAACCAAACACAAATGGTAGATAAATCACTGCAATTTTTAACGTGTCATTCTACCAACGTGAAAACCAGTGGTAGATTAAATACTACAAAGATAAAAACCCAGTTTTCATAAATGATAGAGAGAAAAGTAAAAAAAAAAAATACACTACATAATTCATTTAATGAATCTAATCTGACATTTTTTCTACATTTTTTTCATTTACAAAAATCAAAGAGCATCCCTTTCATCCTTCACGACGCCAAATGCTGATTTAAAGCTAGAATG
The DNA here is from genome assembly GCA_036924085.1 of Ariolimax columbianus. Lineage (NCBI taxonomy): Eukaryota > Metazoa > Mollusca > Gastropoda > Stylommatophora > Arionidae > Ariolimax > Ariolimax columbianus. Next base: position 20,989,337 of record JAVGWX010000002.1, read on the forward strand.
ACATGACATGCTGAATTTTTTAAGCACATAATATTCAAATTAATGGTTGTATAACAGGACAAGTGGTTGGGGTTGGAATTGATCGTTAACGACATGATGTATAACTTATAATGATGAGTTTGCTATGTGATCCAGTCGTCGTGTCAACTAATACAATCAACAAGCATACCATTCAAACCGCCCGAAGTTAAACTAATCTGGAATGGGGCCACAATTTGAATGTAATAAAAAAGAATGTATGGCGTCTTGAAATGCTCACGTGACAGATAGTTGTGGTGGAAAATGATTTGTAAACGTCATGAGGCCTGACTAGGGATGATAATGATGTCATTAATCTATCCAGTCTTGACATCACCAACTTAAAAGGACACAGACATTACTGTAAGACTTTCCTACGTTTATTGTTGTTACACCTATGAAATAGCACGACACTATGTTAAGTTAAAGATCCTCAGTGATGGCCTTAACTCAGGAGGTACGGTCGAGAAAATATTTGATCGTTGACTCATGCCATTTATAATGCAACTATGTTTTCTAGTCTTTGACCCAATCTTGCTGTTGTTAAAATGATGGACTGGCGATACAAGTGTAATGGAAATACACGAAAACGTTTGAAGTTGTGAAACTTTAAACGGACATAACAAAAAAAAGTTATTGAAGGCGACACGTTATGAAGATGATGCTACTGAGTTATATAGAAATGAATACATATAACTGTGATTGATCTATCTAAATGAACAACTATTATGTTCAAAACTTACGTCGATAACTGATGTAATAACAAAGAAATGCGTTCTTTATCATATATTATATTTCTCTTTTGGGGTATCATGTTTTATTGTGTGTTTGTTTTGTTAGTTTTTACTTTCAGAACATGACCCATTAAATACACAGGTTCCATAACTATGTTAATGATATTGCTTGGTATTGTTTTCGCTCATTTACCGTGATTCTGGAAACTTAATTCGAGAAAACACGTTCTGCGTGTTGGAATCTTATTTGATTAGGAACTTAATAACGTGCACAATGTGTAATCAACCAGGCATGAATTTTGAGGGATTGGATATACAATACATGAAGACAGCGACATTTCCGGGGGGAAAAAAGCCAGTATGATTGTGTTTATATTTTTTCTAGCGGTGCGAGATTGGAGAGACGGAAAGAGCCTCAATTGTCTCGTTCGTGATCTTATAGCGCCCGTGTATTACTGGCATTTCGACAGAGAAGCATAGTAACACTGTAATCTGACAGGCATTCCGCAGTAAGCGTCGAATGAGTGTTGTAGATGGGACCAACTACATTTTCCTGTACAAAATACAAGCCAGTGAATCATAAATAAATCATTGTAGATATTTAATGATCAGATTGTCTAACAAACTGGTTTACGAGAATCACAACTAGGGCAGTCAGGTCGAATATACTGGTTTACGGGAACCAAAACTAGGGCAGAGTCAGGTTCAGTACACTGATTTACGGGAACCAAAACTAGGGCAGAGTCAGGTTCAGTACACTGATTTACGGGAACCAAAACTAGGGCAGAGTCAGGTTCAGTACACTGATTTACGGGAACCAAAACTAGGGCAGAGTCAGGTTCAGTACACTGATTTACGGGAACCAAAACTAGGGGAGAGTCAGGTCCAATATACTGAGTTACAAGGAGCCAAAACTAAATAGGATCAGGTCCACTATGCTGGTTTACGGGAAGAAACGCAAACTAAAGCAGAGTTAAGTGCAATGATGAAGGGTCCACAATATGACCTCGTCCTGGTGTTTGGAAACAGGCTAGTCTAGCCAACACTGTTGAAAAGGACACAGCTGAATACATATTCGTGCGTTTAGTGAAAGGTCTTGTATTGCGTTACAGCCAGGAAGAACCAATTACACGTTCTCAAGTGCGCTTCGCAATGTAAGAAGAGCCACTGTAACCTGTCGTCAAGAAATTTCTAGAGTTGAATACGCTCAGTACGAATGACTTTAATAACAGCAACAAGAACTAAACTACACAATGACAACATGATTCTCTTGGAAAGGTACTGCATTGAGAAATTGTCTCACACTAGTAAAGACATGCGTGATCATATCTCTAGCACTTCATAACTTATGGCATTATGTGCTAGGATTGCATATTTGCGTGGGAAGATACTCACAACTCCCAATACCCCTTCCCCGCCCCTTCACCCATAGGCTAGCTGGTTTTCAGTTATATCAGCTCCTGAATTGTTTCATGGAGGGTTCCTCGCCTAGCAGGCGACAATTCGTCAACTTTTATAACTAGAGAATGTCCCGAGAGAAGACTAGCAGTACGTGAGACACGAGAGAGACTCCAAGTGGATAGAGAGACTCCAAGTGGATAGAGAGACTCCAAGTGGATAGATAGACTCCAAGTGGATAGTACCAGCCACAGCAATAGTGTGTCTCCTGGAAACGTGTTTTTGTGAGTTGCTTTCTCCGGTTTTCTTCCTGAGCGTGCTGTTGAATGTATTGAAGGGTTCTGCAGGTGGTTGTGCTATGCTTGGCTTCATCTGCATGTTGCTCTCTACTACGGGGATTACTTTGATCCATCATCTTGTTAGTCAGGCTGTCATTAAAATAACCCGTTTCCAGGAAGAGCTATGATGCAGAAGCCAAGGTGAAGGTCTTGACCAGTATGTTGTGCCTGTCCCTGACAAACATTTATGATCAGTATACTTTTCCCGAGCAGACAGTAACATTATTCCTCTCGTTTAATGCTCCCTTGAAATAGGTTGGAGTAATTTGTCTTACATTCCATGGCGTACTGATTAAGATGTATATGGGTCTTCTTGCCTGAAGTGCAATGCTGGACATATCATCACGCTCACCACTATGGACATCACAGTGATGATTCCCACTTTGCAGAACATCCTGTTCCAGGTGCACAACTTGGACGTTAGGTCGTATCTCGGTCAGCATGTTGCACGTAGCCTTGACGCGTAAATCTTAGCACAGATCAAGACGGGAAAGCTCTCTCCGCTTAATTTTCGCAGTATACAAGCACTCTAACACTCTATCTTAAATAAACTCTAACGGAACGTATATTCTGATACACTGTACAACCTGACCTAAAAAATAAAACACTGTACAACCTGACCTAAAAAATAAAACACTGTACAACCTCACCTAAAAAATAAAACACTGTACAACCTCACCTAAAAAATAAAACAACAGCAAAAATGAATGAATGAATCCCCGGCGTTTAATCAGCTTGTCCTGAAAGGAAAATAGGTCAGCTGAAATATATCGCACCACCGATATATCGAAATTACCAGGCAAGTGTAATATGATTACATAATCATTACGATTTTACGGATTATGATTTCTATTTCGCCTCTGCTTGCACATTGTTCTAAATGATATCATACAGCAGAATCGATTATGTGCTACGAAGATGCTGTCTTGATCTTCTCACACTATCAGTTGAAAGCCTGTCTCTATCGAAATGTATACCTCAACAACGCATGTGTAATTTCGACAATGGTGATGGTCATATCTGGTTTCTCTGTTACCTAATACGATGGTCCACCAGAGTGGTACTCGAGGAAGGTTGGAACAAAGGTCCCTGCAACTTTACACACTTTTCGTAAAAAGTGACTAGAGAGGGATGTGTTTGAGAACAGCAGCCTCATCATGGCCAACACATTGCTACAGAAACCATCGCTGGAAAGCGTCCACACGTGATGTGATACGGGCTCTCTATACGTTGGGCAGCTTGCTGCAGATCTTCTTTGGATCATGCAGGTGGGAAGAATAAGGGAACGGCTACTTTGTAGAAGATGCCTTGTTGCCATTATATAAAAGTATATACCGCCAGATATATACGCTACAGTTACTCTGATGAGTATATTAGATCCTTTAAGTTGTAAAGTAGATGGTTCTCTGAACTGTTGTAACATTTACAAAGTATGAAATGTACCACCCGTTCACTTCTGTTACGCCGCGATGTAGGTGTTCGAAGCTCCTCGTGCTGAGTTAACACTTGACTACGTGTCTTTGACATCGGGTTATAGTGGCTTTTCTTACATCTCAAGGCGTACTAGAGATAATGGACTGTAGTGCAACGCATCGCTTTTCAGTAAGCTCACGATTTCGGGGATTACAATGTCGATCCCCAATACTTTGGCCACATTGCTGTGACACAGTAAGCGTCATGTAGCAAGAACACGGGACGTGAATAGGGTTTTGATCAGCGTGTTTCAGCTTACTCTGACTACAACTGTATACCTGCACTGGTAATATGTATAATTTATTTTGTTGGATTGGATATTGTACTTCTAACATGCTCGTGCACACACCTGACGTTGACATATTCATATCGTATTATACTGTTAGATTACGGTAAAGTTAAACATTTCATAAAAAGATGTAATCCTGTTCACTTAGCTTGTTCATTTTCTTTATGCCTAATTATTGAGTGGATAGCGGACAAAGATGTCTCGAACCTTCTGGTAACACTGATAACATGTGAATATAAAATTATGCTGGTGCTCATATTTGTGGAAATGAAAACGCTCTCATTTCAAAATACAAGAACATGGCAACACAATCAACAAACTTACTAATCGTCACATAAACACAATCCACCCTCCAGGCTTTGAAAGCTAGATCTTATTAGTGCGGAAAACATTAACACATATTCTTAAATCTACATCAGTCCCACAATACTGTGGATGACTGTCCCTCACAGGCATCCGACTCAATGGCAGTGCTGATAAACTGGTAAAACCAGAAGCAACTAAGCCACAAACTGATATCGCTTCAACCTAACAAACTATAAACAAACTAATATATAACTGCAGATAACAATGAATGGACCGATGGGCTGCAGGTGTGACTGTAAGACATGTGTACGCAATCATGTCTCAACAGAACATATTCACAAATTTAACAAAAGAGACCAGAGTACATTGTCTGGTTACGAACAAGACATAATGTTAAACCAACACCTACACAAGAGTTGTCTCGGATAATACACCATACTGCGAGCAGCCAGACAAACGTCAGAAAACATTAAAGAACAATATTTTGGATTGTCCATCATTGTCACAATTCCAGACGCAACTTCTAACATCAATCCCACCACCCCGCCTCCCAGCCCCATCACCAGCACTCTGCATGGATGCACAAAACAATTAAAGATAAACAAGTATATTCGATTACCTAGTGCGAGCGAAAAATTGAACCAAAATTGATTATCCAGGAGATCAGAAAAGTCAAAGACATTCAATGAGTACACTAATCTTATTTCTGGCTATGGCGTAAGTGAATAGTGGACCGAGAGGCCAATAACGTTTTGGAATACATGTGAATAAACATTTCTTTTTCTGTAGGAATCTGAAAAAAAAACAAAAAAGCTGTAGTCTTAAGTCGAGAATTGGAAATGGATAGGGGAACATTTTGGAGTGGTCATCAGCCGACTCTTGGAAGATTGCAAAGCATTGAAAACATACGAATGATCAATTCTGCGCAGCGGAACATCAGGCTGAGGGTTCTCGGCTAAAGTGAGAGGACAGGTAGTTGCCGGATGCAGTAGGGTATACATGTTAACAATCTCCAGTTTGTTAAGTGAAATGGAAGCAGTGAACTTAGCAATGAGATGGATATCTGAGACTTTTTTAACAAAAGGGGTCAACGTGACAGACGCGCAAGCCGTACTTCAGAACGTACATATGGGATTTCTTAGGTAAGAGTGGATAGCAGCTGTTAAGGCCTCAAACATTTTAGGGGTTGACATAGATCTACTGTCCTGGTCATGCTGGTTTCATGGTAGCGAAATAGCTGACATCTTGGATTTACAGGCATTCTTCGTGGGCACGTTAGTGATTGATAAGAAAAACATGTTGAAATCAATAAATCACTGCAAGTTGAATGAAGACACAGCGATAAATGGCTCAGCAATATACAGACCGCCAAGGTTTCGACATTAAACGAGGTTGGAGTGCATGAGAGAACGGAGCAAAAGAGTGTACAACCAGTGATCTACAGGACATCAACATCCACAGCGTGCACCATTTTCTGAGAGAGACTGAGCACCTATAGGTATGTCCGGAGCGCAGTGGCATCGATTCCTAGGAACAGAAAAATAAAACAGAAACAGAAAACATTCGTGTGTTCAGCTGAGAGAGGCGCTAGAGATGATGGAGCACGAGCGTGTACAACAAACAAGCCAAATGAACAATTATTGTCAGCACCCTTCGCTATTTTCTCAAGGTATTGATCCAGAGTACAGTGGCATAGATTCATTACAAAGAAGAAAACTGTAATGTCATGCGATACATTGCACGGAGTTAAAGGTAATAAAACCATTTGAATTCTACTACGTCATCCACGATGACAGTGTCTGTTAATTAACTACATTTAGCCTTATATGCTGCACGAAAGAGGAAATACAACTACCATGTCCAATAGTAGAATAAAAGCGAAAATGCCATGTCATGTCTTAATGTGAAACAACTTCCTGTAGATTCAACCGCTACAGCAACATATGCCCGTTTCCATGGAGATCTACGTGGAAATGAAGTGGTGTCTTGTCCAGTATATATTACGCGACCCTGCAGTGTCCGATTATGATGGTTTGCTTGATGAGATGATATCCTTCTCTCCTCACAATTGAGATATTTATGTCTTCTTTCTTTGCTCGTACAGCTTATCATTTTTACAGGGTTTTGTTGTCATTGTAACATACCTGATAGGTTGCAGCGTTATTGTTCTGTGCTCTTCTTTTCACGCAGGAATAATGCCGACGTCAATAAATGCCCGGGAACATGAAATACAGCATCCTTATGTGTATCATTCTAAATATATTTTCTTGGTCATAAATTTATGGCAAATAAAAGATACTCATTTCACTTATACTGTGTGGTTGGCTCCCAACGAGTGAAATATAATTTATATGTAACGTTAGCTGTGTGTTTTAGTTTTCGCTAAATGTAAAACAGATTTCGTCAGAAAATCACATCTACGAAAGTGGTGGTCTGTTATAAGATATTTCCTTGTCAGGTAGTTTATCGTCCAAATAGCCACATATGATCTCCACATAAAAATGACGGCCTGGCATACGTTTATCTGGCTAGAATATGGATTATCCCTTAAACAAATCATCATAAAGATCACCGTTTTTCTAAGGTGGCTCTCATCGCCTAAAATAAACTCCTCGCATAACTACGTAAAGTGTGTACCTCATTGTTGTGACGAACACATAGTGTGTACCTCTTTGCAGTGACGATGCCCAAAAGTTTGTGCCGCTACGATACCTTTAATCCCTCACACAAGTTAAGAGGTTCAGGCTGGCACGACGCTGCTCTTGTGGAGGCAACGTATTCGCAGATTATGTTTTGATAAACAATATTTACCACGTGACAGTGTATGTGTGTGTGTTAGTGTGTGTGTGTGTTTGCTTGTGTGTGTGCTATGCGTAAAAGATGACATTGTTGACATGGTGTTGCAAACGAGAAGAGAAAAGGAAGACATAAAATGCATATAAATGTAATCATTTGTTTCAAAACTGTAATGGCAAGAGATAAGTAAAAGCTTTCGATTACAAAATAAGTTGATCTTTAAGATAAACGGCTTTAAATATCTTAAAACACAACAATTAGAAGGATTAAACGCAATATATGTAAAAACGACATTTGTATGAATTCTAAGACGTCAACGACACTCTTGAAATGTCGGAAGCTTGTCAGAAGTATCCACTTTTGCAATCGGAGAAGGAAATTCCATAGCACACAACATCGTTAGATATAAAGTGTTAGAGACTTCATTTTAATATATTAAGATGTTTGTAAAGTGCGGCTTACTAACTCGATGCCCCGTTCTGTAGCTGTAAGTCGGGTACCGAAAAATACCAAGATAAACGTGATCGTGCAATGACGGGAAGCTATTTCACGAACTTTGCCGTAAGGTACATGAGCTCAAACCAGTCTATGGCATCACACAGTCATTTTCCCTTGCCTGTTGATTTACATGTTAGAAAAGAACGAAAAATACAATTTAAAACACATAAACTCATTCTAATTCTCCTTTGTTGCTTATCTTTTGTGCTGCTTATCACCGTTGGGAATTAAAGTGTTGTTTTTGGACTACGTGTTTTGCTTTAATTGTCATAACATTAACACTGATGTGGTGTTTATTATCGGATATGACATCCATCCATTAGCCACGCAATATTCTTCTAGTCATGTAGACATGTATTATGGCTGTTAAGTGTGCCTTGTTAGCTGACCAGTATTCCTTTCTCCATGTATGTACGTGTCATCTTATTTTCCGTCTTGACATGCTCAGGGTAGATATATAAACTGTCCCAAAATTAATAATGGTATCATTTCCTACTTTATCTCCGCAATTAACACTGGTGACTTCTCTTCTCAGGCATACTTTTTTGTCTTTTCTCTCTCTATTTCTATTTCTCGTTCTCTCTCTCTCTCTTTCTCTCTCTCTCTCTATATATATATATATACATATCTATCTATATCTTTGTGTGTTTCGTAGTCACGGCTCTACTGCTCAGATAATGGAAAGGTACTGTTTCTACATACTTGCAATCGATTGTATTGACCAACAGGTAATTGATCTGTTAACTTTTTCTGATAAACGGGTCGCCTTCTTTTGGCCGTCATTCAGGCAAGTATTGTTATCGTCATAAGGAAACTGCTTTGTTCGATTCTCATCTGCCAACTTTTTTTTACGAGCACTGCTTGTGCGCTGTTTGAACACTGGACTTCAGATTTGGCCTAAACATCTGTTAGAACTAGGTGCTCGATATTGCCTCCATTGAGATTATAGATGTTTTGTTTATTGCTGGATTCGAACACCCACCTTACGTGCGTATGTTTCTTCATTTCTTGAGAGACAAGCGCCTTACATAGCTTTTCCGTTCACATATTTTCATTTACCTTTCCTGTGCATTTGTAAAGTAGCCCGTACGACACTTGTAGAAAACAGAAACCAAACACAACAATACTACACGTACAGTGTTAAATTACGTTGATGAGTTCCACGGAAATTATTCAAAGTATTGATAATAAAATGCCGCTAGTCCCTTCAGTCATGACGCACTGTACAGACTACGTGATTAGTTTGTTTTGCGTCCTCTTGTTTTGTTTTGTTTTACTGAGGGAAGAAATGGGGGAAGGCAAAGATGCAACACAGTGAATAACAGCCAGCATCTCATATCTGGTTGCCTGCGTTAGGCTCAGAGAAGCAGAGTTGACCGAGACTCTCTTCTGTCTCCAATCGGTGGACCTGTAAACAAATTGCACTAGCTGAAACTGGCTAAGATAGTATGGATGGCAGTGGGAAGGCAATCCAGGTACCCAACAAGCCAGCTGAAATTAAATGTGTCGGGTCTAACGTGACAAAGTCAGAACGAACGAAGATGAGGAAGAAGTAGCAGAGGTAGAAAAGGTAGAAGAGAAAGAAACATAATTTTGAACGCGTGTTCCCCGTCGTCAGAAGACTGATGGCAAACCATTGAAAGAATCGTTATCCATAATTAGTTAATAACAAATACTATTTGATATTTATAGATTATTTCGCAAGCTGGTTTTTCATTGGATGTATTTCTTGTTGAAAATTGTTGTTCATACTGCAGATTTTTAACGTATAGTTTGGGGAACTGAGATGCTAGTCCGATCAGGCACAGTATACTAACCAGGAGAGTCACGGTCAGGCAGAATATACTGACCAAGAACAATATCTCTCTTTCATCTAGCGTTTCATAGAAACAGGCTTATTTGAAGGCAGTCTGGTGGATGGAATGTGTATGGACATGATCCCCGTAGCAGTGAGCGTCACATAGATGAAGCAAAGCATAACACAACCACCTGGAGGACCGCGGTCCCCTTCATCAGCACGCTCGGTATATGTGTGGAAAGCTACTACAACCCGCCACTCAACGCCCTTTTCCGGGTGCACAAATGAGTAAACATAATCATTGCGGGCATTACAACAATAATTCCTTCCATTGTTTTACCTTCAGCAGAAAACGTTTTTATATTTACTTCTGGATTATTGGACGACTTGTTCTACAGCGGTCTGTGTCTTGATCCACGGTGGACCAGTGGATAATGAGTCGCCCATCTGTGGCATCGTACATGTTGTTTCAGGATGCGAGGGATTCGGTGGTCGCCCTCTTGGTCGTTTCTTGTGTCTGGGGTAGCAAATTTATGTCGCTGTGCTTCAATGATCGTCCGTTCTTCCAAGTTAGATCCAGCGATGTTGCGTCTTGTCTGCATAAATAACTGCATCTTCCACCAGGGACAATTGATGTATGTCCGAGTTGTGAAGGTCTTTTGTGCGCTGGCTATGAAGGGTAATGCCGACTATGCGTCTCTCGAAGGAGTCTTGGGTCATTCTGAGCTTGGACTCCATCTCTTTCGTGAGTGTGCATGTTTCCGCCGAATTGCATATTGCAGGTAGTACTGTGGAGTGGAATAGAAAGGTACGCAGGCTCTGGTCGTGGATGTTGTCTAGTACAGGCTTTACCGAAGAGAAAGCCGCCCAACCCGTGCGATGCCGTCTTGTCAACTCTGGGCTCCAAGTCGTTCTGCATGTTGAGCAGGCGTACAAGGTAGATGTACTCGTCCACGTCGTCGAGTTTCTCTTCATCTAGGGCGAGTGGTCACGGGAAGCGAATTCAATGCGCATGACTTTCGTCTCGGACGTGTTCACTTCGAGTCTCGTTTCCTGATTTAGCAGCCTGCCATTTGTGTTGATGCCAAAGGTATCCCGGTCACACCGGCTGATGGCGGATTCAAGGCATGTGGAAAAAAGGCTCGGTGAGATGGGGTCCCCTTGACGGACTCCTATCTGTATATGTACTACTACCGGTCTTTGGAATGGTTGGAAGATAGTAGTGTAATCGGTGTAGTCAGGAAGGATTATTGTGTAAAAACCGGGTCGACCCATTGATCTATAACAGATTGCCAGAGATATTGTCTTTACAGTCTCAAAATAAATAGTGAGGCTAACTAGAGGACTAATCAACGAAAAATATTATTTTTGATGAAATGAAACTAAATGGGGAGTCCGAGGAGGATGGATAGAGCTACTTTGGCAATCCAAGAACGTTGTAACAGGTAACCAATACAGGATATGCATTGAACTAGTAACCTCATGATGTACACGCACTGTTGCAGAAACCACTTACAATGATAAAGTGCTAGCAAATGCCATAATCTAGACACCAAAAGATAAGATAATAATGATTTTCTTCTTCTTCTTCGTTCGTTCTCAATCTTCCACTACATAACCCTGACAAGATAAGTAGCAGAATGTAGTCCAGAGTACGGAATGCGGTGTGTTGTAGTTTGCAGATTGGCTGCGAAATTTGCACCTTTCGGTCCAACACATCCGACTTCAGCAAGCATTTTTTGAGTACCGGGTTAGCATTCCCTCTTCGATCCCTTCTCATTAGCCAGTCTGCCCTGCTTTAACCTGTTATCCAGGATCACCGCGTGGGGGTGTAGAAGGGTCTTGGAAGCTATGGCTCTCTGGCCCTGACGCTAGCAGTCAGCTATGAGTCGCTGACCACCGCAGCTCATGCGCTGCTCAGCATCATGATCTCTAATGATGATTTAATCCCTTTAGAAGTGAGCTGGTCGCTCTTAACAACACAATGGAATCCGGAAAAAGAACATGAATTTCTCAGTTGTTGATGTGATGTGTAGAGTCTATGGTGTGGTAAGGTGGGAGCGTCCGGTTTTGCAGATCGGATTGCCCTGGGCACATTGTCAGTCGGTGTTCGACTTATACGTCAAGGTCGGGACAGATTCTGCAATTTGGTTCACGTAGTGAATTTATTCTATTCAGATGTTTATTTAGAGCGGCATGGCCTGTTCTCAGCTTTAAGATCAAACTCTGGTCTCTTCGTTAAAATTTTCTTGTCTGGGTCTTGGGGTTCTTGTTTTGCTTAGTGTCTTAAATATGTTCAGCCTGTCTGTGATGTAGCCAACTAACTTAGCTATTCCTGTGAATAGTTATTTCTCAGGATCTGCCCACGGGTCGGAGGTGTGATACTATGCAGTGCCTGTCGTAGTGTTCCTTCTGACCAGCTCATCATCATCCTCCTTTCATGGGATTATGACATGTGCAGGTATTCACTGGAGCACCATTTCAGCTCCTTAGAAGTGGACAGTTGGTCAATTAATGTGTTTATTAACATCTGAATAACTTCTGTTTTTCAAAGCTTAAAGCGCAGATTTTTTTTCTGAGAATATCATGATTTCCTGAAGCTGTAGGATGCCGCTTTCAGAATCTGAGATTAATCGGCACAAAGCTTTTTCGATTGCTACTATTTCTGCTTCGTAGATTGTGCAGAGCTCTCATAAGGGCCGTGAGTACAGATGTGATCTTCTTGGTGTATATTATGGTATTTAATTACAGCTTCATATGCAGTGTAGGTGGTATCTCCGGTAGCAAATATAATTATGGTTTCTTGGATGTTTTGTTGATATGATTCTATAGTTTTCAAATCGATAGTTTTCAGCAAAGATGGCGATGTTCCAGTCTGTAGAGAAGTCTGAGAGTATAGTTCTTGAAGACAGGATTAAAGGTGGAAGCTCCTAGCTTAGTTTTTATAAATAATGAGACAAGGAGAGAAAGAAGAAAAAGAAGAAGAAGAAGACGAGGAAGAAAAAGAGAAAGAAGAAGAAAAGTAAGTATGATAAGAAAATGAAGAAATAGAAAATAACAAGAAGAGGAAGAAAAATTACCTTTCTACTCGTCAACGAGATTGTTAAATGTACATCGCCATTCTGTTTTTCAAAATATAATTCATGACAATGTAGTAGACAGACAGCAGTGTTTCCTCCCGTTACTTGTTCCTTATACAATTAGTAAAGGATGCGTTAGACACATTTTTACCGTAATCAAAGCTACAAGAGATATTATATGTTTAATTTAGTTCACATCCCTAACGATTGATTTAGTTCACATCTCTAACGATTGATTCTCCTTCAGACTGGACCTTTCAAATCAATTGGAATAACAAAAATTACGTCAATTTATATGCGGCTAGAACACGGTTGCTTTTCTTCGCTTCTTTCCATTGGCGTATCTACAGCAACTGTGGAGTAGAGAGACTCTAAACTTATTTATTTTAAAAAAAACAGCTCTGTCTTCCGATCCATAGTTTATTCATTCTTCTTGTCATGTTTCATAGCATGTAGAAATGGCCGAGATCAATGTTACAGTTTGAGTTGGGAGGGTCTAGTACACTTACATATTACTTGTTTCTCACGGCAACAGTGGACACCCGTTATAGACACCTTTCAGATGAGCCAGTTGTATATTAATATCTGACGTTTTCTACTTTGTCTGTATCTTCTTTTTCTTTTTCTTCTTCTTATTATTAGTATTTTTATTTTTAGTTTTATTCGTTCTTCTTCTTCTTTTTCTTCTTCTTCTTCTACTTCTACTTCTTCTTCCTCTACTTCGTCTTCTTCTGTTCCTTCTCCTTCTTGTTGACCACATAAAAAGACGAGTTCCCGTCATAATTCGACCGTTTCTGGATTTACAATTCAGCTCTGTACAGCTACGATTTCAATGTTGACTGGGCCAGTGAATGTTTTGCTACTGACCGTGTACAGGACAGCCTTGTTAAACATGATCAGCATTTTTTGTTTAGTTTAATCCACATGTGCACAGGCGTGAAGCAGCCATTCGAGGCCTGTAGATCTGTTTATACAGCCTGTTGTGTTGTCTGGTGGCTAAGAATGGTGATTTGTTCCTCCGCGTCAATGGTGTCGAAGTCGTCATTATGTTGATTATGTTCTGCTCTAGGTAGCTCTTTTTTCTCAAAGTATCTGATTGCCATAAGTTCTTGCTGACACTCTCCTGCCCTTGTGGCACCCACACATGCTTCTCGTGTTTTGGTGCACCACAATTGGATGTTAGCATTTTAGGTTTGTTTCGGATACTAGCTGCTGCCTTGCTCAATTCATTCCTCGGTTGGAGGAGATTGTCAACTTTAAGAGCTTGCAGTGCCGTTTATGTGGAAATGACCACCTGGGGCAATCAGAATTGTTGTTATAGTTCGTCTTTTAATTCATAAATGAGATCCGAAGCAAGTTTTTACTAACATGCATATCAGATTCAAATGATTTTTCGCATGCAACCTTAGAATATCCATGACGTTAAGGAAATACTTTTTTCTATAAGAAATGTGATGCATTTTGAAAAAAAGTATTCATGAAGCTATATTAAAAAGAAACTTACTGAATTGGACATAATTGTTAACATTTATACGGTATTCAGTAGTGCTTTTTTAAAAATAGATGTTTTGACATTTTGACATTTGACATTGAGTTAAAAACAATTTCCTGATTATCCCGTGCCCCAATTAGACATTTTGTCGAATACGGAAAACAACCAAGATCATTCATGCTAAACTGTCGTTCAGTTATAGGTGTATCCCGATATCATAGTCTGTGGGGTCGTTATTATAACATATAGCTGCTTTTTTCTAAAGTTACATTGATATCAATTTCAAAATTAATTTTTTCTTCTTCTTCTTCGTACGCTGTCAGACGTCAATCTGTATTTGTTCGAAGAAAGCAGCTGTCATCCTGAGGCTGTCGACACTGCCATAGAGCTTGCCACTGGTGATGGCCACATGTGCTTTCTCTGGTCCTCGTATGTCGGGCAGTTTTGCAGCAGATGTTTAGCGGTCATTTTCCCTGTACCACAAGTGTATTCGTCAATGCCACCTATCTTCAGTTTATTGAATAGATGGTACCTCAGTCTGTTGTGGCCTGTGCGGAGTCTGAAGACCACGATCTGCTCTCTTCTGTTTTACTGGTAAAAGGCATAATTTTGTGTGTACAAAATTAGTTTGAAGTGTACATTTATAACAATGTAGAAGGTTACTGCCTTACTATAAAAGTTATTCTGCAGGGAATTTAAGATGGGTGATTTATATTGCTATATTCATGACCCAGAGAAACGAACGCAATTGGCGCTTGGTCAGTATACATCACCCTTTATCCGTTGGATTGGATAGGACTCAGAGCGCACTCATATCAAGCAAGGTAGAAGATTGGATAGGACTCAGAGCGCACTCAAATCAAGCAAGGTAGGAAAAGGACATTTGACGATTTCGACAGAGATGTCATAAAACGGGAGATATTGAAACTGTTGACGAAAAATCAACTTGTTACTCTGCTGAAACTAAAAATAACTTTGCAATCCGACTGCAGTTTTGAGGTTTCCAAAAGTACTCTTTGGGCAATTGTAAGAGCCGCCGGCTTTACACTCATGAAAACTTCAGGCGGCAGGAATATTTTATATGAAAAGCCACATTTGAATCCTGCCCGAAGCAAATACATGAGACAGATACGTCAACGGCGTAGTCAAGTCTATGATATTGTATACTTTGATGAATCCTGGGTCAATGCTCAGTACACCTATGGTAAAGAATGGGAATCAGTTGACGGTGAACAGAAAAGACAAATTCCAAGCAACAAAGGACAGGCGCATAATAATAATGTATGCCAGAAAAAGTGAAATCGGACTTGTCCATGACGCTGAACTTATTTTCCTGACATAAAGTAATGACGGTAGAGACAACTACACTTAAATGAATGGACAATTTGTCAGGCACTTGAGCACGAATGATCTGCTTACAATTCTGGATAGACCGTCATGACAAGTAATGGATAATGCATCCTATCACAATACAGTATCAGAGGAAGACAAAGCACCAACTTTATCAAACAATAAAGCTCACATTAGGTCATGGCTAGATAAGGAAAACGTGAATTTCGAAGACACGTATTTGAAGCCAGAGTAGTTGTAGCTTGTGAGGAAGACTGGTGTGTGTCATATTGACAAAATCATGGAAGAGTACGGTCACATTTCTCTGCATCATGTGCATTTGAACCCCGCAGAGCTTGTGCGGGCTGAAGTCAAAGGACAAATTGCCGAACAGAATATTTAAAATGTGTGGTGTTGAAGTGCTGACACGTGAGTACATTTCAAAAATAGACATTTATTCTGGAAGAAGGGTGTGGAACATGTGCTTTGGGAAGAAGTACAGTACTGGTAATGAGATGGATTACAATTTGTCCTACCAGTAACAATTATCAATTTCTTTGAATCCACAGATTTGGATGATTAATATCATACTTTGTAGACATACTTATTAGCAGACTTGGATGAGTTAGCGTATGTTTATCAAAACAATTAGGTGTAAATACAATGGCAAGAAATACATATCAATATTAAAATGCGTTATGCAGAATAATATTAACTGCGCAGTTGATACAACCTTGGGAGACTAAGGGTGACGGAAGGGCTGTACTAACTGTTGCATATTGGTGCCATTTTTACGATTGTGCAAAAAGGACGACACAGAGAATCAATTGATCTATCAAGACGTTAAGGAGACACGCATATGTACAAAATTAAGCTGCGTACTTTAAATCTTAAATCTAATGCCGTTTCTTTGCAATGGTCTTAAAAGATGAAAAGAATTCGCCTATGTGCAAATGTCTTAACATCTATGGACTAAATAATATAAATGTTACAGCGTCATGGATATTCTAAGGCTGAATGCAAACAATCATTTGGATCTAACAGGCAGTTTAGTATAAAATTGCTTCGGAGCCTTGTTCATGAATGCAAAGACGGACTATACAGATGATGTCTCCTGCACGTTCAAGTGCTTGAGCATCAGCTGTATAGTTAGAGCAGAATTCACTAGTGACCTAACATTTGACTCTTCCATCAATCACACTCTTGAACAACTTTCACACGCGCCCTCAGGGTGAGGCCCTTCCATTGCACTTTGGTTGGGCTGGCTTCTGAGAGTGTACATTTCTAGCATAGGTACATACAGATATGGGCTAGCCCTGATAAGGACTGGGTTTATTGGTATGGCTGTCTTTGGGTTGTGCCATGGGCTAGTTCTGATGAAGACTGGGTCTTTGTGCCATGTGCTAGACCTGATAAGGACTTTGCATATTGGTGTTAGCTGTCTATTTGGATTGACTTTAGATGCCTGTCTTGAGTCCTCTGTCATAATAAGGGTTAGGCGGATTATTGTTCTCCTCTTTCTTTCTTGTTGCGTCTTGTGAATATTTATCGACGTAGCTGCGACGTTTTGCTTGGTCGTGGGACCTATGTGTGTTGTTTTTCCGCTTTTATTTTTTTTTAAAGCACACATTTCTCGCATTAAAAAAAAACATGTTTTGAAGAGGCATGTCATTGAGGGCTAGAAAATTACATTTCGTTTCTTGTATACTAAACACTTTAAAGTCGATGTTTTTGAGCTTAATGTCTTGTCCTAAATGTACAGTTATCTTTCCCATATTGTGTGACTAGTCCACTTAATGCTGAAAGTGTCTCTATGGGGGCCAATAAAGGGCCACTGTCTTTCTCGTAGTGGGACTAGTCGGCCAGTTCCCCTTAATGGCTGACATTGTTTGCCGGTGGGTCTATAGGGTTATTGTCTGTCTCGTATGGGGAATAGTCCATCCGTTTCTCTTAGATGTTGAAATTTTATCCAGGTGAGTCCATAAAGGGCTATTGTATTTCTTGTAGTGTGACTAGTCGGTCCGTTCCTCTGAACGACTTGAAGATATGAAACTTTTGTGGCAGACTTTATGTCGCTAGTGATATATATATATATATTTCTACTTCTGTTGGTCGTTTTTCTGTACCATGGCGTTAAACCAAACACAGATTCTCTTTCTTTGCTTTACTGTGTTCCTTCTTTGACTGTGTTTTTTAATAATTTATCTGATGTTCGTCCATCACAAGTGATAAAGACCGATCTCTTTGTTCAGCTGTGTGGACAGTCTTTTCTCTTGCAATGTCCGCTGAAAGGGGTAACGTGGGCGGTGAATCGGATTAAAGTGAGGAAGAAAATGTGCCTTCAGTCAACCTCACTCTCTGGTCCTGAGCTACCCTTGGCCAGTGACAATATATTTAAAGAAACGACTGGAGATAGCACAGGATGTAGATTGTTCCTCAGGGTTTATTCCCGAAGCCTTTCCTCTAAACACGTACTCAGTAAGGCAACGGAGAGAGGATGACATCTAACGTTGTGTGTCGTGCCTTTCTCATAATTACAAGAGGTCGAAATAACATAACTCAGCGTGTGAGTGAGTTCAGCATCTCTCTCCGGTTGTGTTCAGTCCATTATATTCGTGTCTACATTTCACAAACCAAAATTGACAGTCTGCAGCTAAAGCAAAGGACGCCAATCTCGTGAAGTTTAGTCGTGTGAAATACGACACAGCTTTAAGTGTAGTGCTATTCATATAGCCGATGTCCAGACCACGATAGTCGGACGAAAGAAATTACAAAAAACGAACGAATTAATCAGTCCAAATGGAAAAGAACAACACGTTTCCGTGAACGCAAGTGTAAGTCGTCGACTAGTGTGAAATTCCAGGCAAATCCGTGGTCTGGCGGCATCCATAATGAGCTAAAACAGTAGAGCAAAGAAGACCCATAGCCGGTTACGGCGCCATCTTTGTTGTCATTTGTCTACATAAACATATTTGCTTTGGGTTGATGCATATAGCAGGTTGTAAAAGCGCTTTGACCTCCCTCAGCGCATCTTTAGTAGAAGTTGATCATCAGCGCAGCTTCTTCCTCACTATAATCCAAATACATAGCAAAAAACATCATACTTACTTACTTAGTCGCTCCTCTTCTATCGTGAGGTGTAGAGGTGCAAGAAACATCATCAAAACAAAAATTGTCTGAAGATGTCATCACCGCTTGCGATGGACAAATAACTCTTAAAGTTCTTTTATTAGCTGTCCTTAAGAGTATTACATTTTTTGGGATGAGCAAAATAAAGACACCATAAAGTCAACATCCTTAGCCATATGTAGTTTCTAGTTGTAATATCATTTATTTGCCTATTTCCCATGATTAATCTCTTAACTACACGGTTATCACAATATCAGTTATCCATTAATCAAAGTCTTTTTTTAATCTCTATGAACACAGGTTTTCAACAAATGCAAACCCAGTCAACCCATGTAGACCTGTCCGTATCTATTAAAGTTGATGTGGTATAAAGTATATTGCCATCTCCATTTCAACCCTCATGTCGCCTCTTTCGCCATACAAGGCTGGTTACAGTGCTATTATTTTGTGTCCCTCTGTCAGAACCCAGCAACACTTTTACAATATCCCTTATTAATTAACACATTCAATTCGCTAAACATAAAATACGAAATAAAAATTTAGAACAGAATATGGATCGACAAAGCTGTTTTTCTGAATATGTGACATATATTGATACGTAAACACATAACTTGCACTGACAAATATGAGGTATCAAGTGTTGCGTACAATCGTCATTATTATTTGACGTACACAGGAATATGAACAAACCATACGAGAGGTGAAATATGTCTAGTTATACAATGTCTTTCATTTCACGTGGTGAATCTGGATAACAGGCTGCAAAAGGGGGGGGGGGGAGGCGACATGCTAAAAAGAGGGAATCGGAGAGGGAAGGCTAAGCCGGTACCCAAAAATGGCATGATGAAGGCGGATGTGTTGGACCGAAAGGTGAAAATATCACAGTCAAGCTGTATTCTACGACACAAAGCATTGCCTTCTCTGACTGCATTTTGCTACTTCCAAAGCCATTTTCAGGACTTGGTAAGGGGAGTTTGAGAACGAACGATGAAAATGTAAAAGACATTTTCTAACTAACTGTATGTAATGGGATCTTTGCTTTCAACTTGACATGTTATTGTACGACATGAAGATTTTCTGTATGACAGAAAGCTTTGTTATGTGACAGAAAACGTTATTGTGTGATAAGAAGCTTTATTGTGTGACAGAAAACATTATTGTGTGACAAGAAACGTTAGCGTGTGACAGAAAACTGTATTGTGTGACAGGAAACGTTATTGCGTGATAGCAACCTTTACTGAGTGGCATTATTCTTTATTGTAGTACGTAAAACTGTATTGTGTAACATACATTTTTATTGTGTGACAGGAAACTTTAGTGTGTGACAGGCAGTTTTATTGTGTGTTAGAAACATTTATTGTATGACAGAAAGCTTTGTTGTGTGATAGGTAGCTTTATTATGTGGCATCAAACTTTATTGTGTGACAGAAAACGTTATTGTGTGAGATGAAGCTTTATCGTGTGATAGGAAGCTTTATTGTGTGAAATGAAGTTTTATTGAGTGGAATCAAACTTTATTGTGTGACATAAAACTGTATTGTGTGACAACAATTTGTGGTGTGACAGGAAGCTTTATTGTTTGACAGGAAACTTTACTGTGGGACAGGAAACTTTACTGTGGGACAGGAAACGTTATTGTGTGACAAGAAACTTTATATTGTGACATGACGCTTTATTGTGTGACATGAAGCTTTATTGTGTGACGGGAATCATCACTGTGTAGCATGAAGCCGTACTGTGCCATTGACGATGTGTGACGCGAACAAGTAATTTGTGATTTGAATATTTATTTAGTGACGGAAGTCATATGTTGTTATAAAGTGTTGTGTCATAACTGATCCGTATCTTGTGACAAAGATACCTTTGTGCGTGGGTACACCACACTGTGACATGTTTGAAAACGTGATGACCAAGTGCTCTATGTGACCCCATTACGTGGATGTGAGAGGATGCATCATTTTGTGTCAAGGTTTCATAGTTTGGAAGGTAGTTATTTACTTTATGAGGCAGTTACTTACTTTGTGAGGTAGTTACTTACTTTGTGAGGTAGTTACTTACTTTTTGAGGTAGCTACTTACTTTGTGATGTATTTATTTACCTTGTGAGGTAGTTACTTAGTTTGTGAAGTTGTTATTTCATGTATTCGGTAATTACTTTTTTTGTGAGATAGCTACTTACTTTGTTACGCAGTTCCTTACTTTGTGGGGTAATTACTTTGTGAGGTAGTTACTTACTTTGTGAGAAAGTTACTTAATGTGTGAGGCATGTACTTACTTTGTGAGGTAGTTACTTAATGTATATGGTAATTAATTACTTTGTGAGGTAGTTACTTTTTGTAAGGTAGTTAGTTACTTTCTGAGGTAGTTACTTATTGTGTACAGTAATTACTTACTTTTTGAGATAGCTACTTACTTTGTGACGCAATTCCTTACTTTGAGAGGTAGTTACTTAATGTAAACGATAATTACATACTTTGTGAGGTAGTTACTTACTTTAAGAGGTAGTTATGCACTTTGTGACGTTGTTGTTGAATGGCCACAACGAGTAGGTTCACTTTTTAGTGCGTCTTGAAAAGAACGTTAAGTGGCTGGTTGTCGTAGCTTTCCTCACATCCTGAGCGTGCTGGTGAAAGTGGACCGGGGTCCTACAGGCGGTTGTGCTATGCTTGGCTTCATCTGCGTATCGCTCACTACTATGGGGATCACGTCGAATCTCACCTTTTTAGCCAGAATTCTGTTCTCGACAACAGCCTGTTTCCAGGATGACCAACGAAAAGTCAGGTGAAGTTTTTTTGCCAGTATATTTCTCCTGACCCTGGCTAACATTGTCTGATCAGTATGTTTTGCCTGACCAGATGTTAGCTTTATTATCCCACTTTGTGAGGTAGTTTCCTATATTGTTAGGTAATTACTTACTTTCTTAGATATTTCCATACTTTATGTAGTTACTTACTTTGTGGAGTAGTTATTTAATGTGTTCGGTAAATACTTACTTTGTACAGTAGTTACTTACCTTCTGATGCAGCAGCATAAATTGTAAGGCAGTTCCTTACTTTGTGAAATATTAACTTAGTTTGAGAGGTAGTTAGGCATTTTGGGCGGAAGTTTCTTACTTTGAAATGTATGTAGCTGCTTTGAAAAATATTTACTCATTTTTAGAAGTAGTTACGTTTTTTCTAAGGTAGTTTCTTACTTTGTGAGGTAGTTAATTTCTGTGTACTGTAGTTACTTACTTTCTGAATTATTTTCTTATTTTGTGAGCATGTTTCTTACTTTGTGAGGTATTTACTTACTGTGTGAGGTAGTTAACTACTTTATGGGATATTTACGTAATGTTTAAGGTAGTAACTTACTTTATGAGGTAGTTACTTACATTAACGTTATTAACTTACTGTATGACATATGTATTTACTGTTTAAGGTAGGTAATTACTTTTTGAGGTAGTTACTTAATTTATGAGGTAGTTACTTACTGTGTACGGTATTTACTTACTTTGAAAGTAGGCAATTGCTTTGGGATATGTTTACTTTTTAAGATAGTTATTTACTTTGTTAAGTAATTACTTACTATGTGAGGTATTTACTTTCTTTGTGAGGGAATTCGTTACTGTGTAAGGTAGTTTTTTTAATTTACTTTGTGAGGTCTTTACTCACTTTATGAGGTAGTTTCTTAATTTGATTTGTGAGGTGGTTACTTACTTTGTGAGGTAGTTACTTACTTTGTGAGGTGATTACTTACTTTATACAGAAGCTACTTACCGTGTGTGGTAGTTACATACTTTGTGAGGTAGCTACCTAAATTGTGAAGCATTTTGCCAATTTGTGAAGTAACAACTTACTTTAAGAGGTAATTATGCACTTTGTGAAGCAGTTTCTTAATTTGTTAGGTAGTTACGTACATTGGGAAGTATTTACTTATTTTAAGAAGTAGTTATTTACTTTGTGAAGTAGTTACTTATATTCTGATGTAGTTACTTACTTTGTGAGGTAGTTACTTACTTTGTAAGGTAGTTACTTAATGTGTAAGGTAGTTAATTATTTTATGAGATATTTACGTAATGTGTAAGGTAGTTACTTGCTTTTTACAGAAGTTACTGACCCTGTGTAGTAGTTACTTACTGTATGAGGTAGCTTCCTAAATTGTGAGGCATTTTGTCACTTTGTGAAGTAACAACTTACTTTGAGAGGTATTTATGCACTTTGTGAAGCAGTAAGTTACGTACAATGGGAAATATTTACTCATGTTAAGAGGTAGTTATTTACTTTTTGAAGTAGTTACTTAAATTCTGATGTATTTACTTACTTTGTGAAGTAGTTACTTACTGTGTGAGGTTGTTACTTCCTTTACACGATATTTACTTACTTAATGAGGTAGACACTTACTGTGCAAGGTAGTTAATTATTTTGTGAGGTAGCTACTCATTGTGTACTTCTTCTTCTTCATCGTACGCAGTCAGACATCAACCTTTATTTTTTCGAAAAAAGCAGCGGTCATCCTGAAGCTGTCGACACTGCCATAGAGCTTGTCTAGTGTTGCCACTGGTGATGGCCACATCTGCTCTCTTTGATCCTATTATGTCGGGCAGTTTTGCAGCAATTGCTCAACGGTCATTTTCCCGGAACCGCACGGGCATTCGTCAGTGCCACCTATCTTCAATTTGTTGAATAGGTAGTACCTCAGTCTATTGTGGCCAGTGCGAAGTCTGAAGACCATGACCTGCTCTTTTCTGTTCAACTGGAAATAGGCATCGTTTTTTGACTTTCTGTGTACTGTATTTACTTTTATTGGAAAGCAGTTAATTACTTTGGGATATAGCTATTTATTTTGTACGGTTGTTACCTATTTTTTGCAATATTTTAATACAATTTTGTGAGCTTGTTACTTACTACGTGAAGCAGTTACCTTGTGAAGTAGTTACTTCCTTTTTCAGATAGCTACTTACTTTGTAAAGTAGTTACTTATGATGTGAGGCATTTACTTTCTTTGTGAGGAAGTTCATTACTGTGTAAGAAGTTTTTACTGACTATGTGAGGACTTTACTCACTTTGGGAGGTCTTTACTCACTTTGTGAGGTAGTTACGCACTTTTTGAGGTTTTTACTTACTTTTTACGGTAGTTACTTACTTTTGTAAGGTAGTTACTTACTGTGTAAGATAGTTACTTACATTGTGAGGTAGTTCCTTCATGTATAAGGTAGTCACTTTCTTTGTGAGATAGTTACCTACTTTGTAAGGTAGTTACTTCCTGTGTAAGGTAGTTACTTACTTTGTAAGTTAGTCACTTACTGTGTAAGGAAGTACTTACTTTGTACGGCAGTTACTTATTGTGCACGGTATTTACTTACTCTGTGAGATAGCTACTTACGTTGCACGGCAGTTACTTACTTTATTTGGTAGATCCTTCTGGTGTTACTGGCTTTAAAAATATAGAAGGACGTTTTTTCTTGTGTGATTCTTCTTTTTCTTCTTCTTCGTACGCAGTCAGACAGTAACCATTATTTTTTCGAAAAAAGCGGCGGTCATCCTGAGGCTGTCGCCACTGCCATAGAGCTGGTCTTGCAGTTCCACTGGTGATGGCCACATCTGCTCTCTCTGATCCTCGTATGTCGGGCAGTTCTGCAGCAGATGTTCAGCGGTCATTTTACCAGTACCGCACGGGCATTCGTCGGTACCACCTATCTTCAATTTGTTGAATAGGTGTTACCTCAGTCTATTGTGGCCAGTGCGAAGTCTCAAGACAACGACCTGCTCTCTTCGGTTCAACTGGTAATAGGCATCGTTTTTGGTGTAACCAGTATGTTCGGTTTCCATTTGGTCATGTATCTGGCTTTGATAAGCCGTTTTGACTCTTCGTACGTCATACTAGTATCTGTTTGTGATAGTCTTGCATTCTTGTGTGATTAAATTCTTATGTTTCGACGGGATGAATTGCTTTTAAAACTCGCATTGTTTTTGCGATTTGGATTATTGATCGTTTTCGTGACAACATCGTTTTCATATTTTGAGCAAGGATGCATTATTCATTACCGATATATTTTCGTCTTTGCCCAGTGGCCCACATTACGGCTGCGTCACTACTTATGTATTCACTGTCTGCAGGATTTTGTATATACAGATTCGATATATTTAAATCTGACTGAACATTGTTGATTTCCCGATTTGATAACTTTTTAAGCTGAAGATCAGAGAGACCAGTTGGATCGTTAGATATACATACA
The DNA here is from genome assembly GCA_036924085.1 of Ariolimax columbianus. Lineage (NCBI taxonomy): Eukaryota > Metazoa > Mollusca > Gastropoda > Stylommatophora > Arionidae > Ariolimax > Ariolimax columbianus. The sequence continues at coordinate 21,014,231 of JAVGWX010000002.1, forward strand.
CCCTAATAGGGCACTTGATTGTGCTTTTGATTTGAACAAATGATGTGCTTTAATGATGCTTGCAACATGATGCTTATATTTTAAATAAATTATATTCTTGACTTTCTATAAAATGTGAACTTTATCTTCTTAATACGTATTCTCTACTAGACAAAACAATATGATTGTTGTCTTTATAAAGGAGCCAGACATGACAACAACCTCAAGATAAGATTGGAATTATAGGTTGTTTCATGGACTGTGAAGTTGATATCTGAGAGCACTTTATTAGGAGCGGTCTTCGTATTTCTCATATTCGGTGAATTAAGTATTAAATAACCCCTTTTCAGTCAAGTCTGACTATAGGTTAATGCGACCTTGAAGTAGCCAATCTCTACTGAATTTGTGGTTTCCTTTTTCTTGCCGCGCTGACTTTTCGCTTCTCTATGTTGCATTAGCTTATTTTTGCCCAACCCCAGATGGCTCTTCAGGTCGTATTTCCATTTCGATAGGTTTGCAGCTATGTCTTCCCAAGATGCCAGATTCATGTCTAGTGACTTCATGTACCGCTAACATGCGTCTGCCAACCTCACGCCAGCTGCCATAAAGAATATATATGGGCATGTGACCGTATTCCTTGCGGCGAACATGACCAAGCCATCGCAGTCTTCGTTGGCGAAGGAGGGTGTACATACTTGGAAGACCGGTGCGAGAATGTACCTCTGCATACGTCTACCTGTCTCCCCATTAGATGCCAAGTATGGATATCAGGCGCCGTAGGTGAAATGTGTTGAGTCTTTGCTATGGTTTGGCATAGGTTATCCGCGTTTTGCTACCACATATAAGAGTATACTGACGACACAGACATCGTAGACCATGGCCTTAGTCTTGACTATAAATTTGGGGTTTTCCCAGACACCTGTTGTGAGACGAGAAAATGTGGCTGCAGCGGTGCTAATGCGATTGCCTATTTCGGGGTCTAATGAGAGCTTGATGAGGGACCCTTGATCACAGTTGTCAGTTCGCAGTTGTCGATATTGATGGTTGTGGTGACATCTGCGTCTTGTTCCAGCAGATTTGTTTTAATCAGACTTATTGTCAAACATTTGTGAACTACTGGGAGAAGATATCTATCAAGTTCTGGAGTTCCTGCTGACTTAGTGACAATTGCACCGTCGTCAGCGAATATCAAAACACTAACAGTAGCTTCCCTGATCTTGGTTTTACCTCGAAAGATCAAACAGACGGCCATCTGATATATAGTGTGACGGCAAATCCCTTCTGTTGCATTACCAAATTCGTGCTTCAGTAGCAGCGCAATGAAGATTCCGATTAGTGTCAGGGCCAGGACGAAGTCTTGTTTAATACCACTGTTAATACTGAAAGTATGTGATACATTACCATTGAATTGGACTGATGCTTTCATATCATCAGGAAATAACACTTTTAGCTGCAGCAGTTTGTTAGGGCATCCTTTTTTCTAAAGAGGATTGTGTACTACATCTGCCTTTCTTTGTTCGGTATTTTCTCGCCACTGTTGGACTTGATCTGCGTTGCCTTTCTGTACACGGACCGATAGCTTGTTGATGCCATCATACATATCTATCATGTTTCCTGTTTGTACGGCAGTGTGTATGTTTTTACTTAGTTGCAGTCAGTATTCATGTGCACAGCGTTTTCATCAAAATGCCTATCTTTGGAGAGTTGACATTTTTGTGAACTAACAAAAACAGCTTTCTCGATTTTGGACACACTGAGGCTTAACAATCTCACTCAAAGGTACACATCTCCTGCCACATTTGGATTCAGGACATTTACAAAGTTCTTCATTAGTCAAACTTTTATTAGCAGAGGAGGGAGCAAAATGTTGGTGGATTCTACGTGTGGTTTGTTAACTTCTTTCACGATCCCGGGCTATATGATTGTCGTAGGGCCAGTCATTGTTCTTGAAATAGAAGCCGTGGCACGGATGTACCGAAGAAAGAGGAAACAATAACAGTATGTATAACCATGTCGTGGTCTTACCGAGTTGACAATGACCCTCAGGTCACCACATATATGTAGCTGTTATTTTTAATAGTTGATGGTCTGTAGTAGTTTTTCAAAGTTTGTGTAGGTTGAGAGTACAAGGTAGAACATGTGTACACACACGGGTGGTGGGACCGTGCACTCACGCGAGGGACAGGACCGCCGAAAGTCTGTAGATGGAGTGTAAGCTAGTGCTTTGAGCTATTTTCGCCTGTTCAAACATGCGTGTTAGGGACTTTTTCACTTATAAGCCAACACCATACTCTTTTCTTCATCGTTCACGTGGACTGCATCCTTAAACATCCTTAAAGCTCATTTTGGAAGAACAAACGAACATGCTTTGATCTTCGTCTTTGTTTTAGATTTGTAGTGCTAACGTCACCATGTCAACACAATCATCACTATATCAACATAATCATCAACATAATCATATCAACACAATCTATGATAGTATATGTCATCCAGACAATTTTCCTTATCTTTAATATTGACAAGCCTGAAACATTAACCATACACATTTTTCTTCTAGAAGATTGAATTGCTGTAGTTTGGACCCCAGCAGCTCTGTTTGACGTTTTAGTAATTTCAGATCTCTTACTAAAACATTCAATTCACTATCGGTAATTATTTGTGAGTGCAGATTCTGAAATTGGCACGAAATCAGGTTCTCATGATAAAGATGCTTTCAAAGGTGAAACATGTTTAGTATTCTTAATTTACTTGTCATCAAACAGAGTATACAAATCTGGTGTGCCCAGAACAGAAAGATATTTTTTGTGTGGGGATGAGTGCATAGAGAAAGAAATATGTCAATAGGTCAAATCTGCTTTTTCTTTATTGAAATATTTAGCCAATTGAAGTTACCGGGCACAACGAATCGAATCGGTAATTCCGATTCAACCATCATCGTTGATTGGTTGCACCGAATGTATAGCATATGAACGAGGTCTAACACCGTTCTTGTCACTGATAGCCCAACACACTTGAAAGAATTCCTTTGTCATCGGTATAATGAATCTCCGTTGTGATAGCAAATACATTTGTCAACAAATATAACAAAGACAATGCACACTGTTTGCACATTGACGGTCAATCTTCAACTTCATAATCTAAAAGAGAAATGGTCACACGAAGGAAATTGTGTAATCCAACTGGCGCTCAAAGTTATTCGTCTCGTTGGAGTCACGCGCTCAATATTCCGAACCAGGTGCAGCCTATACATTCTCACGGATTTTGAAAACTAGAAATAAATCGCTATTGAAAAGATCATATTCATAACCAGCATACCTAACTAAGTTTATCTGAAGCTATTTTTGTATCAGACACATTTTGGCTGTTTAATGCAACAAAAAATAAAATGAGTAGGCATAAATCTGCCTGAGTTTAGCGATGTAAGCCCTGAAAAAATTATTTATTTCACAGGTGAGGACGGTGTTGGATCAGATTTTTTGAAAAGCAACTTAAAAAGTATATCCATTATTACGAAAGAATACAACTGGTGCAACATCAGTGGAGAAATCCAGAAAAATGGCATTCGGCAAGAATAACCGAATTTGTCCAAATGATTTCGACTGATCACATTAATTTCGTAATTCAAAGCTCTTTACCCTCCTAGTTGAGGAATGAGCAGAACACTACAGCTTACCGATTTCATTATGCCTGCTTCAAATCATCTTTCTACTTTTGGAAGACTTGTTTCTGAAGAGCCTTACCTTAAATAATGAGACCCACATAACTCGACTTACATCATTCACTGTACATTGCAGAGAACGTATCTTTACTACCCGGTAAGAAGCCACATGAGCGTAATAGAAATTAAACGTATTGGTAACAATATTTCAAATTGTTGTCTTGCTTTAACGAATATTTATATATCAATGTTCTGGTTTCACGTAAATGCATTCAAATATTGATCATATATTTATATCTTTGTTGCACGTATATTTATATATCTGTATCTTGGTTGCAAATATGCAGGAGTTGTAGAAGATGTCCCAGAAAAATAACCGGCAGATAGCAATCGTTGTAGCCTTACATTCCAAATGGAACAAGAATGAATTATTCAAATAACTGTTAATATCGTTCTTTCATATCTAAAAAATGAAGACATTTTTGGTCTGTTTATTACTTGTACTAATGTGTTGTTATATAACAAAGTACAGGCAATTGGAATTTTTTTTTAAAACTATGTGTGGAAAAAGATGTCCCGTTAATTACTCCCATGTTTCTCTTCTCAAGCACGAGCTCTTTATACGGCAAGTCCCATACAACCGTTTCATATGTCTGGCTTCAATTGTTCAGTTTTTTTCCAAAATGCTGCCTTTAAACTTCCGGAAGGTCTGGGCTTATTGACACACATCTGGTCCTTTACAAAAATACATACAAGCACAAACGTTATTACAATTGTTAAATGCGAAAGCGACTTATTAGGCACTGAATATAACTAGTATTTTAGAGTTGTTCGCTTCTTTCCAATCAATGACAAATCATGTCCTTCGTCATAATCAATGCACATTTGATTGCTCCTTCCCAATTAACGCCAAGCTGTTCACTCCTTCCCAATCAGTTCAAAGGGGATCTCTCCTTCCCAATCAGTTCAAAGGGGATCTCTTCTTCCCAATCAGTTCAAAGGGGATCTCTCCTTCCCAATCAGTTCAAAGGAGATCTCTCCTTCCCTATCAGTTCAAAGGGGATCTCTCCTTCCCAATCAGTACAAAGGGGATCTCTCCTTCCCAATCAGTTCAAAGGGGATCTCTCCTTCCCAATCAGTTCAAAGGGGGTCTCTCCTTCCCAATCAGTACAAAGGGGATCTCTCCTTCCCAATCAGTTCAAAGGGGATCTCTTCTTTCCAATCAGTACAAAAGGGATCTCTCCTTCCCAATCAGTACAAAGGGAATCTCTTCTTCCCAATCAGTTCAAAGGGAATCTCTCTTTCCCAATCACTTTAAAAGGGGTCTCTCCTTCCCAATCAGTACAAAGGGGATCTCTTCTTACCAATCAGTATAAAGGGAATCTCTTCTTCCCAATCAGTTCAAAGGGGATCTCTTCTTTCCAATCAGTACAAAAGGGGTCTCTCCTTCCCAATCAGTACAAAGGGGATCTCTTCTTCCCAATCAGTATAAAGGGGATCTCTTCTTCCCAATCAGTACAAAGGGGATCTCTTCTTCCCAATCAGTACAAAGGGGATCTCTTCTTCCCAATCAGTACAAAGTGGAACGATCCTTCCTAATCAACCCCAAGCTGTTCATGTCTTTCCAATCAACCCCAAGCTGTTCACGTCTTTCCAACCAACTGCAAGCTGTTCACGTCTTTCCAATCAATACAAAGCTGTTCACGTCTTTCCAGTCAGACCAAAGCTGTTTACGTCTTTCCAGCCAGCCCAAAACTGTTCACGTCTTTCCAATTAATGTCAAGATGTTCACGCCTTTCTAACCAACCCCAATCTGTTCACGCCTTTTGAATCAACTGCAACTGTTCGCTCCTTTCCAACCAACCCCAAGCTATTTACCACTATCCAATCAACCCCAAGCTGTTCTCGCCTTTCCAACCAACCCCAAGCTGTTCATGCCATTCCAATCCATGCTTAGCTGTTCCCTTCTTTCAAATCAATGCCATTATGTTCACTCTTCCGCCACCAATGTGAAGTTGTTGAATGTGTACATGTTTCAAAATTGAAGGACGGTACTGTCAAAGATGTTAATGATTGTTGAGAATCATTGGAGGGTCACCCAGGAGAATCATCTTCAGTTAGCAGGGCGGTAAAATGGCTTGTCTCTCCCAGTAAAGGGTCCGGGGTGGAAGACAAGACCGTGCAGGCTCAAATTCAAATTTAAATTCTGTCCAATATCAAATGTGGTAATGTTGTCTGTGACAAGCCAGAGGTGAATCATTTTAATACTCTGGTGTTTTTTTAAAATGTGTTTGAATTGTTACGCTATTCTCTACTATGTAGTGCGTTGTTCGCCTTAGGGCCCAGTGCCTACCAGATCGGAGCTCATTATTTTAATGAATGCACTGTATAATTGGATACGACCTTAAAAATTGGAACATACAATTTTGGTTTGCGAGCTGTGTCACAAACCACTTGGTAACCTAGTCCACAGTCCTTCATCCTCAGATGTTCTGATTACAGTGTATAAGTCGGTAACTACTGTGTCTAATCGAAGTTAGTGAATTAAGTCAGTGAGGCAGAGAATTAGAAAGCATTGATATATATGTGAGAAAAATGGATAACATAGGACTAGTTGATGGATTTGTTTACCGTGTACGATGATAATGACAAAGAAGAACGAACAGTAGTGAAATAAAAAGAAGAGGAAGAAAAAGATGAAGAGCGCCAAAGGCAGGAAATATTGCACAATAACATGTCAACCATCATTCCCGAGTGGCCTGCTGGGGTCTTTGTGTTATGACAAGAATAGCACCACTGCCTCACAGAGAGCATGTCCTAACTGTTTGACATGGCATAACACCGTCATGGCTAAGTGGTTTGTTTAGAGCAGCATAGATGGCGTCTTACAACTTGCGGGTCTACTTTGCTCTAATGTTTGAGTGTATTAAGATGGACAGTCACATCGGTTATCCACCCTCCGTAAGCGCTTGTCACGTCGCAGCAGAGTATTAAGCTTTCCGACTATAGACCTTTAAGCAGGAAACTTTTCTCCCGGCTATATCCAGATCATACCAGAGCTGGGACCTGCACAGGGACATCTGCTTCTGTAAAAGTACAGATCGACTGAGAACACCAGTAGCAGATACCCTCTTCCTGATTGCTTATCTGATGACCAACTAAGCAGTTATTGACATTCAGACATAAATGCATCTATCAATTTAACTGCATCAGTATATTGCCATATTTCATTCGGTGCCCTAGTTGTAGTTCAGGATTTCATTTGGCTCCTTTAAATCTCTGCGGTCAACATTGTTGTTCTGGAGTTCAGAATATGACACATGTAGTGATGATGTCTACGTTTCATCTGTGATCATGCAGGCAACATTTCAACTAAGACGTCGTACTACAGTGCTGCACTGTCTACTATTACTATGGTGTTTATACCCATTGCTGAGTTCCCCCAGAAACATTTCTAACACTGAGCAATAAGGGCCGCTTATCCCTACAGTTGCAACGCAATGGAACACTATGTTTATAGTTTCCCACCGATATAACAAAAATCAAACGTATGCTATACCGAGGATTTGAACGTATGTTTTCGTCCCCAAAGTACAAAACCCGCACAGTTCGACCAACCGTCGTCAACCTTCAGCACACCCCAGGAGAGATCATCTTGACACACTCGGCTTACAAAAACGGTGTACGGAAAATATTTTTATTTTTTGAACGGAGTCACTCCCGACAGCCATTTTTTACTGCTGAATACATACTCCATATATACACGATATTTTGCAGGTTAAAGTATCGTATGTGCGATTACAAATGGCTTCTGAACAGTTTTAATTTTGTATACGCCGTTTGGACCAAGCCGACTTTTTGCGAAAGGGGAAGTAGGTTGTTAGGAAATATTTTTATCGAGTAGATCTGTTTAATTTGTTTGTTTAAATGAAAGAACCACGTTTGAATTGGAAACTAACAGTTGTGTTGATATTGTAAACACAGTATCGATACGTTGTTGTGGTTTCCATGGTTTTCTATCGAAGCGACTTGGCCTAGTGGTCGAGCCCAAATTTTTTCCGAGATTTTCATAAATTTCAACGTCATCTTTTTGTATCTCAAAAACTAACAAACACACAACAAAAACAATAACATCCACATGTTCGTTATGCAATTGTGTGTCTACTTGCAAGAAAATCATATTTATTGACAAACAAACATAAAAGTTATAAATTTTGAAAGACACTACCATAGCGACAAATTCAGAAAATTAATTAGGTCAAATTTTTTCCCAAAAAAATGCGGCATGGACCTCATTCTATTCTACATCATTATTATTGTTATCCATACTAGAGTTGATGATCAATGATCTCCACAACCATCAATATAAAGTACATATCATCACGCATTGCTCTCTCTCTCTCTCTCTCTCTCTCTCTCTCTCTTTCCCTCTCTTTCTCTAGTTTGACTATTACAGGACCACTACAGTTGGTCTTCTTACAACAAGCAGGTTGCAATGCATCTAATTCTTCTGATAATCAAGTGGCTAAATCAACTACAAGATTCATTCTACCAAAAGGAAGATCCGAATGTAACGTGCAGTTAAATGAATGTCCAGTCAATGATGAGGGAGAATTGTAATTCCTCCGCGCAGAGGCTGAAACACACAACACGTCCTCCCCGATCGCATCCTCCTTTATGAAACTATCTTTGTCTAATTTTGCACTCTATACTTCCGAGTAATGACACAGAGCTTTGTGAATACAAGTGTGCGTACCACAACTATCGACTGAACCTGCCAGGAGCACAAGGCTGCAACTGAAATAATGCACACAGTCGAAACAAAAAGCAAACATTGACGGGTACCACTGATTTTAATGTAATTGTCCGGGGAAATGTATTTTTCCAATATCGAAGTCACTATCGTGTTTGTTCGGAATTGCTGAGAATTCCCCGAGCGACAGTTATTTTGAGCGCCACGGGGGAGCAGTACTTGGCACTTATATCTCTCCCAGTGAGGTGGCCATTCAACGCGTTGAATGCTAAGTATGTGATATATCTCTGGTACATATTGTAGAGAAATTATCGCTACCAACTATGCATATTAGATACATATTACAGGATAAATGACTTAAATACATTTAATTAACGAAATGGTAGAGCACTTGATTTTCACGGGAAAGGCATTGACCTGAATTCCGTTTGCCGGCACGATATTCAGACTAAATGGGTACCTGCATTGCTGTAAGATAAACAAGGGCAGCGAGGTAGAAACTGGCCACCATAGCTTACACAACAATGTGACCTCCTACAATGAAGGGTCTAATACTTAATCCGTGACACCACGGGACTACTTTTACCTTACTGAAATCAATAAATGAACTGGACTAGTCGTAAAAGCTTGACATCCCCACTTGGACAGCTGTCTTAGAGATACAGCTCTGACAAAGAAACACAACTTTTGCGTGCAGGCTGGGAACAGTCAGATTCTGCACAAGTAGTTAACGGCAATATTCTGCTGCTCGGCACAAATACACTGGGCTAACAGTCGAAGAACAGTGCAACTCAAGCCACTTTATAAAGACAAACAGCGATTTCCCCTTGTGGAGTCATTTATGTGTCTGTTGGTGTTTAATACTCACATTGAGTATGTTTACTCTTTTGTGCGCCTTGATAATGGCGTTAAGTGGTGGGTTGTAGTAGTTCTCCGTACGTTTCGAGCTCGCTAATGAAGGTGGGAAGGGGTTCTCCAGGCGGTTCTCTTATACTTGGCTTCATATGCGTGACGCTCACTACTACGAGGATCACGTCGATCCACATATCGTCAGCCAGACTGCCTTGCAAAATAGCTTGCTTCCAGAGAAAGTTACATGTAAGAGAGATAGATCTTGATCAATATGGTGTGCCTGACCTGACACGATGGTCTAGTGATTATGTTGTGCCTTGCCAGACTAGCTTCTTAGTTTCCCCTCACTAATGTGCAAGTCTGATGCGAACAACGCTATTGGCTTTACAAAGACACTCACAGACTGTCCACTGATGTAATCATTTATGTGGCAGTCTCAAGCAAACAACTCAACCCGCTTCATTAAGATAGGTCTAGACTAGCACGGGACCTGTCTCGTGAAGACAGACACATACACGAGTTTATTGGAGCCATTAGAGTTTATTGGCTGAATAATGGGGAACAGCCCGACCTGCCTCCTAAAGACATACACATACATGTGACTTTCTTGGAACCTTTAAGTTTCGTAGTTGATAACGAACAACGTAGCCTGCGCAACTCAATAAGACACAAACATGACTATTTTGTGGCATCCGTGTGGTAGTCAGATATCAAAAATGCCAATCTAGTTCATAAGGGCCTAGTTCATAAGGACATACACATATTTGAATTTGCTGGAGCCATTCATGTGAACTTGATAAAGAATGACGATTTTTGAAACTGTCTCTGTGATTAACTGAATAAAAATCCACTTAATACAACATTATTGTAGGCGCAATTGTATGCCGGGGTTGAGGCAACTCATACGTCGGTGTTAGAGTATGTACGATAAGCAAGCTACACGAACAATAAGTTTTCACTTCATTTGTATGCGTAATGAGATTAAACACCAATGAGTGTTTTCAGTATAATTTGTTACTCCGTTGTTCGTTCCTAGGTGAGCGCAAAGATTTTATAGTTACCTATGATTTTCTTTAAGAAAAATCCACATATTCAATCATTTTTGCCTCAAACAAAATAAGGCTGAAAAGAAAAATCTGCAACTGGATGAAAACACGAATTATTTAGGTTTTACCTTTGATCGCCGTCTGACGTAACAAACTCACATGGAGAGAAACGGTATCCGCTGAAGACAGAGAATGGCAAACACTACAACAAACCGGTTAGTACAACTTGGGGAGCAGACAAAAGTGTGTTAAACAAGCCGTATACCGGATGTGTGAGAACATACCTTGAATATGATATATCAGCGTGGATAATCGCAGCAAAATCAAACTTCAACAAATAGGTTTCAATACCAACCAAAAAACAATCTTAACATGGGTCATGAAGACCGCACCCACTGAAGAACTAGAAACAATTGTGAACCTGGAATCAATGAAGGACTGAAGGGACAGCAAGGCCAAACAAGTAGCTGATACATTCAGAATGCTCATAGAGCACCCAATGTACCAGAGAAAGCTGTAGCATCAGTGAAAGCAATTTGTAGGACACATCCTAAAAATAGCACATGAGTAAAACCCATACACTACACACGTGTTTCCAAACCGGAGAAAAAAAAATATGTTTCTCAGAGCTGATAGGAAACGTTCTCGGCATTTAAAAAAACACACAACAAAACAGCCAGACTGGGTGAGAGGGAAACATTGATAAACACTACACACGCAATAGCTGGTCTAAGATGAATCAGTATAAAATACAATGGACAATGTAGTTGGAAGGATCGTTCTGAGCCTAATACACAGTGCATCAAAAAGTATATTAGCGGTGACCAGAACAGAGACAGAAACATTGAAAACTGCACCATAATCTCTAATGACAATGAAATACAGAGAGACAAACGCTGCTCTAACAGACGCCCTGTCAGTAGTTGTGGTAATCGGGAGCCAAGAGAATACAGACCTGAAGGAACTAACAGTGAAACTCTATCAACTATGTCATCAGTTCAAGAGAACTGTGTTACAGAGGATCTCATCTCATCGAAGAAATGTTGGCAAAGAAGAGGATACCAAACTGTCAATGGAATGTGGAAAACTCACTCAACCTTATATAGGTATAACTGATGACGAGGAGAAGAGGTTTACCAGTTGTAGATACACGGACAGGAGACAGACAGTACACAGGTCAACTTTTAAATGACGCATTTTATCAGTTCAACATAGATGACCATGTAATAATTGTTAGACTCGACACAGGCCACAACATATTGAGATACCATCTGTTCAACAAACTAAGGATATGAAATACCGTTGAACATGTATGTGGCACTCACACAATGTATGTTGACTTTCTGATACATATGTGTCAAACATAAAATAAACCAGGAAAGCACATATGGTCCGCACTAAAACTATTCCTGGACACGTTCTATTGACACACCAAAAGCTTCAGAATAACAACTGCCTTCAAGTTGACATTTTCATGATCACAAAAAAGAAGAAGAAGAGCAAGAATAAGAAAAAAGGAAAAAGAAAAAAATAAGAAGAAGCAAAACAAAGAAGCAGAAAAAGAAGAAGAAAAAGAAGAAGTAAATAACTAAGACGTCTCCGTCTTTTGAACATAATCATTCGCTCTTTGAAAATCATGTATTTTTGATCATCTGTCCCTAGTCTTTGGCTGTCATTAATCTGCACACAAAGGCAGTAGGTATTCTGTAATCAAAGTGTTTATCCTCATCGATAAGTCAAGCTAACAAGCCTCATCAACTAGGGTTCTCTGAAAGGCTCAATTCAGGTTTTCCTTTGCACGATTGCAGCATGACGTTGCAACGGAGTTCCTGGCGCGTGTGGATACTAGAGGTCACATCCGGCGCCTTTACCGTAAGTTGTCTAACACTCTTCCTCAAATAAAGCTGTCACATGAAACTTCGAGGGCGATGGGGGTTGAGGCAGGGGGTGTGAGGGTGATACGAGGGAGTTAGTGAATTTATGGTTTAGGTGAGTTTTGTCAGTTTAGACTGTTTAGTAGCTAGTTATGAACGTTTAATATATTCAGGTTATGAAATTTATCAACATTTTCTATTCATATTTAACATATACAACGCTAACAATAATCCAAAGCAGATGTAAATGGAATACAGATAAACATTAAAAAATGTTTTCACTAAAAATATGCATATTATTTGAAATGCACCGTTTGAGTCTGGCGATCTTCTAAAGAGGAGAATGACATTTTGACGTATAGTGAAAATGGTGGATTGGGTGGGATAACAAGAAGGCTGAAGAGCCCTGATCTAGCATGTCGGTACACAAACGTTGTATTCTCTAATTGCGGACGGGATACTCACCTTTATTATCAGCACGTCCCAAGCGGGGTTATTCAATGTTGTCCTTTATAATGAGAGGGGTCAAACCAGGCTTTTAACACTACCGGCGTGGCTGAACGTGTTCTTCTAATGAGGTCTCCAGAGAGTAATAGCGGGGCTGTTGGCAATCGTCCTCACTTAAACTATAAAAATAGAGGGAGACAGGGGGGTTGAGAAAAATAGATGAATAATGAGATTGTTGACAATCATTCTTACTTAAACTAAGAGGAAGAAAAAGAGCGAGAGAGGGGGAGAAAGAAAGAAAGAGAGTGATAGAATAATGAACAAAGAAATGTGAGATTGACATGGGTACCGATTACAAACGATAGAAGTGAAATGTGAAATAGGGGAATAGACAACACTAAAGGGTATCAAACTAAAGTAGAGAATGCGGGTTAGACACATAGGGCGAATGAGACAGGGAGCGAAGAACGATAGACAAAGAGTGATATACTGAGAAAGTTACAGAAGGACAGAGTCATGACAAGAGAAACAGAAACACTTATTGAGATTAGATAAGGGGGGGGGGGGTGTCGATTGAGAGACTTGGATAAGGAGGGGGGATTACCGGGGAATAGAAGGAAGTATATAGGGATAGAGAGAATGTAGGGTTATAAACAGGAAGTCAATTTGTGTGTGTGTGTGTGCAGGTGTGTGTGTGCACGTGTGTGTATGCGTGTGTGCTGGTGTGTGTGTGTGTATGTGTGTGTGTGTGGGTGTGTGTGTGTGTGTATTTGTGTACACACTCTACACTATGATGATCAGTGTCAGTCCTCATTTCTTTGGCCAGTCTGGTGTGACGCAGCCTGTGTCCACGAATAACGACAATTACGCGTGGTGCGATCACCAATAATGTATTCCAGCTGCTATTGAAGCTGGTCTTGGTTATATTTGGAAACTGTTCTGGTGTCTTATACTTGCTTTTGTTTAAGTGCAGGACATCTGAACGGTTCCCAGTTTGTAAAGAATAGATCCATGGTAGTTGCCAAGTACGAGGGGCTTCGAATGAAAACCTTAAAAGTGGGATACAATTTGAAAATGCCTCTGTATTATAACTTTGGACTTTGACTGGATCAGGCAAACCTAGTAGTGATCTCAGAATCAATTTCAGTTGTCGATATCCTTGTAAAGGAAAATCATCCCTCGTGTTTCATCTGATGTTCAGATGTGCGGTAAATTCATTTACAGTCAATCGGTGATTTTCCTTTACAAGCCAGTCAACGGCTGCAGTCGTGTGCTCGGTGTGCAAGAACAGTATGTCACAGAACTCGGGATGTTTTGAAACTTCCTACTCCACCTATACACTTGCTGGAGTGAAAGACATGAATCATCGTACTTAACCTTCATTCGCCGATAATTTGATATAGGTTTCAGTCCTTCGGAGTTAACAAATCAACGGAAAACAGAACGCTGCTAAAAAAAACGGATAACAGACGTCACTCTGTATTGGTGCATGTCAATAGTAGAGCGGTCATCTTTTAACTGCAATTATGACGTCATGTTGTTCTTATACAACATGATGGTACATGCTGAACACTCTTGATATACTTAGCAACCCTATTAGCAAGTTAGAATACAAGGCACGCTTTTCAAAATGTCTATTCCACTTTAAAATATTATAATTTGAAGCCCAATCATGTATCGACAATGGTGAGCAAAAGGTCCACCTGCAGAATTGTATATCCTTGAGGAACTAATACTGCTTACTATGGCAGTAGTCCAGTTGTGTTTGCTTATGTTACGTTAGCGACAGTCACAGTTTTAGGAATGGTGTTGTGGTTCGAAGCTACTAGTTAACTCTTGGCGACCTGGATTATTTTTTTCAGCTAACATAGGCTCTTCTGATATCCCAAGGCATGCGTCATAAAATCCTGGCTGCAGTGCAATGTGAGGCTACTTAGTAAGCTCAGCCCAAGGGAACTACAGCTAATGTCTTCCACCTGTTCGGCCAGACTGATGTGACACATCATGTCTCAGGTGGCATGGACGGGGACGTGTGGTTGCGTTTCGATCAATGTTTCACCTGACCTGACTCAACTCCCATCAAGATGTTAAGGTTTAGACACCTATTCTGTGAATAATCGGTTTTTTGTTGTTTACATTTTACACTGCGATCTAAATTATTCAGCCCTACCTATCGTACGCAATCATTAAAAATAAATGCCCTAATGAGAGTATATGATACATACAGCAGATTAGTTAGCACTGTTAGAACCGTCACTTACGAACCAAGCGACGTATTTGCTAACCACTCGACCACGCACTCATTCTTGAGAATTTCAGAACGGGAGATACATTGGACGTTGATTTCACTCCTTTGGGTGATTGAACACAATATTATTCCAATAAGTGTTTGTGTTGTCTCTGAATTGTAAGAAGAGAGGACATTGCAAGCGAAGATAAATGTCGATGAGTGTCGTACAATTCGATTTGGACTGTAAATGGTGCTGGTGCTACCGTTTGAATCTAGTCGTGTTTAGCCAAGTTAACTTTTGACGATGTTTATTTAGTAGCAGTTTACAGTGGCTCTTCTTGAGAAAGTTGACGGTGTTATTCCTGTCTGTATTGCAATGCGAGACTTCTCAGTCAGCTAACCACTACAAGCACTGCAATGCCGATCCCCATTTTGTTGCTAGTCTATTGTGACACAACCACGTGAGATTGGGCCTTGATGAGCATGTTTCACCTGACTACTCTTGGCTCTTAATGAATGGTGTTAGCAACCGTTGTACATAACACATCTACAGAAACGACTTATGCAACAGCAAACAATATGCTTTGACTAAGACTTCTAAAGTGGTGGCTTTATATTTCACGAGGAGCCAAAATGGGGTAAGGAGCAGATGTATGCTCATCCACCTTCCCTCTTCAATTTGAAGCATTGTCTACCCCTACAGCTGGTACATTTCCCAGCATTTGCAATCATTCACCTAAAGTCCCAATGTGAGGTATATGTTTTGCTGCATCCCAGCTGATCCCTTTATGTGAAACAAATATCCGAGCTTTTGCGGTGCATGATTGTAATGGCAATTATATAATCAGGATTATAGTCACAACCCGATTGACCTCCGCCTTCATTTACCTTTGACATTATCCTAGGAATGCCACCGTGTCTTTTCTCCTCATTCCAGATACCACTCTGATCATGAGGACTTATGTATTTACATCCTAATTTTGTGGCTATTTAATATTTGAATACATCATTCAACAAAAAAGATGTTACTCTCGTGCCTTTCTAGCTAACATTGTTTTTTATTACCAAAGTGTAGTACTAGAGACCTCCGATATTCATTCGTTTTAAACAAGATCGATACGGCAAATAATTCTTTTAATTGTGATATGGCCAAGATCTAGAAATTCTGAGTAGTTGAAACACATATTTATTGTAGTAATATTTCAGGGTTAGATCCCCGGTATCAATTCAGTAAAAAATGACTATTTATGAAGGGTTAGATTCCAGGTAACAATAAAGTCAAGAAAGGCCATCTATAACGGGTTACCGTCCTCAATGTTATGGAAAGGGAAGAAGCAAAGCAGTTGTACCGCCGCACCAGGTCAACGTTTCGTGTCCAACGATATATCTTGTGCTACAGTGGATAACAATCGTTCCTTTAAACGTTACCTGATCAACAAATTAGAATTCTATCAGGCAGTCTTTTTCCGCATATAGGATATAAGACTGATGTCTTCGTTCTCTAACGTCTATCCTTTATTCTGAGTATGTGAACTGCCGACAGATGTTTCGCCTTGTTTTCGGGAATCACTTTATCGCTCGCCGATGGTAGTTGCCGAAGGTAAGAAATTTGAAGTGTCTGCATGCTCTGGCAGCGAAGACCCTGTAAAATAACGTCATTATTTAAACTTAATCTCCGACGACAGTGCCCACTGTAATCTTTGTTTTTATATAACTGTTTTTATTATATTTACGAAATAATTATATGCAGCTTAAAACAACGACTTAAATGGAGTTTTTATCTAGAAAAGAGAAACTTGGGGACATACGTTTCAATAACAATGGTCTACAGAAGGTATATGATAAATAAAAACAGCACGACAAGGAAGAACTCTGTATTATACCAAAAGTGCCAGGGAGTGCTGGCTAGTCCTGTGACGATGAGAGTATCATCGGCTGTCTCGAGTAACTAGCATATGCGTGCAACGACTCCACCACCTTGTGGAAACCTCGGGAGAGGGTAGGGCTACAGGCAAAAACCCAGACAGAATATCCGGA
This sequence comes from Ariolimax columbianus, assembly GCA_036924085.1. Lineage (NCBI taxonomy): Eukaryota > Metazoa > Mollusca > Gastropoda > Stylommatophora > Arionidae > Ariolimax > Ariolimax columbianus. The sequence continues at coordinate 21,031,107 of JAVGWX010000002.1, forward strand.
GTGGTAGCACATAAGATGGGTGGTTTCAAAATTGCGAAATCATTCTGGCAGCCCCTGCAGCTGAGCTGGTGCAAAATTGTCATGCTTTGAATTCCTTTGGATTTCACCAGTGAGGCCGAGAGGAGGATCCTGAAAATTTGGCAGCCCGGGGTCACCATTTTTAGCGCCCAGGATTGCGCCCCGGAGAGGCTTCTCCAGCCTCTTGAGTGAGAGCAAAACACGGAAGCTGGCCGTCTACGGGTTATAAGTCCATCCCCCCTTTGGCGCGGCAAAGGGGCGCCACGAGTAAGCTTCAACGGTGGGAGGGATCATCGCATCCCATTGGTCGACTACCGTCCGGGCAGTTCTCGGTCAGCAGGGTGTCGAATCGCCAACATCTGCCTGCTCCAGCGGGTGCCTGGATCTTAGTGCATGAATGACAAGCAAATGTTAATTTTACAGGAAACAAAACCAAAATTAAAAAGAAGACTTCAGCTCTTAGAGACGCCAGAAAAAGTCCTACTTGATAGGGAGCTCTCTCGATTGAATGTGGACATAGCTGCTCTACAGGAAACTAGACTTGCCTCTAGTGGCTCACTACGAGAGATTCACTACACTTTTCTCTGGACAGGTCGTGAATCTGAGGATTCTCGACAACATGGTATTGGTTTTACTATTAAAAACACACTTATGGCCTCAGTCGATTCTCCTGCGGAGGGCTCTGAGAGGTCGCTAGCCATTCGCCCCATCACCGCTACAGGTTCTGTTAATATCCTTAGCGTCCATGACCCAAACATGATATCTCCGGAGGAATCAAAGGATCAATTCTATGGACAGCTGGAGGAAATGATCAAGAACAGCCCCAGGGAAGAAGCACTCATCCTTCTCGACGACTTTAATGCTAGAGTAGGTGGGGACCACATAGCATGGCCCACCTACCTTGGACAGCATGTTATCGGCAGGATAAATGACAATGGTTAGAGGTTGCTGGAGCTGTGAACCTAAAAAGGCCTATGTATCACACATACTTTCTTCAAGGGTAGGCCGCAAAATAACGAATCATGTAAACACCAAAGGTCACATCGATGGCATCAAATCGACATGATTGTCACCCGACGTTTAGTTCTAAACATGGTCATTTACCCTAGAAGCTATCACAGTACAGACTGCGACTCTGGCCATGCTCTTGTATGTTGCAGGGTACGCAAAATATACCGCTCCAAACAGATGGGGCATACCCGCGTCAATATTGAGCAGATGGTGATTCTTTTCAAGGTGGAGAGGTTTGTGTCTGACCTAAATCTTTCTTTTCAGGGAGAATCTGACTGTGACGCCACAGCTAAGTGGAACGTTATGAAAGGTGCCATCTATAATACAGCATTAGCTAAGTTTGGCTTGAAGGAACGAGCCAATCACGGCTGTTTCAATGCACAACTCGCAAGAATGGACGCAGTAATTGAGGCCAAGAGAGAAGCGTTCATCAATTATAAAACATGCCCAAACGAAAGGACGATTGCTGCCCTCAGGAGGGCCCGAAGCACCAATCAACGAACCCTTAGACATTGCTCGAACGAGTCCTGGCAGAAACTGTGTGAATAAATTCATATAAATGTAAAGACGGGAAATATCCAGGGCATATATAGAAGCATAAAGACAACGGAGGATATCAACGTACATTTCCTTGTTAACTGTTCAGCCTTCATGAATGAAACCATGATAGACAATACACTGGGAATTTTAAAAAAACCTCCAACATAACTTTTCCTTTGCCCTTGTCCAAACAAAATGTCTGTGTCTGTGGAGATGTGACAGATTTCCATTCAGAAGACTGAAGTTGTGTCTGAGGATCGTACAAAAAACACCATGTTTCTCCTGTGATTATTTTATTGAGAAAATTGCTATTTTGTTCAGCCATTGTGATTAGGTCTCCTGCTAAGGTCAATCTCGTTTCATTCTGTTCAGGAGATAACATTTTGGGAACCATGTGATGGTTTGGCTTCGTTCGTTCTCAATCTCCCGCTACCAATCCCTGAAAGGGCTTAAGTAGCAGAATGTAGTCCAGAGAACGAAATGCGTTTTGTCGTAGTTTACAGCTTGGCTGCGAAATTTGCACATTTCGGTCCAACACATCCGACTTCCGCAAGAATTTTCTGAGTACCGGGTTAGCATTCCCTCTTTGATCCCTTCTCCTTAGCCAATCTGCCCTGCTGCAGCCTGTTATTCAGGATCACCGCGTTAAGGTATAGAAGGGTCTTGGCAGCTATGATTCACTGGCCCTGGCGCTAGCAGTCAGCTATGGGTCGCTGATCTTGGCGCTAGAAGTCAGCTATGGGTGGCATACCACTGCAGCTCATGCGCTGCTCAGCATCTTTATCTTGGAACCATGTGTTGACAAACAATGTGCAAGTGCAGCTCATTATAGATAATACTGTGGCAACTTTCAACTGATATTCCTATTTCTGAAACTATTACCTCGACAGTATGTCTTCTGTCAGCACACACAACATTTCGAACACGCTCAATATTTTAATTGTTGATCGAGATTGATGGTCGTCCACCACGGGCATCATCATCGACACTAACACGATCTTGTGCAACTAAAATATTTGCGATTTCTTCAGTATGGTACCACCATATGGTTTAGAAAGTGTTTGTATCTCTGAGGGTGACTTTTCAAGGAAAACACATTTGTGTTACAATGGTACGATGTTTAATCAAGGACATTTTCAACTCCGACGAGCTCAACACACATACAATTCTTTAACTTCTATTCGAAAATATATGTGAAGGTCACGTGTGCAATTTCATTTCGTCAAGGTGACTACCAACGTATAAATATATGTTCTCCATAATATCATCTTTCATTAAAACACCAGTCGACTATTCCGGGAACTTTTTGAAGCTAGCTCCAAGCACTAAATACGATCATATTGACAAATATTTCCACTTATTTCGCAAGATTTTTTTTCAATCAATCATCGATTACCATCGGATCCATAATTTGAATAACTTTCCATTACTCTAAACATGTACTACCTATTGGACTACTCTTGAATTCCTGATACGTATGGAGACATTCTTCTCAGATTATCAACCCCTTCACATTTGTTATTACATAACCAGTATAGTGCTGTTCACATTTTTTGTGGCATTGTTTCTTCAAAAGTTTGGTCCAAAAGTTGCTGTCCAACTAGAAAATAAACAATATTTTTACTATTGCCCATTAAAAAAAAATGTTCTGTTTTGAATGTCGACAAACCCTGGACTATCCAGCAGCTGAAAAACAAGTTTTGGGAAGACATGCAAGAGCTGGAGCCAGACATGTTAAGAGGTTTTATGAAAACATGCCTCATTTCAGAAGAAGAATATTGAAGTCATTAAATTGTCATCATTCTCCATACAGACTTTGACAAATTCTAATTTTTTTGTACCATGTTATATAATAAATTAAATACAAATCATAAACAAACAAGCAATGTTCTCTATTTGCAAACTGGAAAGTGCAACAATAACAACTTAACGTATTCTATCTAGTTCCCTTTGGAAACATGTCTTCAATGAATGCTCTCCGACGAATAACTTTTTTGTAAGAATATTTTATAGCTGCTGTGTACACCAAAGAGACAAACAGACAACTAACTATAAGTGTAGTTTCTAGAATTGTATTAACTACAATTACATTATAAGTGTAGAGGTAGTTTCTAGCATTGTATTAACTAAAATTACCTTATAACTATAAGTGCAGTTTCTAGCATTGTATTATTTACAATTACATTAATACAAATAAGATACAAATCAAAAATATATTCATATTTGTAAAGGACCAGCGACATATCAGTCATTGTGTATTAGCAGTAGTCGCGTAACATGTGCATGAACGCATTTTACAAAATAATATGTATAAAGGGCCACCATTGCTTATACCACTATTTATTTCATGTGCATCTTGACCTACTGTAAGCTTGCATATTTGAATCGTTTTGATTCACTTTACCAATAAAGATACGTGAGTAAATAAGTATTACAATACTTTGACTGTTTCCACGGTCTCTGCAAGACAGCAAGCAGTTTTAGGCCAGAATGTTACTTCTACTAGATAAATTACCAGACATGGTTTTTGCGGTCTATCTGCTAAAGGCTTTTCGAGTTTAGGGCAAGATACACTTGCATCTAGCCTCCTCACATAGAAAAGATAGAATCGTCCTGCCCCAAGAACTTTGAACTTCAGAGGTGTTGAAAAATAATTACGGGAACATTTATGCGGAATAATTAGCTGATCTAATAGGAAATGATTTGTCGCAGCAGGTTTTCAATCATATGATATGACTTATCTATTTAATGTTTTTCCTGAAGAAATGTTTTATGTGCAGTAAGTATTGTTTCCAGGTAGCCAACACATACGCATTTTCCAGGCTTCACAGCATACTGTATCTTGCACTCTGTATTACGGAAATTGTAAACTAAAGCAGTATGTTTGCACGCAGTCGGATTAATCTAAAACTGTTGGTCTCATGTTCTGTTGGTTAAAGATTTATGTAGCCGGTAAGAATAAAGAAACTGAACCATTCTTAATGCCGGCATATGTTTCTGAGAATTTTAGAGACACGTATCGGCTCCAAGGTGACCCCATGACCTGAAGATGCCACTGCAAAATTGTAATATATATTTAAAATTTGAACGCCAAATCTTTCCAGATCCGAAATAAACCATAACAAAAAAAAAGGAAAGGTGATCTTTAAGAGTGTACTGTTTTTGCAATATAGTGTATACAAACTAGTGTTGTCAGGGTTCAGTTACGGAGCTGGAACATAATCTTGAACGAAGCAAAGGTTACAAACGATATGTCCTCATCAGGGTCAAAGAACAATAAGGAAATGAGCCAACGTGGCAGCGCATCATTTCTGCTGCCTTTTTTGTTAAATAATTTGTGGTCTTTCTTATTTTCAAAATGTTTGTATTTACGCTTTTGAGATGAAATGCGCTGATATAGGTTTCTCAAAATGTAGATAAGAGTGAAGCAACGTTCTTGTCCTTGCGACATGTTGGCGTGTTAATGGTAAGGAATGTTAATTTTTTTTTTTTTTTAAATATTGATATATTAGTTTACAATATTAGAGAAGTATAGTCTACCTGAAGAGAAAATGCCCATTAAATGTGAGCTGCCCAAGGAAATTAAAACATTTAAAAAGCCATGCAATAAAAAGTTCGAACTTGGTAAATAAAATCAGCATAAGAACTACCCAGCAGCGGAAGCCGAGGTAATATTCCAAAAACAAAACCATATTAAAAAAACAATATGCTGCACGTACATACCTAAACTGGACACCAGAATGGAGACGAACAAAACGTGAATGTAACATTCATTGAAAATTGGTTTCGACAGATTTTACACCAAGCATTCACACAGACCTTACAACTTTGGTCTATTTTGATCACACCTCGAATACCACGAAGGCATCAGAGTAACCATGTTTTCAATCTCTTTCTTATGCTGGCTTGGTCTGTGACAAATTAAAAAAACTCAACGATTCTCAACTCTTGCTATCTCTTGATCAAGTCTAGCACTGGTTTTGTACCTACTTGTTTCCTCATATGTTCGTTGCTGATGCTTTCCATTATTGTTACTCGAAGCATTATGTATAAGCATTTCATCTCTGTTGTTACATTGTATCTTTTATCTTTGCTTGTCGATGTCCAATTTTGGCACAGATAGCCCAACGTGAATAGGAATATTGGGTTCTTTTTGTATGCATTGTCACGTGTTAACATTGTAATATCGGGGACATGTGACCAATGATTTGACTTGCTTGATTACATCTGTTTTGGATTTCAGTGTCTTCTTTGCAATCTGCTGAGATTATGTTTTTCAGGTACGTGAAATGTGTCACCTGTTTTACTTCTTGATTTTGTATAAACATATTTGTTTTTGTTTCTTTTCTTCACAATCGTCACAACTTCTGTTTTCTCTGTGTTGATGTTCATACCGTAATTTGTACAGACCTTATATAGATTGTTTATTTGTCCATGCAGTTGTTTTTCTGAGGCTGCTTTTGGTGCTTGGTCATCATCAAAGACATGTTTATTTAAGTGATCACTAAGGTTGCTATTATTGCCAGGTCACCAGCAAAGACATGTTTATTTAAGTGATCACTAAGGTTGCTATTATTGCCAGGTCACCAGCAAAGACATGTTTATTTAAGTGATCACTAAGGTTGCTATTATTGCCAGGTCACCAGCAAAGACATGTTTATTTAAGTGATCACTAAGGTTGCTATTATTGCCAGGTCACCAGCAAAGACATGTTTATTTAAGTGATCACTAAGGTTGCTATTATTGCCAGGTCACCAGCAAAGACATGTTTATTTAAGTGATCACTAAGGTTGCTATTATTGCCAGGTCACCAGCAAAGACATGTTTATTTAAGTGATCACTAAGGTTGCTATTATTGCCAGGTCACCAGCAAAGACATGTTTATTTAAGTGATCACTAAGGTTGCTATTATTGCCAGGTCACCAGCAAAGACATGTTTATTTAAGTGATTACTAAGGTTGCTATTATTGCCAGGTCACCAGCAAAGACATGTTTATTTAAGTGATCACTAAGGTTGCGATTATTGCCAGGTCACCAGCAAAGACATGTTTATTTAAGTGATTACTGAGGTTGCTATTGTTACTTGGTCACTATCGAGAAAACAGTGATGGAAGGTATAGTGTCACGCAAAAAAGGAAGGTGTAGACCAAGAAGATGATGGCACCTGGACTCCGCCGTATTTTTCACGTGTGCTTGATATGGAGTCCCCTGCATCTCGTAGTCGCCCCCTAGTCGTCTTGTCCTTGACTTGTCGATCGGCTCGAGACGAGAGAGTGAGGATAAAAAGTAGCGCAGTTAATCCTTACTAAAAATAACGCCAGCAAAATGAATTATTCCATCATCGTCTACGATGGACGGTGGCCTTTGCCTTTGCAATTATTAACTATGTTCTTTTTTATGTTCTTGTCTCTGGTATATTTCTGTGACTTTTGCTGTTCCGGCGACTGTGGTTGTTTAAGTTTCACTGTTGAATAAAAACACTTCTAGCATTCGTAATTTAGTGATACAGTCCCTGGTGTTTAACCTACATCGTTCTAATGCATGGAAAACGGTACATGGAGTGTTGTCAGCTCTCTCTCTCTCTCTCACTCTCTCTCTCTTGCTCTTCCTCTCTCTCTCTTTATCAGGAGGAAGGTCCCCTAGTTTTCTGTAAACACTTTCTGACTTGAGCCCCCATTGGGTTACAACCAACATTGAGATACGCTGACGTTCGAACAATATGTCTTCCGGTGGCTCTACGGCACATTGGAGCATATCTCAACCTGCTGTCCCATTATCGAGTCGGCTTGATACAACTAGACCAGCTAATTTTCACTTGCATCAACTACAAAAAACATTATTTTCTTTTTTTCTCTCGAATTCGTTAATTGAAAAAAGTCGATCCTGGCTGCATTTTATAGACAGTTATACCAATTAAACTACCAGCCTCCATCCATTCCAGCCCGTTTGTGGTTCCAAAACAAAAAAAAATGGGTCTTCCAGGAAGATCATATCTCCCCGAACCTATCCTCTGTGTGCTTGGGATCAGTTATCAAGTGTTGTAACTGGGAGTTATGTGCAATCAATGTTAAGGGCAGATGCCTCAGACATCTTCGACTCTCAGTGGTCACATAGATAACAACAGAAGTCAACCTCATGTTAGTGATGCGTCAGACAGCAAGGCTATAAATAAATTCCACCAATGCGAAACTGTTTTGCCGATCGTGACTTAGTTATCATCAATGAGATAAACTTTGAAGACGTCGATGAATATGGATATCAGGGATGCCTCCTCAATATGCACAATAATTTAGAAGTAGACCGAGATTGTGCCTTAAATTTTTCTCTCTTCAACCCCACCGTATTGGCTGCTAATTGTCTATCTGTTGAAACCTGAACACCTAAAATATTTATGGAAAACAAAATGAAGCGACCCAGGCATCTCGGAGAGAAGCAATGTCGAGCCTACTCTATGTAACCAGCGCATGCACAACCTCTCAAATTCTGACCTACTGAAATTATCATTGGCGAGCGTTTCAGTTGCTCTATCAAACAGGGCAAATTATCAGTGGGCAGGTCACATACTCTGAAGAAAGAATGAGATCAGATTACCTCATGTTGGATTGCTCTGCATTCAGTTTGAGATCAGTTTACCTCATGTCGGATTGTTCTTCTTTCGGTATGAGATCATATTACCTCATATTGGATTGTTCTGCTTTCAGGATGAGATCATATTACCTCATGTTGGATTGTTCTGCTTTCAGTATGACATCAGATTGTTATAATAATTACCGAAAATGTTTAGCTTAGCTTTCCTATGTTTAAATGTACTATAGGTTCTCTTGTTCGTCTTATTTTCTACTTCATTTGGCGAGATAATCAAAGCTAGACCATAAGATCTTCATCTTCTAATGCGTCATATATTATATTTCGTCGATGTATTTAGTGTGATATGCTTTTCTCTTGCCAATAACAATACATTGAGTTATCTGTTAACCTTCGTATTTGGCAAACAAGTGTGCCTTCCAACTGAGGACATCGTTTTAGTTGTTTATAATAGTGGCAGTAATACATCAATAAGCAGATGACATACACGCCTAGCCTCTCAAACTATTCACATTACTGGAGATATATCTAGTAGAAAAACGGCATTAACTAATGGGACCCATTCTCGCATTGAGAGATACATGTCCTGAAAATTGAAAACTCTTATCAAAGAGAAAATAATTGTTGATAGTTGTCTTTTCCTGAATACTAGAAGTTATGTCAGAGCCAGCTCGAGCAATCGCATGTCCTACGTTAAGCATATGTATTTTTAATTTAAATTTTAAAAATACCTGATTAAACTTATTTTGTAAATCTCAGTTACTCTTTCTCGCTACCAAGAGTGTAATGTGTCTCCTCTCAAAATAAAAAAAAGAACGTATATATGGGAAAGAGGTTAGAGAGTTATCCTTCCACATTACAACTGTCTGCGAACGTGACATTGTTACGTGGCCTTTCAGTGTTCACCAAAGTTATATTTATGCAAATTAAGACAGCGTGCTTCAACAGTGTGCAGTTTAAGCGTTATAAAATAGTGTACATTCATGAGAGCATTATCTACTTTGGTACTACATTTGCCTATTCACCTTTACATCTCTCTCACAGCATTTTTACCCATTTAAGCGTCAGGTTAATTTGTCTCTGGAGTTGGATAAAAGTATGTAAACAATACCAGGTGTATACGTTGTTTTCATCACTGAGAATTGGTAGAACCTGGTAAATCCGACTGTCGAACTGAAACTATGCATAGTAAATGCCTCATTATTGGACGACCGCAGCGAGCTGTTGATACTCGGCTTAAAAGATGATATTTTGTGGGACAACAGGCGATCAACTTGTCCACTGTCCGTTCACATGGGTGATCGTCCCTCAACAGACTACATATGGAAAGGTAGAGAAATGTCGTCTCGTCACCTAGTTAGCTACACAAATATAGTGTTAAAAGCGTCAGTACTGGTGTACGGATCGTGGCGTCACTTTCTCATTGAATGGTCGCTGCTGGCAACTGAGAGCGCAATGGACAGAGATATTTTATGCACAGTAGATAACCAACATCTCCATCGTCCGCTCTCGCCGTTGATCGACACTTAATGAACTTGCATGGACACCACGGTGGTTCCGGGTGGAACAGAATATGGACATTTTACCCTTCCGGAAGGTCGTGACGGCGACCTGGAATGGTCCTACGTAGGGCTGTCAACGTCGCCGTGTAAGAATGATTGGTGTTTAAAACGCACTTCAAATAAATGGATTTACAATTAACGAACGGCTGGAAATCATCAATAAAATACAGTGATTGACTTATTCTCTAGCATATGGTGTGGAAGGCATATGAATTGAATGAATCCTTGGGTGCTTATAACCTTTTGTCATCCCACATTGAAAATCTATGAGTCCGACATATTCATGTTTGGGGATGTCTTGATGAGACCGTTTAACATACGCTGTATTTTAGATCCAGAGACCCAGTGCGTTGATCGTGTTGCTTTATTAGGTTTTGACTATCCCCAGTCCATCGATAAGGCAGCTGTTGTGTGATGTCAAGGTGTGGCTCCTTGAAAAGTTATTTTTTTTTTACTGAACTATAACATATCTCTTTCCTAACTATTACATTATTACGGTTACGCATGATGTGCACTGTTAACGCAACAAATGATATATCGAACTAAAAAAGAGCGACAATCATGTTTGTCATGACATGGCTCCAATCAGGGTGGCTTAAAGATGTAAACCTTGAGGTCATGGTAGTACAGAAACTACTGTCGGACATGAATCTCCATTGGATCATACCGCAGCTGTTCATTTGTATTCGTGACCAGTTCTCTTCTTTACTGTATTTCCATCTATAACAGGAAGGCATGTAGCCATGTACAGCTGAGTTGAACGGAGCGTATTGCTTATGTAGATTGATCACGGTGTTATGCTGCAAGAAGCAAGTACATTACTACGAAACCACTCAGAGAAAAGACAAGGCATTACACTGGCTTGAAAGGCATCACAACATAAATTTCCCAATGGTAAGTTAGGTCTTAACACAAAAGTAACAGCTATACAACTCTGTTACCGAGACTTTACTGATGATAAACATACATCATCCGTTGCAGACAATTGCACAACAACTGTCTGTTTAATATTCCGAGCATTGGTAGGACAGAAATAGATGAGAGAAAGCGATGTGTATATATAGGAACAAAGCAGAAGTACATACATATTCTAAAAAAATGGAAACACATTAATAGTTTATGAAACATACACGTTTGATGGAACAGAAACTCAGCGATTGCCGTGGCACCAAGAATGTAACGCATCACTGCATAGAACCCCAAGGGGAAGGCCGGGGATGAAAAGGTATTCGAGTACAGGAATATATAGCGATGCCGAACTTAGAGAATAAGTATGTCAATAGATGCACTATTTCATTCCATCATTGGTATCTAACAGTAGGATCATACGGATGTGGAATACATATCACTTACCACTGTAGTTGCCACGCAGTGTACACAATAGGTGTTTATTGTATCTTCGAAATGAACCAAACTAATGGCTTTCCTGGGATTTGAATGTGTGTCCTGATAATCAAAAGCTCCTTATCGTAATGGACCCGGCCATAAACTGTTCATAGGTGAATAATCAATGTTAAAATTACATAAGAAGTGTCAATGGCGAATAGTGTTGTAGAAGCAGCAGGGAATGAGTTGACAGCAGCTACCAACTTACAGCTGACTGCTTCATCGACGTTAGCGTATCAGAGCTGACAAATATCCTTTTTCGTCTCCAATTGGCAACCTAAAAACAGATGCCAACCCTTGAAGAATGAGAACATGTATTGGAGAGGACAGTCGCACCCGATATCCAAAACGCCGTTCTGAAATTGAGTGTGTGGGTCTGAAAGGCGTACATATTGAGGTATCGCTGTAAATCGCAAAGCAATGTAACAGGACGTCGTTTACAGCACCAAAGCCCGACGAAGAAGTAGAAGAGAATGAGGAAAAAAAAGATGAAAAAGAAGAAGAACAGGAAGAGGAAGAAGAAATACTAAAAAACATTGAATTTCTGTCATATTTGGGGCAATTTGTAAAAACAATAATCTGAGCTCCACAGGTAACTGAAGGGTTGTGTTTGATTGGTTGAAGCAATGCGCGCAACCATTCTTCCTCCTGTACTGATCAAACTCCTTGTGGAGAATACGACCACTGTAGCTCACAACGTGCATGCCCTCTAAATAAACATCGTTTTACACGTCTTGCAGTGGTAGTCTTGATCAATAAACCAAAACAATTCGGTTCCCTTTGGAGAACATGCCTTTAACAAATACACGAAATGTTCTACTGCCCTGAAATTATCGTTCCTGCTCTGTCCACGTCTTCCATATTTTATATCGTGTTTGTTTCGAGATATTTTATCTATTTGTGCTTTGGTCTGTGTCAGCTTCTCTTGTCCTGGCGATACCAGAACAAATAATGTCTTATAATACTTTCAACTGGTATCCGTAAGGTGTGTTCTATCTCCAGCTTCACATTCTTGTTACGCAGTGCTCAACTAACATATATCGTCTTTGTTCCATTTCTTACCATCTCAACATCTCAATTATCCACTTACATGCATTTATGAAAACCTGTGGCGTCTTCCTAGCTATGTGTGTTGTTCTCCATTTGGAAAACGGAATGTCATTTCGCCTGTTGTATTCATATTTGAATAATTGTATCGGTACTTCTAATATTATCTATATAGCTAGCAAAGATAAATGAATGAAACTACATCTTGTAAAAGTGCAATTGGCTGATCTCTCTCTCTCTCTCTCTCTCTCGCTCTCTCTCTCCCTATATATATATATAGGGAAAGTCAGTAAATAGATAACGATTGGATATTACAAAACATTTAACTGAAAACGAACTTGAAAACCATTTCTTTTGCACTTACATTATTTATTATTTCTCAATATAATGTCTACCAAAATTGAAACGCTTATCAGTTCGTCGCTACTTATATAATATACATCATTGGTCTGCTGGCTCAGAAATATTTGCATTTTACGTTCAAACTCTGCTTCATTATGCTGCAATATAAACCATGCAAACATCATTTTGCAGTTGATACACTGTCTATCGTTATTGGCCTGTCAGCTCGAATCATTTCCCCCCCCCACCCCCCTGTCGGCTCGGATCATATGTCCCACCTGTCAGCTCGAATCACCTACCACACCTGCCAGCTCGAATCATCTCCCCCAACTGTCAGCTTGAATCATCTCTCCCATCTGCCAGCTCTAATCATCTCCCCTACCTGTCAGCTCGAATCATCTGCCCCCGCCTGTCAGCTCGAATCATCTCCCCCACTGCCAACTCGAATCAGCTCCCCCCCCCCCCCCCCTATCAGCTCGAATCATCTCCCCCACCTGTCAGCTCGAATCCTCTCCCGTATTTCATGGATTAAAGTAAAGCATCTGGCAGACCATCATAAAAAGTTAATTGAGTGCATACAAGAAATTAATATGGATGATAAAGACACTAGACTAGTCAGTAACCTGTACTGGGAGCAGGTGGTAACAGTAAGATCCGGCAAGAATTACTCACTGTGTATTGATGTCCAAAGACGTTTGAAACAGGGATTGTTGTCACCTTGTATCTTTAACCTTTACACAGAGACAATCTTCAGACAGATTGAAGAAGTATCTGGACTAAGCATCAATGGAAGAATAATCAACAATCTTAGATATGTTGATGCCATTATATTGCTGACTGAAAGTGAGAAAGAATGACAAGAACTACTGTTGTTAGTCAACACGAGATGTATTCAATATGGTTAAGACATTGGCATTAATAAAACAAAATCCCATTTGCAGTCAAAAACTAATATCCGAGTGAATGGCATGATACTAGAACTTGTGTCCCGGACAGATAATTACAACTCATGGTAGATATTAGAGGGAAGTAACGAAGAGAATATCGATGGTCAAAAGTGTATTGAATATGATGAAGAATACATTTGCATCCTGGAAAATAACTAGTACATTAAAAATGAGAAACATTATGTATTAACTATTTTCAACATTATTATACGGTGGAGAAACATGGACATGAACAAAAAGTTGGTAAAGAAAATAGAGGTCCCCGAAATGTAGTTATGCAGAAGAATGTGTGAGAAGAGATGAACACACATAGCGATATCCTGAAGCACGTAGGCATCGGTAGGGAGCTTTGGACAGACATTACAATTGAGCCAGTAAAATATTTTGGTCAAATACAACGACACTTTACTTTATTTAAAACAATACTGCAGAGTGTGGGGAGGGGGGGGGGATAGGTTAAGATTCGGCGGACAAGAGGCGGGCAGCGCCATTAGAGGAAAAGCAACATCAAGATATGGACTAATATCCAGTCTGGCAGAGTGTACCGGACAGAGGATATTGGAGGTTCATTGTAGCCAACTTTCACTGCAGAGACGGCATTTGAACTGAAAATGCTGGCTTACCCTCGTTGATGGTCATTCAACATTATCTAGTTCGATTAGTCTATCGTCCTTCTCTGTATTTCTCGCATGTTCCTTAACTTTACTCTTGCAAACTCGTTGTTTATTTATTTGCAAAAATAGAGTCTCTCTTGATTTTTCTCTCGCCATTTTGCCGAGTGGTTTCCACAAAGCTGCTCGTAGTGGAAATGTAGTATTGTTTATCCGATGTAGGCGTCCGTTAGCTCCTGATGACATTGGCAGCACAATTGTAGACGGACTGCACTCAGATTTTCTAATTAGTCAGTAAAAATTTCAGCTATTTACCAGTATACGTCTAAGGCAATTTTTATTCCAATGCATTCAACCAATTTTCAAATGTCTTTGCTTATTTCCATTTGCCACCACTATAACTGACACTTGTAAAGAGAGCTTGCATCCGCTCATTTGTGATGAAGCAATGGTTTAACACAAGGAGGTTGTTAGCCCCATACATAGGAAAGTTCGGAAGTAATGGCGTCTATTAATATGTCTGGATCGAAGTGTCCAATGACGAAAGGCTAGGCTAGCAGTGATACTTTTGTAGGGAGTGTCGGCTGGTTGCAACGCTCTATCTCTCATTTGTGTCCAAGATAGGCAATTTCGAGACGTGAGGTCTTTTGTTTCAGTCCGGCATGCTTGTAACTTCCCTTTATTTTCTTTTGTTCATTATTTATGTTTTACCAATGCAAACAAAACTACTTTACTAACTCCATGTACAACCCTCTTTAGCCGAATTATAATTCTTTCGCTTGCTACCACACATATGCTTAAAATGATTACATACACATATATTTTGTCTTGATTATGGGACCAACAACGGTTAGAAATGAAACCGTGTTTTTCTTTTGTCTGGTAATGGAAAGAAACTAAAGGAGTCATATTATTCTTACACAGTCAATTAGGAATTTTAGCAACGAGAACTCTGCTGTTTAATAGCAGCAATTAGCGGTTAAGTTGGTGTCAGCCTTCACACAGCCGACGAGCGGTTGTTTTGTTTACCTTCTCACAGCATACGGGGGGTTATGTTTGTGTCAACCTTCTCACAGCCTACGGGGGTTTATGTTTGTGTCTATCTGGCAACATTTCAGTGAGTTCCTCAGGCCGTCTTTAAAACGTTTCTTTGGCCGCCATCCCTCGCGCCATCCCTCTCTCAGCTCGCCGTAGAGAAGCTTCTTTGGGAGCCGTTCGTCTAACATACGGACGAGGTGTCCGGCCTATCCTAGTCGTGCTTTTTATAGCAGTGCATGGATGTAGAGCATATTAGCCCTAGAGAGAACCTCGATGTCAGTGACACGATCTTATCATCAGATTTGGAATATTCGCTTCAGGCAATCTGTGTGGAAGTGGGTTAACATCCTTCCATGTCCAGAGTATCAAGTCCAGCTTTCGCAGGCGTATACCATGGTTGGAATGACGGTTGCACGGTAGACTTTAGAGTTTGGTCTTGACGCTGATGCCACGACGTGCCCAGACCATCGAGCGCATTCTACAAAAGGCTGTCCTGGCCCTTGCTATTCTGCTTGCCACCTCATCGTCTAGGCTGACAGATCTCGACAACGTACTGCTCAGATACGTGAATTTGTCTACAACATTCAGCGTCTGCCCGCTGACTGTAGTCTTTGGTTTTGTGTTCGGCATGTCTGGTGCTGATTGGTACATGACCTCAGTTTTCTTGGCATTTATGGTTAGGCCAAAGTTTTCGCATGCGGCCAAGATCCGGTCCATTCCAACTTGCATGTTCAGTTCTGAGTTGCTCATTAGAGCGCAGTCGTCAGCAAATACAAGTTCTCTGATTATTTCGGGAGCCACTTTGGTTTTGGCCTTCATTCTTCTGGGATTGAGTAACTTGCCATCTGTGCGGTACTTCATGGGTATTCCAAGCTCCGGTGATCTGAAGGCGTATGTCATCGTGACCGCGAACATCATGCTGAACAAGGTTTGGGCGAGTACACATCCTTGTTTTACTCCGTTTGATACGAGAAATGTTTTAGAGATTGCTCCTCTATCCAGTACACGAGCACGCATGCCTTCGTGTAGCTTTTTCACCCTAGTTATGAACTTATTGGGGCAGCCAAACTTGGACATTATCATCTACAGCCCCCCTCTGTTTACTGTTTCAAACGCCTTTGTCAAATCAATAAATGTAGTGTACAGGGCCTGATTTTGTTCCCAACACTTCTCTTGTAGTTGGCCAGCTGCAAAAATCAAGTCCACTGTTCCTCTTCCGGCTCTGAATCCACATTGGCTTCCTGGAGGTGGAGGCTCTGTTCAAGGTGTTTGTTGAGCCTGTTTAGCAGTAAGCGCGCTAGGATCTTACCTGCTACGGAGAGCAGCGATATTCCACGATGATTGTCGCATTCCTGCCTGTTGCCTTTTCTTTTGTACATGTGAACAATTGAGGCGCCCTTTAGCTCCTGCAGAATTACTCCTTCAGTCCACATGTGGCAGAAGAGTTCAGTGATCATTCTGGTTCGGGATTGGCTAGCTGTCTTATATACTTCTGCTGGTATTGTATCCGCTCCTGGAGCTTTTACTATAGATAGTGCACTGATTGCCCTGTCGACTTCCTCCTCAGTGATGACTTCATCCAACCCCAGATTTAGTTCCATCTGCGGCATTCACTGGATGGTCTCCTCATTTATGGACGATGGGTGGTTTAGTATTTTGCAGAAGTGGTCTGCCAATCTGTCTAAAATGTGAACCTTATCTTTTAGCAGTGCCCCATCTACACTGCGAACTGGAGCGTTGCCAGAGGGCTGTGAGCCGCAGATACCTTTCAATGCCTCGTAAAACCGTTTGGCGTCATGACGCTCGGCGAACATTTCAATTTCGTCAGCTCTTCTGCTGAGCCAGGAGTCTTGCATCTCTCTAAGCTTGGTCTACACAGCTTTGCGAGCAGTTTTGAAAGCCGCGTTTGCTGCCGGAGATGGTGTGTCTCTTTGGTATTTTCTGTGTGCTTCATGTCTTGCATCGAGAAGACCCTGTATTTCCAGATCGTTCTCATCAAATCAGTCCTTATGCGTACGTGTGAGTTGGCCGAAGTGTTTAACTGCTGTTTTGTAGAGTGTGTTTCTCAATGATGCCCAGTTCTGTTCGATGTCGTTATTTTCAAAACGAAGATCTGATAGTCTGCCCTCAAGCTCTTCCTGGAAGCCGCCTCTCGTGGGTTCGTATTTCAGCCCAGCGATATTTAGCCTCCTCGATGGTTTCTTACCCTTGGGTGGCATCTTAGCCTGGATCTTGAAGTTTAGCTTGACAATGACAAGTCGATGGTCGGTCCAACATTCTGCACCACACATGCTCTTCGTTATCATATCATCTGCGAGATCCGTACTTCTGATGCTAGTGTAGTCAATGAGGTACCAGTGGCGGGACCTTGGGTGCATCCACGTGGTTCTATTTCGGATCGGAAGTCGGGACGCTGTGTTTGTAATGAGTAGTTAATTTGCAGCAAATGTCCTCAGAAGAAGCAGTCCGTTACTATTGCATTTTCCGATACCATGTCTGCCAATGGCCTCCTCCAACGCTGTTAAGTCTGTGCCAACTCTAGCGTTAAAATCACTGAGGATGACCAATTTGTCAAATTTGGGAAATGCAGGGATGAGCGCCGTGTTATTCACTCTAATAATAACCAAACAGACACACGACGAAAACAAAAAGACACGTCAGTATTATAAATTTAACACCACACATTCAAGATTGGATGTATATATGACTAATCATTTGATGCGCATTCCCGTCACGTGCCACGATTTGAATTCGCATGGCGGTTTGTCTTACAAAAACTTGTTGTGGTAATCGACTGCGTGTCTGAAATTTTAAATTGTTTTCTTTGCTGCCATAATGACCAAAAACATACATAACAATAACAAAAAATACATGCCGTTCATCATGACCACTAAAGGTCACACGCTAAACCAAATATCCAGTTTCAACTTCATATGAAATTAAGTGTTTGAGGAAGGTGTTAACGGAAAATACATAATGTAAAATGAAGACATTCGAAGTAAGAGTACATTTCCAGACAAAACATACTCTCGTTCGGTCATCTCATGAGAATGCATCCTTATCAACTTCCACTGATAGCCTACAACGCTGGTAGATATGGCTACAGGACATGATGGCGACCTAGAGGCAGGTGGATAGATGCAATTAAAGTGATTGTGTAACAACACTTGAACATAAAGACAGACGGAAGGTACTTATAAATTTATATATCACAACTGTTTCACCCATAAACTCAGCAAAATGTCTCAGGACTACTATAGTTATCATGATGTTTATTTCTCAGCTGAAGTTGTAAGAGGCCAATTCTGCCACTTCGCTTCTCTCATGGCGCCGACATTATTAGAGAGCATGTTTCTCAGTTTGTTTCTCCTCTCCACACACGGGAACCTGTTTGTATGCCCGATTTGGAATTTCCTGAACGGTCTGAATGGTTTATCTTTATCACTTCATCGCAAGTCGTAGCATGGTTCTGTGATATCTTGAATCAGTACAAAACATTTTCCAGAGTCTATGCACATGAACAATTAGCCGCTGTAGCGATAGGTGAAAACAAGATGATTCGATATATCCATAGATAAACAGCGTTAAAGCCAAAGACTACCACTAAGCTAGATCAGCACTGTGCGAAGGCCTGATTGGTGGAGCTGGGATACATCTTCCGTAGTCTGGATAATGACATATGCGGTTTTAATTCTCGTCAATATATATACACCAGTTCTGTTTTTATTCGATTTTAGTGTACGAAATAAAAGAAGGACAAACATATGCGTGCTATTAATGGGTTGAACAAGTATTCTACAGTAGATTTAGTCACATATAACTTTAAGAATTGAAATATGCACAATTGTTTTTATGAAGGTGGAGGGACTGCCACTCGCCGATAGATCTTTATAGTTAAGGCAGACAATGTTGAAATACAAGGGTACAACTTACAAGGCACCATCCGCATGGTTTACAGAGACTTATACGTCAATGATGAAGGTGGATATTGCACATTACAAATGACATGAACGTCAGGTTTGCGGACAACGCAAGGCACGACAAAACATGACACGACAAAACATGACTCGACAAAATATGACACGACATAGCATGACACGGCAAAGCGTGACACAACAAAATACGACACGGCAAAGCATGACACAACAAAACATGACACGGCAAAGTAAGACACAACAAAGCATGACACAACAAAACATGTCACGGCAAAGCATGACACAACAAAATATGACACGGCAAAAGCATGACACAACAAAATATTTTACAGCAAAGTATGACACAACAAAACATGACACGGCAAAGTAAGACACAACAAAGAAAGACACGACATAGCATGATACGGCAAAACATGACACAACAAAACATGACACGCAAAAGCATGACACAACAAAATATGACACGGCAAATCATGACACGAAAAACATAGCTAAAGAAGAAGAAGTATTGACTAGAAATTGTCAATCTCTTGTTAAGACCTCAGAAGTAGTATAGGCCCAACCACGAGTCAATGTGAAATGATATAGAATGAGTACGTTCAGTTTTGTTATTTCATCGCCAAGTGATTTATTCCAACTTCTAGGTTCAGCTTGATGGGCTGGCGAATTTAATGTCGTTTGTCCAAGCATTCACCACGTAATGTTCAGACCAGGTTTTGTTTTAATGTTTGACAAATAATGTAAAGTTTGCCTCATCGAGAACTGATCTTTCAGATAAACCCGGCCATTCCCACCTCCATCGTTTCATATGACGGTCTGCTGGAATAATTTGTGTGCAGTCATTACAGAGGATTGATTCATCAGAACCACATCCCTAGTCACACCTGGATCGTTTCGCTTAGGGGTCTGCCATGACAATTTGAGCAGCACTTTGACTAAACTCAGAAAGTCTACTACACTACATGTCTGCAGGTATAAGCAATGACCCTGTGTTTATTCCAGTACGTTAAACATGCAAATATCAGATATCATAAACAATGAATAAGAGTTGAACACCGATTTTGTAAATGCCGGTAATGTGTACTGAAGGAGATATGCATTACATTTAACAATCTAACTTTAATTGTTATGCATTTATTCATGCCACATCATTTCTAATTTGTAAATAGAACATTATTACCACCATAACGTATACATACACGCACTTGTATTCAATTTATACATAAAATACGAGGTTTGAATGTCGTCATTCTGATAAAAAAACATTAGACATTTTAACCAAATGTAACTTTATTCACAAAATTGTTGTTGCTCGTCTGTCAGGAAACTCGGAAAGGCATATTGGACGCAGCCATCAGGGGACAGGCTTATGTAGACCTTATCACCGAGGCAGAGGTCGTAAATAACCTACGTACAAGCAAAAATACAGCTCCAGGTCCTGATGGAGTACAGTATTGCCACATCAAGCAGTTGGATGAGACAGATATAAGAAATATGGTGAAGGAGTTCAACCACACTATAAAGAAGGCATATGTGCCTGAAGACTGGCTTCATAGCTATCTGTGCCCACTGCCTAATCCTGGTAAGGACTCCACGCTTCTCGGCAGCTATCGAATAATCACCATACAAAATGTATGTGGCAAATTGCTCGAGAAGATAGTGGCCAGGAAAATAATGGCCTACCTTGAACGACAGCAGATTCTACCCGATACGCTGGGCAGTTACAGAACAGCGAAGGAGATCTGGGCTAACGCTGGAACTTTCGCGGATGATGTGAATGAGTGGTTTCAGTCAAAGCAAGAAACAGTCGCGGTGGCACTCGACCTGGAAGACGCATACAACCGTGACGATTTTGGGACCTTAATTACCTGTCTGCAGCAGTGTGGTTTAAACCCGTGGCTGGTTAGTTGGAGATCAGCTGCCCTGATGGGAAGAACATTTGCGCTACGCCTGGGATCGTGGACATCAGAATCGAGGCGAATATGTCCAGAACTGCCTCAAGGGTTCCCGCTCTCACTGATGCTGTTCAACATTTACACAGTAAAAGTGGCCAATATTCAACCCACAGGGACAAGGCGAACGTTGACATTTGCCGATGACATCCTAACGTACAGGACTGGCTCAGATAGGCAAGAGTTGGCTTAAGACATCCATAAAACCTTGCAAGGAATCTCACAGTGGTCCAGCGACTCAAGCTCCAATCCGAAAAAGGCCTGCATGATGTGGTGCTCTTTGAATAATTCCATAGTGAGGGCTGAACTCCCGGGCATCACTTTTGATGGTTGCACCATCGACAGGTGTTATAGGTTGAAATACCTCGGAGTGACATTTGATCGCAGTCTTTCCTATAACTACCATGTTGACCACATCGTACAAAGATGCAAGAGAGGGTTAGGAGCACTCAAGACCATGGCTGCTGCCGACTTGGAACAACGCCTCCTGTTCATCCTATTTCGTCAGGTCGTGTTGTCTGTCATCGATTACGGACTGGGCATCCTCACACTATCAAGAACACAATGTGAAAGGTTGGACCGCATCCATAATGAAGGTATGCGTCTGGTTCTGGGCTGCACTAGAGATACCCCGATTGTGATGATGCGGTACATGGTGGGATTGTTATCGGTGACATCCAGACATAAACTGGCACAAGTCAAAGCCTATATGCGTGTCACCACAGACACTCGATACCCTCTGCACAGTAAATTCTAATATATCAAGAGATCAAGAATCAAGAGATGGTCGTCATGGATGGCACAGGCTGAGACAACAATCGGACACGTCACTCCAGCTGAGACGATAGCCAAAGGGGAAGAATGGGTCCACACTGGTGATAGAATGATAGAGTACCAGAGAGTCATCATAACCTTAGGCAAGGAATGCAGAGAACGGAACAACGAGAGTGCAGAGCACGAGGTAAATCAACTGAGAACACCCAGAAGAGTGACGCTGTCATATACACCGACAGATCAGTCGTGCGCAGTAGGAAATCAGGCTGGGGTTTATCGGCTAGAGTGAGAGGAGAGGTCGTGGCTGAGCGCAGTAGGGCATACATGTTAACAACCTCCAGTATGAGAATGGAGACGGAAGCAGTGATCTCAGCACTGAAATGGATATCTGAGACTTCTTTAACAAAGGCAGTCATCGTGACAGACGCGCAAGCCGTACTTCAGAAAGTACAGAAGGAATGGCTTAGGTACGAGTGGATAGCTGCTGTTGAGGCCTAAAACCTCCAGGCGCTGGCCTAGATCTACTGTTCTGCTCATGCCGGGGTTCAAGGCAATGAAAGAGCTGACATCTTGGCTTCACGGGCTCCCATCATAGGCACATTGGTGATGGACAGAAGTGACATTTTGAAATCAATCAATTGCCGCCTGCTGGATGAGGACACCACAATAGATGAAGCAGCAATCCACAGACTGCAAAGTTTCGACATAAAACGAGGTTTGAGTGGAGTAGGGCTCATGAGAGGGCGGCGCAGGAGCGTGTACAACCAGCGAGCTACAGGGACCATCAGCATCCATACCTTACGCCATTTGATGAGAGAGACTGAGCATCTATGGGTATGCCCGGAGTGCAGTGACGTCGATTCTTAGAAACAGAAACAGAAACAGGTGATGAAGAAAATGATCTCTGCTCATTCTTTGGAATACGTTCGGTCAACTTTTGGATTCGAATGTGACTGAGAAGCCCATTGCGGATCTGGGAATATCTAGGAAGTGTGGTCAGGGATTGTTTGCTTAACACGAACGATTCATTTCATTAGATTTTCTCGTCTGTTTGTTTGATCAATCACTACTTTTATGGATGCCTCGCATAATGATACACCTTCATCAAGAGAGGTGCACGAAGCAGTTCCATCTTGCCCATCCGATACCGAAGTAATGGGTTTTATGCCTAAGTTTTTCATTGAAGCCTAAGACGTGCTTTTAAAGCGCTGTTTTCTTTGGCCACTATGTGTTAAAGCCCATTTTTCCCTGAGAAAATAAACACGGTGGTGTACCAACGTTTCAACTTTCTAAGGACCGGGTAAGATCAAATAAGAAAGTAGGAAAACTTACATTATTTATGTGCGTTATTCTAGGCGAATTGGCATATTATTTTTACTGCCGTGTGATTTGATATTTTTATCTGACACCCTACGTGTGTTTAGTTTAGATCGCTGATTTCTTATATATACAACGACATATTTGTTCCCTGCCTCATCACATGTGCCAAGCATTCCAACACATACTTGGGGAGGAGTTCGAGATAACAACGGTATACAGTTGGCGATTAACAGAATACGATTAGTCGGATAAGACATACTGTAATGACGCCATTTTCGTATTATTATTGTTACTCTTCCAAACACCTGAGAAAGTGGATTCCTTATCTATTTTTGTACACACCATCATCTAAACAGCACATCACTAACCAGGATGGCAGGATTAAAACACGGCAGGCGTTACACCTGCTCAGGTTTACACAGTAGGATGCCCCGTGCTGCTACAAATACTGACATACCTCATTCGCTCAATTGGAAACGCATGTCATATACTACATAAACTGATTGATGACACCATTGTTCGCAAGGTCAAGAGCAAAGACAATTGCACATTTTGTGATAATAACAAGAGACTCTCCGTCCTGTCAATCATTTGACAAATTCTAGATAGAATCGTGCTCAACAACGTAGCAATCTCCTTTAAGCAGAAGTTACTCACAAAGTGTGAGTCCTGTTTCTGAGCCGGTAACGAGACTGCTGACATTGTATTTGCAGCATTTCAAATCCAGCAGCAATACCAGGAACTGAATATTGATTTGCTTACAATTTTTCTTCATTTTACAAACGCTTTTGACAATGTCGATTAAGATGACAAGATGGCATCTTTGCTGACGATGGCGACTATTATTATCATTATTTTTATAGTAAATGGAAGTACATTTATTTATTTCAAAAAACTATCCACTGTCGGGAAGCGGTACAGTGACAGGTGTATAACCGGGCTTCTGTTTATAACCGGGCTTCTGTTTATAGCCAGGCTTCTGTTTATAACCGGGCTTCTGTTTATAACCGGGCTTCTGTTTATAACCGGGCATCTGTTTATAACCTGGCTTCTGTTTACACTGGAACAAACATTAAACAGTACGGATAGCAATGAGCATCTAGCAACGAACAATAGGTTGAAAGTCACAGAAACAAACTTACACACACACACGCACACACACACACAAGCACCCACACACGCACACATGCAAACACAAACAGTCTATTGCACCAAAGACAGCAGTCAACACAATGCTTCCGACATTGTTGTACAGATTCTCATGCACAAATACTAGTTGCGACCACGTGTTTCTCCATTTTCTGGTGAAACGTTATCAAGTCGGATGTAACTGTATACATCTCGTGTGATCAGTATTACAAGAGTACACTTCCGTCCTGCCAATCGGAAACTGTCTAATAAATAACCAATACATCACTATGATCCAACTGAAGTGAATTCCTCCTCCGTCGCCTGTTGTCGTGCGTTTCTTTGTTATGACACTCGTCTTTTTCCCTGTGGGTTTCAATACAGTGCATGTTTGGTCTTGTATATTTTCGTCTTCTTTCTTAGAATCCTAACAATCTTTCCTACCCCCGCCTCTCCCCCCCCTCCCCCCTTTACAATCTGTTATTCGTTTGGTTTTTGCGGCGTTCGTAGCGGTTTACATATTTAATAAGTTCCAACGTATGTATCTTTCTAGTCAGTGTTGCTTCTAGCCTACTTTGCTGATACTTCATCCCGATTGCACTGTCTTCTACAAAACTACATGCACGTTATTGTGTTTCTTCAGCTCGGGGAATGGACAATATATCATACACAAATATTTCATTGCACCTGTACACCTATATGTGGGCCCAGTCCCTTTCATTGCTCAATGTGATGAAAAAGAGCACACACTCCGTAGCTTTCAAAATGATCCGCCGACCTCGCCAGGTACCTATTTACAGCTCGGTTGACTGAGACAAGTGGTTATGTCATGAAACAACAAGCGTGAATTCCTATTAAATATATAACGTGATTTGTAGAGCAAACATCTAACCCTGTGTCCGCATGCACCCCCAATTTTTAACTTAAAACAGTACAGGTCTTTACAATCTTTGACAACATGTAAAGCAGTATATCTGACGTTACCAATCTCTCTAACCACATCAATCAAACCATCACCACAACCTTCCAGCTAATCACCAGAGATCTCCAAGATTTGCTATCCCTGCATTCCTCTTTCCACGAGTTATCATAGATTGGTGTTTCTGCTTCACACTGTGAAGACCTTATCGCTTAAAATCCGAACATTTATAACTCCATTCGCACCGTACACGCCAATAGCCGTGTCCCTGCATCTCAAATTCCGACCTTTGCGTGTTTGCCATCAATTGGTGTTCTTATCACGCCCAGCAATCAATCTCCAATGTTCTACATTTCCATATTTTCTGATATAAATTAATCTCTTGTTTGTTTGTTCATTTTTTTCTGTTTCCTGTGGCATTTCTGCTTAAAGCGTTCGAAATATTAGTTCACATGGAAGGAAAATATAAGCCCACTCAAAAACTTTCAAATAATGTCGTAAATTCAACTGAACAGTGCTGTGCGTTTGGTTAGTAACTTGATCATGTTAAACGATTTACTTCACGAAACAACAGCTGGAAGCGCGCACGTAACTGATTTGATGCATTCTTGATGTGAACAATCTACGTTCATTGGTTCTCCCATGCTTATCTTGAAGCAGACAGGAGACAGTACTGATACAATGCGTTTCTATTTCCGTCAACATTCACCAACACGCAGTCTGACTGATAAGTCCATAAGTCCCTGTCATATGACTATTTTCTCGGCCACTGGCTATCGACATTGTTAGTCTATCAACAATTTTCACCAGTCATTACAATATACACATTTGCTTCAGTCATTAAATAGCATCCTCCCTCACTCACTCCAACTACGCCTTCCTCACTCCACCCATCACTCTCTCTCACTCGCTCACTCACTCGCGCACTCATAGAATGGTCTGGATATTCATGCAAACCTAGACCAGTCTTTTTCGTCTCCTGATGATACGAGCGTGCCGGTAGAAATGTTATGGGGGTGCGGAGGGGAAGTTGTGAGGGGAGTGTGTGTGTGGGGGGGGGGGGGAGTTAACAGTAACAACGCCATCCCCCACCCCTCCCCCAAAACAACAAACAAGTGCATGTTAATGATATTGTAAAAGACAACAATGGGGTCAACAATTAACATATTTCTGGAACTATTACTAAATGTTCTATTTTTTTCACCTTTTCTCAGGTTAATATGTACGCTCCTGTGGACTCGGCTATCAATGGTCGGTTGGGAAGAAAAGGCACCGGGGAAATAACGTGTCACCCTATCGAATAAAAGGCTGGTATCAAGGCAACAAATATCACATGAAGCAGTGTCTGATATGGGACTTCCTTTCCATTCACCTTGACCCTCACCTTTAACTTTACTTTCATATTCATTATGTTTTCAAGACAGTCGGCAGACGGTATGTGGATAGAAGAGATCCCCGTTGTAGTGAGCGTAACGTATATAATGCCAAACTAGCACAGTCGCCTGGAGGACCACGGTCCACTTTCTACAATAGGCTCGTAATATTAGAAAAGCTCTTAAACTCGTCAATAAACACCTTTTAAGCGTTCATGAAAGAGTAAACTCACTTAATGTGGGTACTAAACAACAACAAGAGATGGACAGAAGGGCACATTAGAGTGAGCAAATCAGTATGTGAATTCAGCGTATAGTACATGTTACAGCACTTTTCTATTTCAATTTCCAATTAGCAAAGAGCTGCAGCTTCTACTATCCAAAATGCGTATTATGGACAGCCCTCTTTAGCTTTACCACGCTTTAGCTTTAGCTTTTGGGACTCCAAATTATAAGCGTTTCTCGTACATTGAACATCCTCTTCTTATACGTTTTATTTCATCCCACCTGGAGTATAGGGCCACCATCATAGGGTCACAATTGCAGGAACTGCAGTGGAGCATGTATGTTCACGCCGTTACTAGACAATATTTGTGTAAGTGATTATCGTCCTAAGGATGTTCAAATAATTGACATCTATGATACATTAGAAAAGAGGCGCGAGTGCCTACGAAGAGAGAGAAGTTACATGGAGATACCAAACGTCTCAGGTCGAAGAATGCTATATGTCTAAATATTCAAATAGATGTATACAAGTCTGGAAAGAAAGGCACGATCTGTGGGGAAATCAATATCATCATGCTGGTCAGCGCTATAATCTGAGATATTCACGTGGGTGTCTAATAGCGAAAGAGAAAAGGCGAGCTCAATAGAAAAGCAATAACCGCAGTCTGATCATTGCTTGTTGGAGATATTAAGCCAATGTATGAATACGTGACAAGAAGAAGCACAATGCAAGACAATGTAAAGAAACAAATCCCGTTATGCATGACTACAACCAATTCGTGTCACGTGCTGTGCCCTGGTTCCTTTAGATTATGCTTGACGCTCACTTAAGTAATCTAACTAGAAATAACAGCAACGACATTCCAAATAAAATAAATGTGAGCGGACTAACAACCTTTCACGATATTAGGGGCAACTACAAACTGTTCTCATGGGAAATATCCAGAAAAATATGTCAAGAGTAGCAACAACAAGCTATGAATACATAGATGACATGAGACTACTCCAAAGCCATTCAAAAAAATAAAAAAAGTCAGAGATAAAAATTAAGGGAGACATAGCTAGAAATGCATTTCCAGGCAAGGTCCACTAGGAACAAAGCAATAAGCCAATTTATAATACAAAACACATTCAAATAAAACGAAGTCTTTGATTTTCGTTGGATTCTTGCATCCATTTACACTTTTGTTTTTCAAAACAAAAGTAGATTGATCATACGCAACACACATGCATATTCTGATCGTGCAACGTAGCAATTTATTGGCTTATTCCATTTGCCGATGATTGTACTCTGCAGTGATTGTCACATATTTACATCATCATCCTTATGATTGTGATATGTCTCGTGGCGTTGAAGTCCAATGTCTTTTACAACATTTGTTTTTTTGAATATATCATTATTTCCGATTCCCATGCTCTTCTACTCAGTTTTCAAGCAGTTGCATATCTCTATCTCCTGTCTTCGTTAGCCTCTCGTTCGAGCGCTCTATTTGGATATCTCTCTCACTCAAATATGGGAATAAAGAAATGTGGCGAAAATTAGCAGAGCAGATAAAAAATGAGTTGGAAAAATATAAATTTAAGACCACAAGACTATTTGGCAGAAGTGTAATAATAAACACATTTATCATACCTTACTTAATATATACACGTACCATCTTCCGGGGCCCATTAGAGACCATCACAGAAATGAAAGTGCTCATTATACATTTCATATTTATTTCTACTAGGACCAGCAATGAATACAAAACATTAACGCAATACAAAAAAACTAGGGGGAATTGCCCTACAAGACATTACAACAAAAATCCAAGATCTCAGAATTAAATTTTTCAGCGAAATAGTCGCACACCCAAACGTGTACCCACTAGCGCATTATTATATGAGAATCAATATTAGTAAAATTTATAAATTGCAAAATAACATGCCATATTGCTTTAGAAGCTTACCACCCACTTATAAACAATGCATTAAATATATACAAGGAAATTAACACTTTATTATGCAAGAAACTACAATTATTTATAAAAAATGCTATTGTAAGAGACACCGCTTAAAAATAGAAAAAGAATAGGATGCAATTACTTTACTGCAGACTATACCAATATATTCATTAACCTTCACGCACTAAACGTATCATCAAAAACTAAAGAAGTTACATACAGACTACTATATAATATAACACCAATATAATATAACACCAATTCGATATACAAGATTACATGTCCAAAACCGGCATGTCCATGTGTCAATTATGAAGATAGAACATCTAAGAAACTGAAGAACATAAATTCTTTAAATGCAAAATTGTAGCACCAATTTTAGAAACACTAAGACAGATAATAAACAAACACACAAACACCAAAGTGGACATGTTCAGAGCAGTTATGCTAAATAATATTCCCAAACAGATAAAAACACTCAAGACATATTACTAACACTTAACAAAATTCAAGCATTTAGCTTGGATTTGCAGAAACAAAGCAGAATACGAACAACAATTTTACACTCCAGAACTGTTTAAACATATATACATACAAAAATACTTGTGGACTGTTTTACATTTGAATTAAATTTGTTTCTTTATATTGAATACCACAGTTGCTGTATTTATTTATTTAAAATGTTTTTTTAATGTATATATATATATAAATGTATATATATATATATAAATATATATATATATATATATATATATATATATATATATATATATATTTTTAGATAATTTTTACAAATTAAAAAACAAATTTGTTTTTAATTACCAAAAAAAAAGAAAAAAAAAATTTCAAAAATTGAACGCAACATGTATTAGGTATTAAGTTGCTTCATGTTTTACTTGCTACACAATTCCTTCAATGCAGGCCCTCTTTATTATTTCTACCCTGTCTTCCTCTTCTTTCATTTACTTCCCTGTTACATATCCCTTTATCTACCTATCTAAATATATCTCCTTTCCTTCTCTCTCGATCTCTCTCCATCTATCTTTTCGCTTTCTCCCACACAGTCAAATACTCCTATTTAATGTAAACTAAAATGTAAAGGTTGTTAAATGAATATATTTGATGTTCTAACTGGAAAGAGTAAATACAATTCAATTTAAAAACATGGTTTTATCTGCCAGTAGCCATTAACTGCTCTTGGATAATTGTATAATACATTTCCTAACAGTAAATTGACAAATTTCCATTGCATCAAGATGTCATCTTTTGTTTACTAAAACAGAAACGATATATGCGAGGCAAGTGTAACATTCATCCTATTTCACTGTTCGATACAAACATTAGTACCAATGATATTAACAATTTAAAATTTTGTATCTAGCTTAATAGAAATACAACAAATCGTGTACCTAATAATTCACACCGATGACATAAATTATTAGTTATGAAACAGCTATTAGCAAGCAATCAGGAATCAGGTACTGTTATATAGATGGTGTAATAACATTGTGAGTTGATGACGTTTCGGTGTTAATAATAATAATAAGTTCGCTTAGGCGTCTGCGGCCCGTTGCGTTTGAAGCATCACATGCAATTCAACGATTTTTTAGGACCACTGACTCGTCGGGTGTGATTAGGACACCCGAGTGGTATATTTTGATTGAAGAAAGTTGAACCACTGCAGTCTTCTAAACATGTCGTGACTGGCGACTAAGGAGTGATGGGGGTGTGCATCTTAGCTTTTCATATTACTTTTCTTTTGTAGGAAACGTTTTAAAAGCCCTGAAGGAAATAAGATGCTGGACATGGGCGCTCGTGTTTGTAGAGCAATGAGAAGGTTCTCGATTAGCTCACCGTTATGGTGATCACAGTGTCAATCCACACCTTCCCGTCCAGACTGATGTAAAACAGACGGTTTCCAGGTAACGAGGATGGTGGAGAGATGGCGGTCTTGATCACTTTGCTCTACCTGACTCAGACATTATTCTTTTCCCTCTAACCTCATTTTACTCACGAACAATAATATTGAGACTGTCACTTCCAACTCCCCGATACAGACTTCATGTAAAGGGACTTGTTGAATGGGCCTAAACACGCTTCTTTAATAGCCAAAAGGCAAATCATCCCCATTGCAGTATAGTCGTGTGTGTGTGCACGTGAGCGTGTGTGTGTGCATGTCACTGTTTGTGTGTTTGTATGTGGGGTCGAGAGGTAAGGCACTCGCTTCTCAAAGCGATGAACGGAAACGGCGTGGGTTCGAGCTCCGCAGGTTGCAAGTTACCCCTGGTCTCAAAGAGATGGGATGCCTACAACTTGAATTATCGAAAGTAGTTTTGACTTATGTCTTGTCAGTAGGTCAAGATAGTTTGGGACCGGAGAGTAAGGTGTATTACCAGAGCAGCGTCTTCCTCACTATAATCCAAACACCGCAAATCTGTCTGTTCATGTCGTCATGATTGCTTGCGTTGGGCAACTAACATATATAAATACATACATACGTACGTCTAATTGAAATTTGGACGCTCAGATGAACTTGATCGGAATCAGTTCTAGTGTATGTTGAATACCAGCTCAAATGGAACATTCCGAAGAGGAATTGCCGTATAGCTGAGGCGGTTAACGGAGGTTTTAGCCACCTTCAGAGCTCAGTCGGACAGTCGACGATGGACGACAGCTTCGTCAAGATTGGATCCATCTCGGTTCTGCGTATTGCTCAGGCTCTACTGATTCTGTCCTAAAAGTCAACCCGTTCTGGACAGAGTGTCTGAGGCACTATTTAATTCCAGTTACGTTTCTAACAGAACGAAAATTAAGGGAATCTCTGCATAATGTAAGAAACACAGACATTAGGAGCTAGATAGACAGACAAAGAGGGAGGCGGTTAGTCTCAAACCTAAGCAACATGGAAAGAAATACAAATTAACTTCAAAGACAAAAGGCACAGAGTACGCACATAATATGATATAGCAGAATCAGACCCCTCTTTACCGAGGAGAGATCAAATGACAACTTTCAGACTGTGAACATGCCACTACAGACTCACAAATAATATCTTCAGCAAATCATAAATTGAACACACGGACCGAGAGGTTTGTTGGAGTTTTTGTTTATGACAAAGAACAAAAATAGCACCACTGCCCCACACAGAGCATGTCGTAAGAGGCGAGTGACTGTTTGACGTGGCATAATACTGGCCGTGGTTATGCGGTTCTTTAGAGCAGCATATGTTGCGTATAGCAGGATGTGGTCAATTTTGCTCAACTGTCTGAGTCATTAAGACTGACTTGCACATCGGATAATCACCCTCACAACTCTTGGCCCAACTAATCGGAGTAATAAGCTGGCTGCTAGAGCCTAGCCGGCTGATCAGGAAATTCTACCCTCGGTTACATTCCTCTCATTCCAGAGCTGGAATCCGCACATGTGCAGATGCCCCTGAAGAAGTACAAATCGACTAAGAACAAGAAACTAAAAATACATGTGCCTATGTTAGGAGAACAAACGGTGAAATATGTTATTTAAGCCTGCCAGCCCTACAAGAGAAGCAGAGTGTTTGTATGTCCTCCTACACCCCCCGCCCCATCCCCTTTCCCCAGCCCAATCGTGAGATAAACTGTACAGCGACGAGAGAAGCTTCAGGCAGATTGCCAGAATTATGAAGGAAATTGATGCGATTGTTTGACTGCGAAAGACGAAGAAGAAACCCTTTCGCGAAGTGAGGTATCCAAATCCGAATTCCATATTCAATATAGTTCTTTATCAACTGGAAAAAAAAAATTATTCCCACTTTTATTGTAGAATCGTTTATTGGATGATGTTTCTGAACGTCTTTCAATCCAAGTAACAAAGTTCCATCTCGACAAATGGCATTGCTAGTGATGGAATTGGTTTTCTCGCGTCCAAAGAAGAAAACCAGATACCTTCACAAGAATAGCGGTGTCATTGACTCCACTAGAAATAACAAAATGAGCAGTAGTGACGCATTAGAATAGAGAGCATAAACATATCCCAAAAGGTTTTGGAGAATTAGAGAAGACATCCCTTCGCATAAAACATTTGTAAAATAAATTAGAAATTGAAATTGTAATGATCATTTTTATTTACGCGCAGTGACATGTTAACAATCCTAACAAAGGATGAGAAAGAACCTGAATCAACATTGGAAGAAGTACGCCCTGCAATTAAAAGCCTGAAAAATGGAAAGTCCCCAGGATACGATGATATCCCAGCAGAGCTAATACAAGCAGGAGGAGAGGCATGTGCTCAAGTCTATCACAAGCTGTGTAAACAGACATGGCACAGTGCAGAGTGGCCAGAAGCATGGAAGAAATCAATTTATATTCCCCTCCCCAAAAAAAGGCAATCTGAAGCTGTGCACGAACTACCGAACTATCGCACTGATCAGCCATGCTAGAAAGATACTCTTGCGAATCCTATTAAGAAGGATAGAGAAAAAGTTTGAATCTGAAATTCACGTAGTCCAGGCAGGTTTTAGGAAAGACAGAGGGATCCGGGACCACATATTCAATTTAAGGAAAATCTATGAAAAATTTAGAGAGTTTAATGTAGACCTGTACACATGTTTCATTGATTACACTAAGGCCTTCGACACGGTAAAACATCAAAATCTATGGAAAATCATGAAGGAAATGGGGTTTCCTTTGCATATAGTCCATCTCATTGAAACATTATACCAAGATCAACAAGCCGCTGTCCGAGTATCTGGGCAAACATCAGTTTGGTTTGCAGTAGAAAAGGGAGTCCGACAGGGATGTATCCTCTCACCTTATCTGTACAACATATATGCGGAATGTATAATGAGAAATGTACGAGAAGATGAGAACATTGAAAGTTTCGACCCGTTTACGATTGGGGGGGGGTAAGAGATTCCAGAGTTACGATACGCAGATGACACAGTGATACTATCAAGAAGTGTGGAAGGGCTAGAGCAGCTACTTTCAGCGGTTAAAGGACATAGTCAAGATCAAAATCCGTTCATAAACATAAACAAAACAAAGATAATGACCACCGATAAAACACAATGTCAGCATAAATTTACAGTAGGTGGTGAGGAAATAGATGAGGTTACACATTTTGAATATCTGGGCTCCAGAGTTGACAAAAATGGTGACTGCTCGAACGAAATCAGAAGACGACTAGCTATGGCAATTCAGAGACTGAACAGCCTGAAGAAATTATGGCAGGGCACCAACAAAACGATAAAAGTAAAAGTCTTGAGAGCCTGTATTTTTCCTGTGGCAGCTTATGGCTGTGAAGCATGGACGATTACCAAAACTTCTAGACAAAGAATCGAATCCTTCGAGTCAAAATGTTACAGAAAGATCATCAGAATACCCTGGACATAGAAAAGAACAAATGTAGACATTCGGCAAGAGCTGAGCATAGAGGAGAACTGGTTTATCAATTCCATTTTGGCTAGAAAATTCAAATACTTTGGTCACATCAAGAGACACAACGGTCTTGAGAGAACGGTGATGGAAGGTATGGTGCCAGGCAAAAGAGGAAGGGGTAGACCAAGAAGACGATGGCACTAAGATATCCAGGAATGCCTGAGTATGACAGTGGGGGAAGCTGGTGTTTTGGCAAGGGAACAAGTTTCTTTCAGACAGACTGTGATGGCAGCGACATTCTACAAAGGACATGCTACATGATGATTGGGGGAAGGGGAGATTAGCTGTAGCAGTAATAGCTGCACTTGTAGCTAAAAGACGAATCATCATCACTATTACGTTATAACGTTCATTTTTGTTGATGACATTCGTATTTCTTATAACATTACTTGATGTTCTTTTACGTTTAGTAAATGGTTCAGTATTTGACCTTACTCAAAATCTAGCAGAGTGGTTAGAAGTTCGATTCTCGTAGTAAGATGTTCGGTTCTCGTTATGTATATGCTGTTTCAATGAGATGGACTATATGCAAATTAAACCCCATTTCCTTAATGATTCTCCACAGATGTTGATGTTTTACCGAATCGAAAGCCTTAGTGTAATCAATGAAACACGTGTACATGTCTACATTAAACTTTCTACATTTTTGATAGAAATTCCTTAAATTGAATATGTGGTCCACTTTTCTGGGGTCTAATATGGAACTGGTGCTGGATTTAGACCCTCAGAAATCTGGGGTTATGCCCTCTGTGGCTCAGTTGGTCTGCATCCAGTGTTTGATAAAGGAATTGACGGAAGAGCACTATCAGGAGTGGAGCCTGAGGCTAAAATTGACTAAACACGCCAATAGTGTAGACTGACTGTCAAAAAAAAGCACATTCGGAGGGTCTAATAGTGAACATGTGCTGGTATTAGACCCACGGAAGACAGGTCAGTCTCCAAACCCCCAAATGAAAGAGCGCCTGCTACGGTAATCTGGTCTTCACCCTGCAGAAATCGCAGGCTCCAGAAACAAACTGCCATTGACAAACTAAAAGCCCTCTATTGATACGGTCTGGCTAATATTGAACGGGTGCTGGAAATAGACCCTCTGAAGACAGGTCAGCTTTACCCTACAAATGACAATGCTCTGCTACGGTAATCCTGCTAAGGCCGAGAGGAGCCGCAGACATTTTGGTTCACGTACTAGGCGGATAAGCCAACGGTTCGAGGTGAGGGATTACGGCCGAACGCCTCTAAGCCAAAAATCCCGCCCAAAAGCAGCCCAGCACGAATGCAAAGGGAATCTTCGACATGGTGGGGACCTCGGGGTCACGCTCCAGCCCCGCCCGGTCAAGCCGCAGAATGAGGTCTCTGCCGTCCGCTGATAAAAGCGGGCGGGAAGCTGCTCGATATTCACCCCATACGGCGATGAGGAATGAAATCATTTGTAGAAGACTTAGTTCTCGGTCGGGTGCCCTAAGCAGTAGATCAGCTACCTCACTGCGAACTGCTGAGACTCAACCCTTGACCATGTCCGCTCCCTAGGCGGACAACATCTCCGTGCAAGACTAGGCTTGTCACCTGGTCAAATGCACTATTTCGAGAGGAATCACAGGTCGCTGACATTTGGTCCACGTGCTTGGCTGATAAGCTACCATCTGAGGGATTACGGCCGAACGCCTCTAAGCCAGAATCCCGCCCAAAATCTCAGCACCGCTGAGATGGGAGGCTACGACATGGCTGGGGCTTGTGTCCCGGCCCGATCGAGCCGCAGGAATTCACCTGGCAAAATGCACTCCTTCCTCGCTCTTTGCATCTGTCTGCTATCAGTCATTCCAATGGACGCAGAAGAGATGCAGTCCAGCGGACACTGCACCTCCTGTCCTATGGTGGCAAGCTCCCGGGTGGCGGGGAATGCTAGGCGTACCATCACTGCAGATGAGCCGAGAAAATAGAGCGAGCAAAAAGATACCTCACTCATATGCATATGCTACGTTTCTGGCAGGACGTGACGATCCTGGGAAAAAGTCACACTGGACTGCCTCTCTTCCGGGATAGTACAAACTAGTACATAGTCCATCATATCATTGCCAAACGCTATAGACACGAGTGGGGAAGACTCGATAGTCCTGCAAGACAACTTCCCAAGAGAGACAACTCTGACCAAAAACAACTGCTGCCTTGCAGTTAGGCTAGGGACAGCCAAAGGCTAAGGAGGGCAACACTACAGAAACGCCTGTTGAAATCGGATGCACTGAGCCACTGGCTAACAAATTAAATCAGTGCAATGTAAATATCGCTGTAAACAGCGTACGATGAAGAAGAAGAATATGTGGTCCCGGATCCCTCTGTCTTTCCTAAAACCTGCCTGGACTACGTGAATTTCAGATTTAAACCTTTTCTCTATCCTTCTTAATAGAGTATCTTGCTAGCATGGCTGATCAGTGCGATAGTTCGGTAGTTCGTGCACAGCTTCAGATTGCCTTTTTTGGGAAGGGGAATATAAATTGATTTCTTCCATGCTTCTGGCCACTCTGCACTGTGCCATATCTGTTTACACAGCTTGTGATAGACTTAAGCACATGCCTCTCCTCCTGATTATTTTAGCTCTGCTGGGATATCATCACATCCTGGGGATTTTCCCTTTTTCAGGGTTTTAATTGCAGAGCGTACTTCTTAAAATGTTGGTTCAGGTTCTTTCTCATCCTTTGGTAGGATTGTAACTGAGCGCTTTGTGCTATCTCCATACAAAGCTCTGCAGTACTCTCTCCATCTATTCAGTATGTCTTTGGTTTCTGTTAATGTGTTATTCTCTTTGTCATTTATCACATGTGGAACCGGACGAAATTCCCTTGTCAGTGTTCTTATTGCTTTGAATGCATCTCTTTCTCTGCCTTGTTGTTGTAGGTTTTCTATATTCTTACATGTTTCTACTATGAATCTTCTTTTATCTTTTCTTATTTCTCTTCTAACTTTTCTTGCGCAGTTTTTATATGCTGTGTTGGTCCCCTTACTTCCCATTTGTTTTAATTGTTGCCTTTCTGCAATGAGTTTCTGTGTTTCCTCTGTTATATAGCTCTGTGTCTTGTGCAATATCTTTGGAATCATTTCTTTTGCTGTCGAGATCATAATATCCATTGCGTACGATGTCAACTCCTCAGATGTCATCTCTTCCTGTACGCCTCAAATTTGTTTTGTACTTTGATGTTGTATTCAGTAGGTATTTGCTGATACATCGAAGCGTATTGGCTGGTAACCCTTGTCAATCCTACGCAGTCTTGTTTGGAAAACCGCAAACAGCAATTCGTGGTCCGTATCACAGTCTGCTCCTGGCAGCGTTTTTGTCGCTAGCACATTTGATCTCCATCTTTGCTGCACTAGGATGTAGTCTATTTGGTTTCTTCTGTTGCCATCAGGGGAGGTCCACGTGTACAGTCTTCGTGGATGTTGTTTGAAGAAGGTGTTGGCAATGGAGAGGTTGTTTTCCGTGCAGAATTCAACCTGTCTTTCTCCTCGCTCATTTCTGTGTCCCAAACCAAATGGTCCTCGAAAACTTCTCTCCTCTTCTGCTCTTTCTTCTCCGACTTTCGCATTTAAATCTCCAATGATGACCAAGATGTCTCGTTTTTCAACTTTTTCCATCGCTTCTTGCAAGGTGTTATAGAAATCATCCATTTCACAATCGTCTGCTGCTGATGTTGGTGCATACACTTCAATTATTGTTAAATTTCTAGTCTTTTTCTTTAGTCTGATTACAATTATACGGTCGTTGACTGGATTGTAACCGAGTAGGGAAGGTGCTATCTTCTTTGACAGAATAAAGCCGACCCCGCTTTTTCCACCCTTTTCCGTTCCAGAGTATATAAATGTTTCTTCTGAGGAGCTGGTACAGTGCCCTTGGCCGGCCCATCTATGCTCGGAGACTCCAAGAATCTCTATCTTGGTTCTCTTCATTTCTCTTTCGATTATGAACAACTTGCCCTGATATAGGCTCCTGACGTTCCAGGTGCCTATTCTTAGTTTTGTTTTTAGTCCTATTTCAGAGTTATCCACTGTAATGCAGTCAGGCTTTAGGCCGTCATCTCTGTTACTTGTACTGACTCTGAAATTGGCCTCCTCCCCAGTTGGCGTCGATGATCTGCCTGGCCTGAGGGCCTCACCATCAGATCTTTGAGTTTCTTTTCTCTCGACTGTCATGAGTTTCTTGGCATTTTACATCCAGTAGTTTGCCATTGCTTTCTGGACGTTGTTCTGACCGCTTACAAACTATGGTCTCTGGTGCGCCCTTAGCCAGATACTAGATGTTTCCAGCTCCCACTTTCAGAGTCGTTGTCGCACAGGTCGATCTTCCGACTCTTACACCAGCAGATGTGTGTATTTGTCAGGGGTGGACTACCCCGCTTGGCATTTCAACCCACGTAGTTTAGCCGGCCAGTCAAAGCCGTTGCCCGGGGGGTGGCGCTGCCGTACACAGGCAGATTCTAGGAGCCATACGTGAGCTAGACAGAAGCGGGGGAACCAAATAGGATCCTGGCCATCAAGGATGTGGCTGCCTCTCACTGTGAGGTGCTATCCCTTACACACTTCTGCCCTACCCTTGCCCCCCCCTTCCCCCAATACCATATAGAAAGCCTGCATC
Organism: Ariolimax columbianus; assembly: GCA_036924085.1. Classification (NCBI taxonomy): domain Eukaryota; kingdom Metazoa; phylum Mollusca; class Gastropoda; order Stylommatophora; family Arionidae; genus Ariolimax; species Ariolimax columbianus. The sequence goes on from JAVGWX010000002.1 coordinate 21,069,795, forward strand.
GTTGCATATGCAATCACGTTTTCAGTGTAATTATATTAAATGATCAGTTTGCAAATCAATCCACAACCCAGGTAAGCCAAATTTTACGACATTTTGGAAAGTTAGATTGGGCCTACTCGTTTAATCTGGTGAGGATGTTATGTTTCAGATAGAACAACTTCATATATTCGTTGACCAGCTACAATGTCACATTTAATAAACGTCATACATTTATTTTAAAAATATTTCGAAGCGGCAGAGATGGACAAATGGAACACAGTCATAAAATCATATATAATGTGGCTTCAGAAATCCATACCTCCTGTCTAAGTCGACAAAATAAGAGGATTACCCGAGACTAGACACGTTGCTAATACGTGTAATGTGGTAAAATGATATAAATAAAGTGTAAAATACTATGTCATGTGGTTTAAAATGTTGTGACTGTAATCTCAAGCTAGTTGACTACTGAAATACAAGTTTCAAGTACACATTACCAGGCATTCACAAGTGTGTGTACCTTCTAAGATTTCAAATGTATGTGTGTTCCATCTATGTTTATATTAGCATGAACTTGTTTATATAGGCCTCAAACGGTATGCATGTCCGTTGTTCTCGCTCCTTACAGTATGTATCCTTCTATAAATCAATTATTATATTAGTGTCCTCTATGTCTTCAATAGTAAATAAGTACCTTTTGTATATCTTCAATACTTGCAGCTACGGCCAAATTAATAATATATGTGTTTATATATACCCCACCCCCCAAATAAAAAAAACAATTAACAAAACAGTTTAAACCTACAGGACGATTCTGCATCCGGTTGTAATTTCAGTCGTCCCGACTACGTTACGTCACTAAATCGAGGTGAGAGATCGTCCTCATTTCAATCTATTTAAACGCGTGTCATCACCTCAAAACCTATCAGACGAACATCGCGATTTGTGTCCTACATGACATATCATGTGGACTCTTGCCTTCGGTTCGTTGCACGTAAGCATATTACTGGATAACGTCAAGACAGATGTACCGGAAATGAAGGCGGCAATAGATGCTAGAGAACAGGCGTGCTACAAAGTAGATCTGCCAGCTCTTAGAGAAATACTTTTAAATGGAGAAGGTCAGATCACATAATCTGTGGGCAGCTACTCATTCTTCTAGAGTGGGCGTGTATTTTCAGATGGCGCAAGGCTGGTGTGAATTGAACTATTAGGTATTCTATAGTCGGCGAGCTTGGCATGCTCCCCATGATATAAATGACCGGTTAAAGTATGTGCCTCCCTCACTGAGACACATAAAATGTGCTACACCGATCAGCCATATGCTATAACAAAGACCAACCATGATCACGTCAAGGATACATTCTATGATCAACTACAGTATGTCATCTGGTCGGTTCAAAAGTTCAAGAAGCGCATTATTGTTAGTTACAACAATTTGAGAGAAGGACAGACCATCAGTTCTGAGAAGTAATACCTGGCGGACAATGCAAAGAGCTACTGCCTTAACAATGGGTGTATACTGTTGAATCTCTATTCCACTGACTACCTCTCCATCCCCAGAAACATATTTCGCCTGCCCATTCGCAACAAGACCTTGTGGATGCATCTAAACAGATACGAATTATTGACTATGTCGTCATCAGAAGAAGCGGCAGAGGTTATGCGTTGGTGATAAAGGCTACGTGTGTTCATAAACGTTGGACTGACTACAGGCTGATTGTGTCGCACATTAACCTCAACATAGAGTTCCAGGACACCATGAGGGATCGATAGCAATGAAGAGGAACTTCTTCTCAAAACTGCAGACAAGAACAGTCCAGATGTTTCTTCAATAGCTCTGGACATTCTAAAGAATAAGCAACTCTTTTAGTCTACGATAGAGAACACAGACACACTGAAATATACAGTGGCATCTGTCGTTTTAGAGATTTTTACCCATTTCACAAGAAAAAAATCCGACTGGTTTGATGAAATATATTAAGATATCATGACCGCAATAGCTGAAACACACCATCAATGTAGTTTTAACCAATATTATCCTTCCTCAAAAATCCAAATAAGTAGCCTACGCCAATATGCGGAGAATTCGAACACTTGCTTTTGTCATTTGTGACTGACACGTGTCAAATATGTAATCAATTATTTTGGATTACTCTCAAAACTAACACAAATTCTCAACATTACATGGTACTGAAGTCAATTATAAAGGTAAATATAACTTAACATGTCATTTGCAGCTTTTGGACTTTCAATAATCAGCAAACCCAGTCGTTCTTAGTACCTCAAAACGTAAACAGAGTCTCGTCTTTGGACCGTTATCCATAGAACACTGACATACAAATATATGTTTGTGATTATATTTTGATTGTATTTGAATGAATGGAGTTGAGGACATGCAAATACATTCGATTATCCACCTAATGAATATGCGGGATGATGAACACTGTGTGTACTGAAGCATATGGCACACGATGTCCACTCCCCATAACGCCTTCTGCATTGAGAATATCCACCACAATATTGCTAGATACATTATCTGTCAACTGACAGGCAGCGGTTACAGGTCTATAATGCTAAAACTAAATATGACATATACACAGAAGCATTGCTGAAATTATAAAACAGCTGGCTGAGACAGTTTTGCTATTAGTAAAGACTAAGGGATATCATTAACACACGATCAAGCAGTATAAAACAATAGTTTAAGGGTGAACTAACAAAGTTTTGCAAGCAACTGCAGCGACAATTCCCAGATCGGAGATGATTACATTACAAACGCGTCTCGAGTGAAAAATGTAGGATGACCTATCAGTTACTAGGAGCGTGACGGAAAGGGACCTATCGCATGAAGCAATTTTGCTTTCAAAGGAGTCACTGACAAATACAATAAAACATGCAATCAGTCAAGAAGAGATATTTGGAAAGTTCAAATATAATTTCTCAACCTCGATAGTGACAGAAACCGGCTTTAGAAGCTCGTTGGAAACATTGAACGTGAAAGATTTGAAACAACAAATTACAACCAAACAAGGTACCATACACTGACAGGAAGAAACGCTGCAACTGCACTTATGCAATATTAAGCTAGTGCAAACTGAGTCACAGTCTATACAAAACACATTCAAACCTACAGTGATGAACCAATCACTCACAACAGCGAACATTCAAACCAAATGTGATGAACCAATCACTTATAACAGCACACATCCAAACCAACAGTGATAAACCAATCACTCGTAACAGTACACATCCAAACCAAAGGTGATGAACCAATCACTCATAAGAGCACAAACAGTGAAACAGAAGAGCTTATGATAGCACATTTTAAAATGGTCCCAAATGTTAGTGGCTATAAAATCATGAAAAAGAAATCACCAAAACATTGAACAATAAATGAAATGTTAACAGGTCTGGGCGCTAAGGCAAAAAAATAAGCTTTTAAAAGTACTCAACTGCAGTTGGAAAAAAAAGGATTGTACCACAGACGTGGAAGGAGGTCATATTAATACCGATTTCAGAGAAAATTAATGATTTAACAAATCCAAATGGCTACAGGCCCACCAGTTTACCTAGCTGCGTGGATAGCTTTATGAAGCGCATGTTAAATACTGGACTGAAGTCGCACTTGGAAGAAAAACATATTTTGATTCCAACACATGCTCGGTTCCGCCAATAAAGTTCAACTTGAGATTACTACTCAAGAAATTAAAGATGCTATCAAGGTAAACTAAAAGTATCTGGTGATTTGGGTGAATCTAGAAAAAGGTTTTCGATAGGGTGTTAAAACGGGACTGAAAATCAAGCTGCGTACATGCAAAGTTTGTGGGAAAACGTACACATAGATCAGCAACTATCTACAGAACAGAAACAATTGAGTCTGAATCTAGGAAAGACTAATAGAAATAACAAGAATGTACCAAGGCAGAGTCATGTCACCCATTGTTGTCCCTCGCGTACATAAACGACATAACAGAACATTTTACAAATGGTGTACACAGTTCTGTTTTTGCGTATGACTTGGCTTTGTGGGTACCTTCTTCTTCTTCATCTTTTTCTTCATCGTACGCAGTCAGACAGTAACCATTATTTTTTTTAAAAAAGCTGCGGTCATCCTGAGGCTGTCGACACTGCCATAGAGCTTGTCTAGTGTTGCCACTGGTGATGGCCACAATCTGCTCTCTCTGATCCTCGTATGTCGGGCAGTTTTGCAGCAAATATTCAGCGGTCATTTTCCCGGTACCACACTGGCATTCGTCAGTGCCACCTATCTTCAATTTGTTGAATAAGTGGTACCTCAGTCTATGGTGGCCAGTGCGAAGTCTGAAGACCACGACCTGCTCTCTTCTGTTCAACTGGTAATAGGCATCGTTTTTTGTGTAGCCAGTATGTTCGGTTTCCCATTTGGTCATGTATCTAGCTCTAATAAGCCGTTTTGACTCTTCGTATGTCATATCAGTATCTGGTTGTGGTAGTCTTGCACGTTCTTTTGCCAGTCTATCTGCCTCCTCGTTGCCTTGGATGTTGCAGTTGGATGGAACCCACTGTACCACTACCCTTTTGGTGCGGACTGCTGGCATAGTTGACAGAGTACTGCTCTTAAATCATTAAGTTCAGTATTTTTCTGGTTTTCTAGTGCTGTGACTACGGCCAAGGCATCTGTAAGCAGTACTATATGGCTTTCATTACTTTTACCTGTCACCATTTCTTCCACTGCCGCCCTCAGTGCCTCTGCCTCCGCTCTGAAATTGCTTGTGTATTTTCCAGTAGCGAATGACAGTGTTATTTTTCTGCCATTTGGTAGGTTCAGAAATGCTCCTGCCCCTCCGTTCTATGTTGTATTTGTTACAGAACCGTCGGTGTATGCATGGGTCCAGTCCGTGCTTGGGTAGTTTTTCGATATGTAGCTCAGGGTAGTGTCTCTTCTTTCTCTTTCAGTCTGGCAGTTTTTGTTTCCAATAACTGGTATATTTTCTACTACCTCTGGAAATATATGCTGCCTCCAGGTAGGTTTTCGTACAGTAGGGATGGGCTTTGGTGTTAGTGCGTTCATGGGGTTTTCGTGCATCTTTGCTTTGGCTATTTCTGCAAAGTTTTCCGCTTTAGTTTCCCATTTCCGAAATTGTTTAGTCTCTGGTGCATTGGATGGTCAGTCAGTCTTCTGAGTTTCTCTGATTGCAGCTAGGCTCTGCAGTCTCTTCTGTCGGTCATGGATTGCAGTTTTGTAATCTTTTCAAGTTCTACAATTGGCGTTGACTTCATGCCTCCTGTTATAACTTTCATGGCTTGGTTTTGGAGTTTGCTAATTTTATCGAAGTTCGCCTTTGCTGCTGTTGTCCATGCCGCAATGCCATACTCTAGAACTGGTCTCACTCTTCCAGTGTACAGGTTCTTTAGTATACTTTCGTCTGCTCCCCAGCTTGTGCCAGCAAGTTTCCTTATGATTGCCATTCTTTCTCTGGCTCACAGGTAGTTTGGGTTGTTGTTTGGCTGCAGGTATTTGCCGTTCAGACTTAATTTGGTGTTTTGGGGTTTGTTTGATAGCGAGAATATTGTACATGTCGTTTTTTCCTCGTTTATTTTGACCAGCCATGAGTTCGCCCACTCTTCCAGCGATGTTAGGGCTTGCTGCATCCGATTTCTTGCTATGGTGAAATTCTTTTCAGAGGTCCACATAGCCGGATCGTCTGCAAATAGTGAGCTATGGACTCTTCTTGGCATATTCTCTGTTATATTATTTATATACAACAGGAAGAGTGTGGGTGACAGTACTCCCCCTTGGGGTACTCCCTGCTCGTGTCATCTTTTTGCTCATCTGCCCTTGTACTTGAACTCTGGTTGTGGGTACCTGCATACATATACCATATCTAGTGCATCAAGACATCATTTGTGAAAACGATCGAGGAGAAAAAAACACTCACACAGTCTGTATCATCTCAAACAAACCACAGAGCTCATAGTTAACATTACATGGAAGAATGCTTCGGGTGGATAGAAACCCCTAACTATTTGGGCATCAAGCTGTAAACTACAACACAACGCATCCCGTTATCTGGACTATATTCTGCTACTTAAGCCCTTTCAGTGTTTGGTAGTGGGAGATTGAGAATGAACGAAGTCAAGCCATATGCTTCTGTCATGCATAACGCAGATTGAGCAAAACCAGATTCGATCAATGCAACGAACGTCCATTTATTCTTTAGAAGGTGTACACTGGATATGTGCGACCAGTCTTAGAATATGGTACTGCGCATGGGCAACTGCAGCGAAATCAAACGTTGACAAAATCAATAGAACTCAGAATCAAGCAATGAGAATCAAATCAGATGAAGTCCACACCCATTTTAAAACTAGAAATAATTACGAACCTACAACCAATGAAGTACAGAATGGACATCTTTGCCTAACAACAAGGTGAGATATGCCAAGTACGAACTGAAATAAAAACATAATTGTAACTTAAAGCTGTTTATGACGTCATGGACACTAATAATAGCAACGCCACATAGCTATGTGTAACAGCCACGTCTTTCAAAGACTTATGCATTGGCGATAATTCTGAGAGAGATTATCTTGCAGAGCTGTATCCCCAAAACTGAAAACAACGTGTAGTGGGATTTGTCATCTGTAATTGTCCATGCCGTAAACAACGATATTTCTACACACAAGCCGATATTACGTTATTACCTATAGTTTTGAGGTCGTTCATTTTTGTGGTACATTCAGCATGTACTAAATGACAGCAGTGGAACATACATAACGTACGTAGTTAGATCAGTTTAGGATTCACGGATTATCGCTGTTTTGTTCGTGCCTTCGTAATGAAACTTGGAAAAGACACAAGTGGTCTGTGGACATTTTGAATGTGGCCTCAGATGTAACTGGAGCAGATTAGCGGAGACAGAAACCGGGTAGATGAGACCTGCAAGCTTTCCCTTGAGCTTTCTAGGAGAAACGGTTACAAACACGTAGACCGACTATTTGTTGAGATAAAATCGGAGTTCTGGAGACATTGTCAGAAGTGCCTGAAAAAGTATCATTACTGGCGATTTGAATGCTAGATCGAAGGAGTTGGGAACTGTCAATGAAAATAGGCAAAGAATTGCTCTTTGAATCAGGCATTACTTCACACAAACCTCACAGTCGTTAATGATGGACGTCCAACAATGTTAGCATTTCTGCCTGAAGGTGAGACGGTTTCATTGATTTGGCACTGATATCAAGCGATGCTGCTCCAATTACACACTTGAATGTACTTAGGTGCTTAAGATAGAGAGAAGCTGTCATGTGTCGTCCTTGTCACGAAAAGAAAACCTGCCAGACACAGAAAACCTAAACACATTTTAAGATATCAGGCCCGTAACAAGACCAATGCTTGATATACATGTGTGCCAGCCAATTCGACGCAGGGCTACCTTTCACCAAACCACCCTGGCGAAGTAAGCCGGAAGAACACGAAAAGAAACGGATATGGCAATAACGAGTGCGACAAGCTGGAAAGGGATAACTTAAGAATGTCGACAAGTTTAGTGAGATGAATTAGAAAAAGGGCAGTCACCAATAGTTTTACAGACTTAATTAGGGAATCATAAAATGAGAAGTGGAATGAATTTATAACATAAGTGGGTAATGATAATACTCTGTATAAGTTCGGGCACAGGTACCGGAAGACGAATGGAAAGAATACACATCGGCTCATTCCCACAATTCAGAACTCTACATATGCGATCATGACAACAGATGAAGAGAAGGGTGTTAATCGATGTGTTGTCCAAACAGACAAAGCAGATAGATATGCACGCCAGAATATTAGGAAATTCGTTTTAGACACTGCCATCAGGGCAGATGCTTATGTTAACGAGTCTCAGGTGATACATATTTTACGCTTCAGCAAGGACACAGCCCTAGGTTAAGGTGGACTACAGTATTGTCACATCAATCGGCTTGGCTGTTGATAGAAATTAGAAATGATGTAAAGGATTTCGATACCACCATAGAGAAGGCATCATTGCATGAAGATTGACTTCATAGCTATCACCACTCACTCCCTAAACCTGGCAAAGAATCTAAGCTCCCCATCAGCTATAGAATAACCTTTCCATATAATTGCACTTTTCCAAAAGATAGTCGCTATAAACAGTGTCATACACCTTGTATCTAGAACTTGTACACACTCTATCTGATACCCTTTGGCAGTTACAGACCAATGACAAAGACCAAAGACGGAATTATGCTAGGACATGTTTACACTATTTGCATGAGGACTTCCAGTGCAGACAGAACACAATCGGGGTGATCTCTACCTGGAGAATGAATATAGCTATGTCGACTTTGAGACCTTGATGCGATGTTTGAGAAAGTGGGGAATCAACCCGTAACTGGACATTTGGGTACCACCTGTCTTGATGGGGGAGAACAGTTGTACTCAACGTGAGATCTTGAACATCAGAAAATATGCAAATTTGCCAAGGACAGGCGCAAGGTTCTCCATTCACACCGGTACTTTTCAACGTACATACAGTAAAGGTAGGCAAACATTCAAACCAAAGCGTCCAGGCGGACACTAACATTTTCAATGACATCCCAACGAACAGGGTTAGCTCAGATATACATGAGATGGTCAAAGACATCCAGGAGACCTAACAGCCAATCTCGAAAAGGTTACCTGGATTATGTTTCCACCTGTTCGTATCACAGTAAATGTTATTTCTTAGTTGGGCTAAAAATGGACATGATGTCGATTTGCTTCCTTTTTAACTGATAGACGTAGAGAACATAATCTACTCTGTTGTCTGTCCCCTCCACATTGGCTTATGTCTGTGTCTACATTTTAATCTGTTCAAGAGAGGTTATTGCAGTTGTCAGTGTCTTCTTTGTAGTCTGATTACTGTCACAACTGGTCTTCTATGGACGAAATATGATTTCTACTATATAAGATTTTGGATATTCGATGTGCTTTTATTCGTCTACATTGAATTTGATTATTTAAAAAAAATGTTTGTTAATCTTCTCTATGGATTTTATCTTCTCCCTCTTTGGATAATCTAACACCTGCTTCTTCTTTTGATCTTTGTTCATTCCACCCAGAGTACAGGGCCACGACTTCCGTTGGCATACTTCAGAAGGTCTGCACCAAAGCAATTGGCATGCTCTTGCTGTTATGGTTTGTTTATATAGCCATTTTCAACACGCGATGAATTTGCTTAACTCTTCAGATATCTCTAACTACAAACATGATGTTCTGAGTACCAATTTTGTGTTCCAGCGTCCTCAGTTGGGGTCCATGATCAACTCTGATAAGTCTATCAATAGAACGTTGTTAATCAAATTCATTTCGTCCTCTCACTCTCATTGGTATCTAAAGTCACCGTATTGCCTGCACCCAAATACAAAACCTCTTTACTGTCAGACATTCAAAGAGAAAGATAATTTACATGATAATCTCCAGCTCTACAAAGTTAGTTCAGTTGTGTACGAATCGTAGGCTTCCTACTGTCAATCCAATCCCTCGACTTCGCAAACAACTATTATTAGCACAGCTGAGACAGATTCGTCACCAGGATTAACATCATAAGAGAAGACCTGGTGATTTCTTCGTATTTTTACAGCCTCACTAATGCTTCCAGTTCATAAAAACGTCCGAGTCAGATCGAACTTGAATACACAATCTTCGCTCAGGAAACAGCAGACATGATTGCCATTTTTCTTACTCTCTCACTCCCTGTCTATCATAACTTTTCTTCTTAATGGTTCCTCGTCTACCCCAGTGAATAAAAAGTGTAGGAGTTCATATCAAGTGTGCATACAAACAGAAGATTTACCATGTGTGTCAATGGTATATATATATATATATCATCATCATCATCATGTAGCATGTCCTTTGTAGAACGTCGCTCCCATTACAGTCTGTCTGAAAGAAACTCGTTCACTTGCCCAAACACCAGCTTCCGTCACAATCATACTCAGGCATTCCTGGATATCTTGGTGCCATCGTCTTCTTGGTCTACCCCTTCCTCTTTTGCCTGGCACCATATCTTCCATCGCCGTTCTCTCAAGACCATTGTATCTTTTCACGTGACCAAAGTACTTGCATTTTCTAGCCAAAATGGAATTTATAAACCAGTTCTGTTCTATGCTCAACTCTTGCCGAATGTCTGCATTTGTTTTTGTCTCTGTCCAGGGTATTCTGAGGATCTTTCTGTAACATTTTGTCTCGAAGGATTCGATTCTTTGTATAGAAGTTTTGGTAATCGTCCATGATTCACATCCATAAGCTGCCACAGGAAAAACACAGGCTCTCAAGACTTTTGACTTTTATCATTTTGTTGGTGCCCTGTCAAAATTTCTTCAGGTTGTTCAGTCTCTGCATTGCCATGGCTAGTCTTCTTCTGATTTCTTTTGGGTAATCACCATTGTTGTCAATTCTGGAGCCCAGATATTCAAAATGTGTGACCTGATCTATTTCCTTACCACCCACTGTAAATTTATGCTGACATTGTGTTTTGTCGGTGGCCATTATCTTTGTCTTGTCTATGTTTATGAACAGGTTTTGATCTTTACTATGTCCATTAACGGCTGAAAGTGGCTGCTCTAGCCCTTCTGCATTACTTGAAAGTATATATAAAATAGCTATATAATAGACTATAGATGGTGATAGAAGAGTGTATGATACTTGACCAATTACGTGACAATGTGAGAGCTCCTCCAAGGCTGTGTACCAGTTACTGCTGCTTTTTAAATATTTATATGGACACAATTGTGCCAGAGGTAATTCAGGATGAAACACAGGATCAAGATTTTCATCGAATATATGAACTGGTATTCGCAAATAAACTGTACACAGGAAGAGTGAGACCAGTTCTCGAGTATGGCATTGCGGCATGGACAACAGCAGCAAAGGCGAACTTTGATAAAATTTTGCAAACTTCAAAACCATGCCATGAGAGTTATAACAGGAGGCATGAAGTCAACGCCAATTGTAGAACTTGAAAATATTACAAATCTGCAATCCATCACCGACAGAAGAGACTGCAAAGCCCAGCAGCAAGCAGAGAAACTGACAAGACTGACAGACCATCCAGTGCACCAGAGACTAAACAGATTTTGAAAAGGGAAACTAAAGCGGAAAAACTTTGCAGAAATAGCCAAAGCAAAGATGAGCGAAGACCCTATGAACACCATAACAACTCAAAAGCCTATCCTTACTGTACGCAAACCCACCTGAAAGCAGCATATCATTCTAGAGATGGTAGAAAATACACAGCCAGACTGAAAAAGAAAGAAGAGACATAACCCTGAGGTACATAACGAAAAACTACCCAAGCATGGACTGGACCCATGCATACACCAACGGTTCTGTAAACAAACACAACACAGAATGGAGGGAGAGGGGTATTCCTGAGCCTAACAAATGGTAGAAAAATAACACTGTCAGTGGCAACTGGAAAATTCTCAAGCAATTTCAGAGCGGAGGCAGAGGCACTGAAGGCTGCAGTAGAAACAATGCTGACAGGCGAAAGCAATGATAGCCAGATAGTCATGTTTACAGATGCACTGTCTGTTGTTACAGCACTAAAAAGCCAGACAAATACATAACTTAATGATTTAAGAACAGTACACTGTCAACTATGCCAGCAGTCCGCACCAAAAAGAGTAGTGGTACTGTGGTTTCCATCCCACTGCAACATTCCAGGCAACGAGGAGGCAGACAGACTGGCAAAAGAAGGTGCAAGATTACCACAACCAGATTCTAGTGTGACCTATGAAGAGTGCAAAAGGTTTATTAGGGACAGATACATGGCCAAATGGGAAACAGAGCATACTGGCTACACAAAAAAGTATGCCTATTACCAGTTGAACAGAAGAGAGCAGATCGTGGTCTTCAGACTCCGCACAGGCCACAACAGACTGAGGTACAATCTATTCAATAAACTGAAGATAGGTGGCACTGACGAATGCACATATGGTTCAGGGGAAATGACCGCTGAACATCTGCTGCAAAATTGCCCAACATACGAGGACCAGAGAAAGCACATGTGGCCATCACCAGTGACAACACAAGACAAGCTCTATGGCAGTGTCGACAGCCTAAGGATGACAGCTGCTTTCTTCGAACAAATTGAAGTTGACGTCTGACAGCGTACGAAGAAGAAGAAGAAGCAGAAGTATTCGCAAATGGCCAATGGCATGCAAATACCGACTAACATAAACTGCAATATCAATTGGCCGCGTTGGACGCATCCTGCTATATGTACTACGCGCTAAAAGTGGACAGAATACAGAAACCGCTTAACTTGAGCATTGCGAGCTTGGCTCTCCAGCAGTCTCAGGAGGTCAGGTATTTGGAAAGCATTTTCTCAGGACACTGCAGGTGAGACCTCGAGATTTATACCAAATGCCAGAACGCAGCAGGAGTGACTTGTCAACTGAAATCACTGCTCGAACATCCTTACATTAGTGTGGAAACAATACAGCAACTAATCTACATCACCTTCCTACTAACCCTGTTTTACCAGAGCCAAACATCGGCCATGTCCTAGGCATGAGAGAATAAAATCTCCCATGCGAAATGAAATGTCTGCGAACGACCACCGGCTTTCCATGAAAGACATATTAAAGAACGAGGAGGACATATGCGAAAGGGGTCGATAGCATAGTATGTGCCGAATACATATCCAGACAGAAGGTTCGCTGCTTTGGTCATTTCATGGAAATATCCCCCGATCAGTTTCCCATGTGAGCTTTCAAGGGCCGACGGTCGAGCGTATGAGCAAGATGACGACCGAGAAGTAGATGGATAGACAACTTAAAGCTGATTTTTCAGCAACACGGGATGATGATGTCAGATACGAATCATCTGACTAAAGAGAGGTGATTTGGGATTTCCATGACACCAATCAGGGAACAAGTAGCCCCATAACTAATTTTAACTAACGATAACTAACTATAACTAACTACAACTAAGTATATGCAGGGTGTCCAACTCACTTTTCGGCCCATTGATGTTCCCATAGAACTGTTAAACCAATGAACGCAATTCAATACAATTTGAAATGAACATACCCTTCTGTGTGAGGAACATAATGGGCTTATATAAAATGTTGCAAGTGGGCGCGTATGTGTGTTTGTGTATGAAATTCAGACAACTATAATGAACTGTCACCTAGAGAGAGATAGGCTTCGTTAGGTGTGTAGCGGCCCAAGACACACCGTTATTGTATGGCGCAGCTGGTACTACAAACTACAATAACGGTGCCCCACGAACTTCTAGGTTATGGGACTAATGATATATATATATTTTCATGGTGTCCCAATCGTTGTCGGCCCTGGCTTTCTCTTTTAATGTTATAACTTTTAAATCAATGCACGAATTTCAATATCATTTTACATGGACATATTGTGAACTAGTTGAACTGCGAGGAACTACGTACTGGCTATTTTCTGCAGGATTGAGTTACATGGAGCTACCTCAAATGTCAGCATAGCTGAAATTTCTTCTTTCATTGATAATCGTGTTATTTCTAAGTGACTTTGTCCACCAAGATCACCCGACTTTACCCTACCTGATTGGGCATGCTGAAAGGGAAAGTGTTTCTCAGCAAGCCAAGAAATCTCATGAAACCAAAAGAAAATATTCGCTGAGAAACTGAGTCTGTAACTCCTGACGCGTTGGTGTATACCTTCCGAAACTCGGAGAGGCGTGTGCAGACATGCCTTAATGCTAATGGTGAATACTTGCAACGTTTGTTATGAGCTGATTTGTTTTTCACGCACCAAGGTATGCCCATATAAAATGTATTGAATTACGTTCATTGGGTTAACAGGGAAAACCCGGGCGTTAGCTAGTGGGACACACTGTGTAATGGCTTGAGAACACGACAATGACCGGTATCCCGTAATTATTGATTTAAATTCTCTCCCTGCAATCTTCCATAGCCAAATTGCACTCCATTGAAAGCCTTCACACGGTACAACCCTCAACTCATCTTGTGCAATCCCACTCCTCAACGTGTCTTTTTTGACATGTTCCCCATCCCCAAAACCAAACATCATATCTACCACTAACCCCACCCTCCCGAAACTCAAACATTATATCTACCCTCGACTCGACACTAAAACTATATTTAAGAATTACACTCATTATGACTTCATGAGCAGGTTTTTCGAGAGAAACATACTATAAATGAAAATATATCAAACAACGTCTAGTGCTCTTATGGGTTAAATATATAATGTAGGTTAATCTATTTCTTCTTGTACGTTTTAGCAATAATGGGGGGTTCACTGTGTAAATAACAGTGATAGATTCCCAGTCTTATTTTATGATTCATATTCTTATCCGTAGTCTAACTAGTCTACTCTTGATTTGAAAACAAGATAACTGGTTACATACAATGTTGTCTTTTGGTTCTCTGCTACCCCCGTCGATTATGGCTGCTTGAACTATGGTAGTCTGCTACGTTCAGGGTCCACTGTGGTATAAAGTCTGACTTCAGTCTGCATTGATATATCTCGTCTCTGATCTTTGGAAAGATCTATGTGTGTTTTGGATTCCACGAACTTCATCACATATCTTTTGGACGAACTTTTGTTTTCTGTCAACACTTTTCTCTCTCGGATCTTTGGACAGATATGTCGTGTTTTTGAATAACATACGTTTCGTCACAGATCTTAGGGAAGATCACATGTCTTCTGACATAACTTTTCTTATTCAGATCCTAGAGATCGTCCGTGTTTTGAATATCTCACATTTATTCACAGATCTTATGGAAAGTTGTTCGCGTTTTCAAACCATGTTTGTCATCACAGATCTTGGTGTTCTGCCAACTATTAATCGAGACGACTAAAGGTAACTCATGATGCAGTCAACATGGTTGTGCCTCCCTTGATACCATGACGAAACTTACGGGACTCTATCGCTCATCGTTTCCGTTAATAGCTTTCAGAGGCTAGTGCTTTACCTCACGACTACAACGACCTTATATTTTTTTTTTTGCATTTGGGTATTAATTCGTAAAAAGTTCTGATTAAAGTATTTATTTGTAAACAGTTTGATTTGGGATTGGCCGAATATCCAGTCTCGTAGCAACGAGAGACAATCGCCCTAACTACTTGGTATCATAATGGCATGCGAATTGTCATTTTAATCTATCTAGAGTAGAAGACTATCCAATGCATAAATTGCATACCTCAATATTCATACATGCAAAAACCGTATTTAATGTTCAGTGGCCTTTGTGTGCGAAAAAATGCTCTAGAAACACTACATTAAATATATAGTTTTCTCGGCGACCAGAATAAGGTGAAGAGGAACCACAAGTCCGTTGTACAACATCGATATTTTGTAGCAGAATTTTCACAACAAAGACAAATCTACAAATCTTACAAGAAACACAAACGGAATGTAGTAAATAAAGGAATGCTATTGATTTACCTATCTGTGTTACATACCGCCATTTTTGAGATTAGGCTCAGAAGGAAATTGTGTTTGCCGTATGACTTACTATAATCAAACGCAGTCTGTAGATCTGCTGGGAAGTTAGTTTGCAAAGCGAACTAATAAAGATTGATTAATGTAACTGGACCCAGATTTCAAGCATCGAGTAGTTTGCTCAGACTAGAGGATGTCTTATTTGTTATAGAATCACACGTGTCTGTAAGTGTGTTCTTGCGAGCGCCCATTGCATATACGTGCCCTGGTAAGGGCGTATAGTTTATGGAATGCTGTAAGATTAGCTTAAATTGTATACCGATGCAATCAGGTCATTTGCCTTCCCACGTTAATGAACCAAACATAACCTGGTTATCATTGGTAAATAGTCCGTTCTGAGAATATTTAGATGTGCCTGCGATGCTTGTAAGGGTGGTATGAAGCCATGATATCCATGCTTGCAGGGTAATATTCAGAGAAATAAAAGACCACTGCAGACTGACAAATCATATGTTCAATAAGTTTTACAAATCGGTCACACAGACAGGTCGACATTTCAGAAAAGCAAGTAAACATTGAAATTGGGTATCTAGTTATTTTGGGCAAGAAACAAAGAAGAAGAATGACCTTATTGGGGTAGGGGACTCACATTTTGAGATTTTCACAGGAGATGTACAACTCATTTTAGGCAACCATTGATTATTGATTTTCATAAGTATATCAGTGTGACTTATCTGGAAGAAGTACGCATATCTATCTATATCTGATGATTAAATGTATATATTTTTCATTGGTAATAAGATATGAAGTGGATGAGTTTTCTCGTTTAAAAAAACATGATAAGCAGCTACCATAAGTGGCCGTTTTCTTAATGTATTTGTTGAAGTTGTCTAAAATATAAATAATTTATTTGTCGAGCTGCATCGAATAGCAATTCTGATTGAAATGAAATTTTTATTTGAATGGTTTTGTAAAGAATATCGATTTAAATTATGGCTGATTTAAATCAAGACACCAATGCAAGTCCTTCAATTTCAGAAGTACAATCTCTAATGTTTGATTTCAGAAAACTTCAAATTCCACGGTATTCTCATAAATAGGCGTATTAATAATGGAATTACTAGCTTTATGTATATTTTAGTAACATCGATGTAATGTGACCTTCACTTGAAAAATGTATAATGGTCAGAAAAATTATTCGACGGAATGTCATTCTGGTTAGTTTTACATAATGTTTAAGTATCTTATCGATGTGACGTTCTCCAGGCTTCAGTAATGATAGACGAGGTTTTATATATGATTGTAAATTTGGAGAACGGATACATAATCCGTTGTCAATCCAACCTGCGTGCACTACTTCATGGTGCGTATCAATCATTCTCTTCTGAAATAGGATTGACTGGGTGGTGCAAAAGAAAAAAAAGCCCCCCCCCATTTCTTCCCTACCCCCACCCCCACTCCCAAATGTAATCAAATGGATGCTATTTTATGTACTGGAACATCTACAATTTGTAAATAACATTGCACTGTTTGCAAAATTACATTCTAGATAAAAGGGATATTATCAGTGGTTAGTCAGCACGTGGGACTGAACATTAATAACAAGAAGACATAAATCATGCTAAGAACACATCAATGGACGAGATGTATGACAAATTACAACATACACTCAAACCAATAATATCTACTGATCTTTTAATAGTAGTATGAGATAAGAACTAAACATATCAGAAAGATTAAATATAAGATATAGTAGGAACATTTGGAACTAGGACAAAGAAACGACATATACAATGAGCTACATTTTTTTGGTGAAGAAAACCATTTACTTATATGTAATGTTTCCATCAAGCTCCAACAACATTATCATTGTGGAAAAGCGCATATGACATAATAAGAAATCGGATATAATTTAATTTTTTTTGGGTGTTTGCCTTACTTCTCTATTCCCCAAGTCGGTGTGCGTCGCACTATGTTTTCATTTTGCGCCTGTCGGCCCAGTGCACCTGACTTCGGCATCTATTTTATGTAAGGGTCTGCTTCCTCTTGCCTTTTCTAAGAGTTTGCTTCCCAGGAGTAACGGCCGATGCTGTGATGGGGAGCGAACCCAGTACCTTCAGGTTGTAAGCTGTGTTACTCAACCACTAGCCCACGTGGTCCGCTAATTGATAGAGGTTCTAGGAGAAATCGGTGTAGATAAAATCATCGATATTGGTAATTACATCTGCATCTAGAATGCAAGCTATATACCCAGCGACCTGATTACACCTGTTTTTATAACACTATACAAGAAACCCATTGCCTCCCAATGTTCAGATTTGAGAACAATCAGCCTGACCAGCCACACCATCTGGACCCTTCTAACGTTTATACAGGAACGATTTAGAAATAACGTCGAGAAAGAAATTCCGTGAAAACAATATTGATTTACATAAAGAACAGTTGAACAAGTGAATCAATATTATGTATAGGAATGGCAAATGTAAATATGGACACTAGCAGGAATATGTATCTAGATGTACAGACAAACTATTGCATTTGCTCTACAAACTAAACAAGGCATTTGACAGAATCCAGCATGAGAAACGTATTACACGTCTGAAAAACACAGATAAAGATGGACCAGATACAAGACATGACTAAGAGCAAACTCACTGTGAATATATGTAAGACAACTTAGCAATTTAACAGAACAAACTTACCATTTATACATATAAAATGCGGCTGGTGACATAGATGGGTGCTGTATTCCTGCAAGTTTAACATTTACACAAGACATATTTTTTAATAGATCGAGGAAATTAAAGGACATTATTGATGGTGTATCAATAAATAATGTCAGGTATGTGGATGACACAGTTAAGGTAGCGAAAAGCGAACAAGAACTGCAGAAACTGGTGATTTAAATAAAGAACAAGAATCAAATATATGGATTAGATATTAACACTAAGAAAATGAAAACGACAATAATTAGCAAAGCCGTCTCGAACCCAAATATAGATTTTACGTTAGAGATTACACACTGAACAGGTGAAAAGTTGCTACCTGTTGAAGCCGCATGTTTTGACGACGGCCTCTCTGGCACATTCCAGCCATCTGGTTTGACACCTTCAGCACTTTAAACTGCCATGAGAAGGATCTGGTCAGCTGGAACTTGATCCAATCGGACAACATGCCCAAACAGGGAAAGGCAACGATGTTCCAAGACATTTGATACAGTTGGGAGGTTAGTCATAGTAGAGACCTCGACATTACGATGGAGATTGTACCAACGAATATCAAGAAAGCGCCGGTGATTGCGCCAATGAAAGGAGACAGGTTGTGGCTCCGTACATCAGCACTGAAATCACACACGACTGGTAAATACGCAGCTTTGAACTCAGGGATAATCTGCTATTGCTCCACACGCGACGGAGGTCGTTCATCACCGAAGCAGTGAAACCAATCAGTCTTGACATATCTGGGCTCCTGTGTCCGTCAGATGACATTATGCTTCCGAGATAAGGAAGTTTATTTACGCTCTCCGCTATGTGACCACGAACTACTTTGTTCTGGGACCTTGTATCAGAGCCAAAAGATTATTTTGGTCTTTGCCCATGAGATTCATAGTGCCATATTGTGAGCTGTACAATCCAGATATTCAAGAGACTGTTGCAGTGCTGTGCTATCCGGTCTTAGCAGGACTTTGTCATCAGCGTAGACGAGGTCAATGATACACGTTTGGTCAATAGTGATTCCATGGTGCTAAGAGCTGAGGTAGTCCAGAAGCCAGTCGACAGCCCGAGAAAAAGAGATCGGGAGCAAGGATGCAGCTCTGGCTGACACCATGTAGATGTTAGTAATCTTTCAGAAAGAGTGTCCCCGAGACGGATTCTGGCACTAGTTTTCGTATGCAACACTATAATCAAGTCTAGAAGCGGAGCAGGAGTTCTGATGCCTTGCTTGGCTTTCCACAACGCAGAGCTGTCCACAGAGTCGAATGCCACCTTTAAGTCCACGTACGTAGCGCAAAGGGGGCGAGTAAATGCGGGGTGTAACTCTGCCAGGAGACGGAGATCCATCATGGCATCTACTGATGATCGACCTGGCGTGAAACCCGACTGATGTGGGTGACCTTTTGAGACTAGCAGCGGTTTCAGTCGGCCAACAGCACGTGAGTGAATACCTTGCCTGGGACTGAAAGCAGCGTTATTGGTCTATAATTGTTGCAATCCTTTGTGAAAGGTGACAACTATCACATCACGCCAATCGGCTGGAACACTTCTTTTTTCCCAGACCTGATAAAGAGGTGATGTAGAGCAGAGCTGATGGGGTCAAATGCATATTTCAGCAGCTCCGGTGGGATAAGATCGGGGCCCACGGCACCTCTATCTTTAAACTTGCGTGTTGCTGCCTGGACTTCTGCCAGAGTTGGAGGGTCAGTGATGGTCTGTTGATCGGAAGGAGTTGCTACAAATTCTTCATCCAGATCAAGGCATGCAGTGGCTGGCGGATGGTTCAAGGCAAGGGTGTAGTGGTCACTCCACCTAGCCATCACTTCTTTATGCGTTGTTAAGGGCGATCTATCTGACTTGTTCCCAAAATCGACACTGCCGTGGGGTGTCACCATTTCTTCCACTGCCGCCCTCAGTGCCTCTGCCTCCGCTCTGAAATTGCTTGTGTATTTTCCAGTAGCGAATGACAGTGTTATTTTTCTGCCATTTGGTAGGCTCAGGAATGCTCCTGCCCCTCCGTTCTGTGTTGTATTTGTTACATAACCGTCGGTGTATGCATGGGTCTAATCCATGCTTGGGTAGTTTTCCGTAATGAAACTCAGGGTAGTTTCTCTTCTTTCTTTTTCAGACTGGCAGTTTTTGTTTCTAATACCTGGTATATTTTCTACCACCTGTGGAAATATATGCTGCCTCCAGGTAGGGTTTCGTATAGTAGGGATGGGCTTTGGTGTGGTTAGTGCGTTCATAGGGTCTTCGTGCATCTTTGCTTTGGCTATTTCTGCAAAGTTTCTTCGCTTTAGCTTCCCATTTCCGAAATTGTTTAGTTTCTGGTGCATTGGATGGTCAATCAGTCTTCTGAGTTTCTCTGATTGCAGCTCGGCTCTGCAGTCCCTTCTGTCGGCCATGGATTGCAGTTTTGTAATCATTTCAAGTTCTACAATTGGCGTTGACTTCATGCCTCCTGTTATAACTCTCATGGCTTGGTTTTGGAGTTTGCTAACTTTATCGAAGTTCGCCTATGCTGCTGTTGTCCATGCCGCAATGCCATACTCGAGAACTGGTCTCACTCTTCCAGTGTACAGTTTCTTTAGTATGCTTTCGTCTGCTCCCCAGCTTGTGCCAGCAAGTTTCCTCATGATTGCCACTCTTTCTCTGGCTCTCATTCGGTTTCTCTCGATCTGACTTTTCCATGTCATGCGCCGATCAAATGTGACTATCAGGAATAACATACAAAAAATGAACAGATACAACTCTAGGAGATTGCACCATCAATGCGCAAGACCAATAGACATAGGATGTTGGAGATCCATTGTAGACGATCGACGATCTAAGGTGTGAAGTTGACACTTGAACTGAATTGAAATCACAACACTAATGTAATACGTCACAGACAAATGTATATAAGAGAAGAAGAACTACCACAGTTGGACTTTGTTACATACCTGCAAAACACAGTTACACCAGTTGACATTTACCGCAGAATGAACGCAGTGTATGGTGACAAAACTGTGTCGTAGACAACGGTGAAGAACTGGACAACGATGTTTAAAGAAGGACGGAAGTTAACGAAAGATCTTCCGAGACCAGATCAGGCGAATAGTGTTGTGTCAGAAGTTCCCATCGCCAACATGGATGCAGCAATTCATGTGGACCTCCGCCGAAGCTAACGTTTGTCCCACTTTTGTCGCCATACACTGTCCGCATTCTAAGATGAATGTCAACTGGTCAACATCCTTCAACTGTTAGAAACCGAATCACAGCTGGCTTATCAATTCTAGACGGATTCCGTATGACACCCACCATATTTTCAACGGACTGCCAAGGAAACTACGAGTCGGAGGATAATGCCATTTTGCATACTTGACGGTTGATATGTGCCGTTTTCATCCGAAGTGACGTCATCATGGTCATAGCACGTATGTTTAATTACTGCAGCTAGGTTCGGCTTCATTTGAACACGCCTCGTATATATGTGATCACTGTAACTTCAATTACGCCAATTACGCAGGTGCAGTGTTTGTTACACCTACGAACTTGTATATCCTACACCAAGTATGTATTCACCTCTTTTACTTGGTGTTTAGTTCCACCATATATGTAAAGAGAAAATAGCTTAACGCTCTGTAATTCCAATTTAAAACGATAAACAGGTCATTACGTTCATCGGGGACACATATGTGATATATTTAGAGTGAATTGCGGCAAAGTATGGGAAGAAGAACTGGTTGAACTTAAATAAGAACACAGGTATACAATGCATTTGAAGAAAACGATTGATGACTGATTGTATAGCCGACATTTATATTAAAGTTCTTTTCTTAAATATGTACAAGGGTCAGTACTTGCTGACCGGAGGAATCAGTGCGTGGTCATTCCTGTGGATTAACAGTTTACACGTCTGTTAGTACTGGAAATATATTATTACACTTTAGGTATTATATCGAGTTTGACCCATGAACTCGTTACACATTTATATACTCAGATGTAAATGGGTACAGGACTTATAGTTAGAGGCATCAAGACGGCGAGATAGGTAACTGGTCAGACGTGAGTGTCATTTTACACGAATTTTCAAACGTGAGTGTTTTGTACAAGTTATCAAACGCGTTATACCATACGAGCTTTCAGACGTGAAACCTTTCACAAACCAACATATCTTCGAGCGATTTGAGGAGGTCTACTAAATATAATTCGCTGGCCATTAGTAAAGCTATCGTTTCCATGAAAAGGAGAAAATGTTGAGACCAAAGTGGAAACAGACACTTCTTAATACAATGGCATCCTATGTTAGGGGAGAGAAAGGAAGTAAGTAAATTCAGATTTGTCCATCTGAAATTAGACTTGAATGTCTGAGCGTAGATTTATAAGCCTGTTGCGACATACTTTAGACTGATACGTTTAGAAATAACCTATTGCAAAGTAGAGTGTTTTCATTATCTATGTCATAGACTTTGTTGTGATTTATCCAGAAAAAATGTCAGGAACCGCATCGAGATTTGTACATAACATTTGTTGACCTGGCCTTAGCCTTTAACAATGTCAGCAGAGATGAACTCTTGGAAAGACATAATTCCCAAAGATATTGATATATCTTATGCACCACACCTCTTTACTTTGGATACGCTCTAGTCGTTAACACTGTAATCTTGAAAGTGTGAGGTATCCAGTTTGTAACCAATATCTGACAATACCAACTAGCATTCGTGATTAAAAGCAGTCGTTGTTCCAAATTTGCCGCTGCCAAAGCCTTAAGTGCTCGTAGGCACGACTTGCGTCTGAGAATTGTCAAGGCGAAGTGGAATCTATATGAAAGGACGATATCAAAAGTTACTCCAGGTATTGCACTCAGTCACATCTGTCAATGGCACATTCATCAAAAATAACATCTGGAAGATCAGTCTTCACTTTAGAGCTGTGGGCGCTGGAGTCAGCAAAAAACCATGAGATTGTTTTCAAGATCTCATGGATGTCTCTCGCCATCTCATGCCTATCTGAGACAGTCATTTACGTCAAGATATAATCTACAAATATTAATTTTCGTCCTGGACCTGTGAGTTGAACGTTGGCCACCTTTATGGATGTTTAACATCACCGGTAAGAGTGCCCAACCTTGTGGCAGACCTTGGCAAATTCGCATCGCCACTGATCTCTAAGAGCCAACAGCGGAGAACAGAAGTTCTCTTCTTCAAGACATGGGTTAATTCGACAATTCTCCAAACAATATATTAAAGCCTAAAAATTGACCTATTTATATGCAAGCTCCGGGTCTAGAGCAGCGACAACTGTTTCATGCGTGGACTGGTGCCTTCACACATCATATACAAATGTTCCAACATTTCCCTTGGTCTCCTTCGCTGGTTTGTAACACTAAGATTATCGGGTAGAATGTGTTCACGTTCGAGATTGGACATTATTTGTTACTGGGAAACATCTTCTCGAGCATCTTGTCATATACTTTATGTGGTGTGAGTGTTCTCTAGCTACTGGGGAGCAACAATCCTAGCCAGGCGTAGGAACTTTATGCATATAGTGATGGAGTCAACATTCAGGCACTAATACCTTCTCTTTACTATTCTTAATCTTAGTCGACCTGTACTTCTACATGAGCTAATGCTCCTGTGCGGGTCCCAGCTCTGGCGTCAGCTGTTTGTAGCCGGGATGAAAAGTGTCTGCTCAGCTGGCTTGGCTCGAGCTGCTTATTACTCCGCTGCGTTGGTACAAGTGCCACGGAGGCCGGTTAACCGATGTGAGAGTGCAGCTTACAAGAGTTGGTAGACTGCAGCCTGTTATGCGTCATCCATGCTGCTTTTAGCAAACTATCTAACCATTATCGGAATTATGCCATGTTACACAGTTAGGTGACTCTTTCGCCATGATATATGTGAGGCAGTGGTGCTATACTTGTCCTTGGCATACACAAAGACACCGGCGGACCACTCGGGACTAGTTTTGACGACATCTCCGTTTCCAATATGTGTGCGTTAACAGGCTGTTTGATGTGACGATAATGTACTCTACATCTGGATCTGGCGACATCTCTATTGTTTTCAATATTTGTGCGTAACAAGCTGTTTGATGTGGCGAGAATGTACTCTACATCTGGTTCTGGCGACATCTCCATTGTTTTCAATATTTGTGCGTAAAAAGCTATTTGATAGGACGATAATGTACTCTACATCTGGACCTGGCGGCATCCCCTTTAGGAGAATGGTAACTCTGATGACAAACCACAAGTAAGAGTCATCGTCGAAGCTACGGGTTTTTTTTCTAAGACGTGGATGTCTTCAGTAGATAACGCCAAGAAAAATATACGCAGAACGCTAGATAGCGGTAACAAGAGAAGAAAAGAAAGAGAAGGGCTTAAAAGAAAAGTAAAAAAAATCAGAAAGACGTGGTTTAAGAATGATAATTTTTACTTTTGAAATTTTTGCAATGCAAGACAGCGTGAAGATATTCTCCAAAAATAGATATATGACGTCAACATCCTCATGATCGAGGCAATGCGAAAAGTGAATGTATATGTAAAATTTCATAGTGTTATAGGCTTCGTACAAAGCGATCGTGTATGTAGAACTCCTAAGTATGAGTATTTTTGTGTTTGTTATTTATTTGCATTCTCCTGCCATGTCTGAGGCGTATACTAGTATGTCTATATTCTTCTGTCTTCGTTCTTGTTGATATCGGTATGTCGAAAGACGCCTCTTGGCAAAGGTTGTGCATGGGGTTGGCATTCTCACTATATAAAAAGCATTCTACTGAAACTTCACAGCAAACATATGGATTTGGGATTCCCTAAACGTTTGTTAGAGTCAACGAAATGCAGGACGAGAGCCTATACTCCGCCATCTCAAGTGAGATATGCTGATGAATGTTGAAATGTTGATTATGAGCGCAAGTTAGCAAGTGCATCTTCGTTCTAGCATCTATCAACAGTGTTCACAGTTTACGTGGACTGTCAGAACGACTTATAAGAATGACGAATAAACATCGCTTGCTCCAGCATGCTTCACTCATCTCCGAAAGACACCTATGCATTTCTGGAATACAGTCCAGTGACTTCAAACTATGATTTCGCTATTTGAACAGTTTGATCTTAAGTAGATGAAGGCATGCTCTAAAAGTATAGATCAAATTCGTCCCACAGCAGAAATTGCTGGTCAGGAAACGAAACGTTAGGGATGCCATTTTACTCAGCCACACAATGTTTATAAGATTGGGTGGGTAATTGCCTTCCTCGATGCATTGTCCTTCTATAGTCGTAAATGCAGGTACCAATTTACATCTGGGTGGACTGTTTACTACCTGTAATGAAAGTTAAAGTCTTATCTTTGTCATGAATAGCCCGTACTATACCATTACGTTAATCAGATTATCTAGCTTTATGTTAGAAAAACAAAACAAAATCCAAATATAAGATTAATCAATTCCTAGTGCCAATGTCTTGATTTATAAGGATCATGAGGTGAATAGCAAAGTTTCCACAACGGCAAAACAGTGAATGCACTTTTGACGTTTAGACTTAGCGAGTGCCCTTGCTTTTAACTTTCTAAATCAATCACAGATTGGCACAACTGGAATAGAGTCATTACATTCATGAATTGATCTCATTTACAGCATTTACAGAATCCGACTCCAGGGGATGATGCAAGTATTAACTAGCATTTTCCTGACTAGGGACAATACGTGGTTCAAATCATGTGTCGTGTGAATAGGGACAATAAGAGGCTTAAGTCACGTGTGGTGTGAACAGGGAAAATAAAGGGTTCAAATCATGTGTGGTGTGAACAGGGAAAATAAAGGGTTAAAATCATGTGTCGTGTGAATAGGGACAATAAAAACTTCACATCGCACGTGACCGGTGTGACTATGGACAATAAAGGGATCCCATCGCATTTGATTGTTGTTAATACTTGGTTCAAATCGCATGTGACGTGTGAATATACTCCCATGATCATACTAGTAGCCAGTAGACACATTACTAGAAATATGTAGAACAGCTATAAAAGGGCCTATTTTTGGGCATGCAATAGCAACGAGAGAGACACGCTGACACTAGTCAATGACCATCTATGGGATGATGACTCTGCAGGAAAATAAACCATCAATTGACGATCTACTGGACTGAACGTCATGGAACAAATAGATGTATGCCTGAGTAGACAAATGTATCTGCTGGACTGAACGTCATTGAACAAATAGGTGTGTGCCTGAGTAGACAAATGTATCTGCTGGACTGAACGTCATTGAACAAATAGGTGTGTGCCTGAGTAGACAAATTGGGAATGTGTAAAAAGAGCGAGCTGAAGGAGTAAATAGCATAATTATGCTATCAAAATTTTTTTTAGGATAAAGAGTACCAATGGGTCTACCCGGAATGCTGTGATATTGGTTATGCGTTGACATAAAAGAAAATATTGCACATATTTGTTTGTTGTTGTTGTTGATGTTGAGAATGTGGTTTTCATTACTAGTCAAAAGTTCAACACTCTCTTATGTACTTGCTTTTACATCAATCCCGGCCCATTTCTATTTTTAATATGCCTGTTTCATGTGAATGTCTGGATGCTTTAGTCTGACAGCAAATTGATATCGTTTGCACGACGCTAGCAATGTTCTAGTCTACCAGCTGTAAATGTTTACTTGACTTACTAAAGCTAAGGCAGGGAGGAAGTGAAATGTCTCATCAATCCACGCACAAAAAGTAAGATTCCTAACAATGAAGTCACTGTGACAATGTCAAGGTGTTTGACAAATGTCACTAATGTGGCAGGATGAGGATTCATAGATCATTCAGAAGTAGGATTCGGGGATCGACTTGCCACTGTAGACTAGCGGTGACTTAGAAATAGGGAGATTATTTGTAGCTATACAGTAGGTAAGCATTACGTTGGAAAGTTCAGTCAGAGGTAAGTTACATTGGATACTTTTAACAAATTCTACCTGGATTTTCATTGTCTGGGTCATGGGTAGATTAGATGGTAAGAATTTGCTTTTGCTATAATCGGGAGATTGCTGTCTAAGCTTTAGTCGGCAGTTTAACACATCATCATCACTTGCTAAATCTGGGGATCGTTCCTAAGACTTCTAACTATATTGGTAGATAGTTTGGTGGGAGGTTTAGACCCGCCCAAGCCCTAATGCCTAGGCGACACTGTAAATTTCGAAGGAGTTTGTGCTAGTTATGATTTGGTTACAAGTTGTCAGAAGAAGTTGGTACGGTTTACGATCACCTATGTCGTAGTATCCAGTTGATACGTGAAAATTGATTTGGATTGACTGCCTATGGTTTTACAGCAAAATATATAACGTAAAGTTGGTAGAAGCTTTGGAAATTGGGATTTGACATTTTGACAGTCAGTATAAGCCAAACAGGACACGAGCTACGAGCTGATCAACGGGTTGGAGACAGAAGTATCCTGTGTTCGGCGGACATGGTGTAAAGGACGAGCTTGGGAAGGAGCAGAGGTGTGCGATAAAAGCTGAATCGCAAAGCATTACAGGGAGAGTCGGCAGGGAGAGATCACTGTGTGTTCCGTAGGCGTTGCAACGTATTGCCTGATGGAAGCAACAGTGAAGTGATCGCAGAGTTTGAGAGATACGTGTTAGTAAAGTGGTAGAAACTATGTGTTTTACATGCCTTGCTCTTGGGCCTGCTGGCAATGGCGGTAAACTGATCCCATTCATTGAGAGTTTAGGTAGAACGTTAACTATGGATTTCACTGGTTTGCTCTGGCCTGTGTTGGAAACAGTAAACTGAAACGTAAGACACCCAAAGACAAGTCTCGTAGGTTGTCTCGGACGCTGCCCATGTCAAGAGCTCGTAAGGTGTAAGAGAGACACCAGAGACCACACCTTAATAGTTTGAGTGACGTAGCCTAGAACCGCAAGAGCACGTTTCCAAAGCACGTGTGAGAAATCGTTGGTTCCACAACGAGAATAGACCGACGAAAGTAGCTAGGCTGTCAGGGAACAATCACATGACCAACGACGAAGGATTATAAGACTAAAAATGTTAATTTCGTTTATCAGTTTCTATTGTTAGAGAGGGTAAGGACAAGTGATCTGATAAAGGACTGAGTATAGATCCGGAGATTCCATCAAGTTAATTATTCAAAAGTTTTGATAAGTCATAGTTACTTTAGAACATAATAGATGACTATAATTAAATTATGCAAAAAGAGATAAGTTAGTTTTCTTAGTTATTTTTCTTTGCACTTGTGCCGTTGACCGGCGTGGGGAACTTAAGACGTATATCCTGCGCCAAGTGCGTTGCATCGATCAATGTGAGCCCCGTGTTGCTACATAATGACTCTAATGTTATCTATCCACCTGCCTCGCGGCCGCCCCCTTGCACTGCATCCAAATCTACTAGCATTGAAAGTCATCAGTGGCAGTTAACGAGGGCACATTCTCATAAGATCACCAATCAAACTTATTTTCTGCCTGGAAAAATATTCGGCATAAAGCGTAGTGCCGACCACACTTGGAATGTCGTCGCTCCGCTTTCTGTCTCTCCTGGTAACACCGAGATGACCTCCCTAAACACATCATTTCACACGTCAAAATTCTGCTCTCACATGCCATCGACAGAGGTTATGTTTGGCACTCGTAGCACATAGTCAGCATAAATGTACTGTTTTTCAAACTAATGATCGGGTGACTAAGCAGTGGGGACAGCTTATAAATCACAACAGATGCTTTCTTACATCAAGTCTCAATTTTCATGTCGATCCTACAGTCTGCCGAAAATAAATACTGCACAAATACTTGAACTCATGGACCTCTGGAAGAGTAGCATCATTTACACTTTTCTTGAGCGGGCCATGTGTTCTACTGATCATCTTAGTTTCTGTTTGTTCTCGCTAATTCGCATATTGTATTTAGCACAGTTAGTCGCATGCGCATTCAAGTGGTTTTGCAGTGTATTTTCCTCGTCGTACAGCAAACACTGATCATCTGCAAAGAGTAATTCGTGTATTGAGTTATGTTCTGCTTCAGATGTCTAAATTTGACTGCTCTCTGGTGCGATTTTGTCCATGTAGATGTTAAATACCAGATGAGAAAGCATACATCATTGTCTCAATATGGCAGTGATTTCAAAAGTATCTGCGATACCATAAGTCGTTCTGGCGACGTTTGTGGTCGAACGATACAGTGTTCTGACATGATCAAGAATCTGGCATTATGCAACATACTCTTCCAGTATCTTACAAAGTGAAAAACCGTGTTTTATTTATAAAAGTATCAGTTTTCAGTTTTTCCATTTGTTTTCATGGGAAAAGGGAAATGAATGCAATGAACATAATTTGGCTAACAGACACTTAAATATACATTGGTTTAAACTAGATAACAATTGTGTCGGATGTTACGTAATACAAATTGGTATCGTTTTACAAAGAATTTTAATCTGTTACAAACAAAAAACGTGTAATTGAGTTGCACTTATAGAGGTATCTATTTAATTTCTTGACACGTTGTATCTATTTTAACACATTGATAACCAGAATCTACCGGTGATCATGTATTTATTAGCACAAACGTTAATTCACACAAGCGCAATGCAAATCAGACAGCTCCTGTTTACACTACACATGACATACTTTACAGTTATAAATTATAATTATTTTCTATCAAAACATACTTAGTTAAACACTGACTGAGATCCTCGAACTTCTTTTATCCGGGTTCTCTCGTTAGGTCAAAGGAATCAGGATTCGTATCGCTTCTTCTTCTTCCTCAGCGTTCGTTCTCAATCTCCCGCTACCAAGCCCTGAAAATGGCTTTGCAAGTAGCAGGATGTAGTCCGGAGAACATAATGCGTTGTGTCGCTAGTGTACAGCTTGACTGCGATATTTGCACCTTTCGGTTGGACCCATCCGTCTTCGGCAGAGTTTTCGCTTATATGTATTTCACTCGTGTCTAAGCTGCGACTGTTTCTGAATACAATGGTTGTCTCTAGTTGGCTGATGTGTAACCCGTGGCAAGCGAATGTCTAGCTCGGCTCCTAGTCGATCAACGTGTACGCTTCTAGTTACTATACAAGTACTTTGTAACACTTAGCTGGAATCAGAGGTGTGGCATTCTATTCCGGTGTGAGTAACCTTTCAAAACAACTATTGGTGCATCCCGCCTGGACAATGACACGTTTTCGTCTGGTAATTTGGACGAAGCAGTAGATGCGGTTAACTCTCCGTGACCGGGCACCTGGGCTCTTACGCAATCCTTAGCGTGGCAGTGGACATACATAATCCATCTTCTTACTCGTTTTAAAACTGGAGGTAGAAACCCTCCCGCTGGTACACATTTTGGATTTTGACAAAACAGTCAAATAAGAGTTGTTGTTGTAAGTACAGTATTTTTGTGTGACCTGAAATGGGCGTTTAGAGGCTAGTTGCAGTAGCTATCATCACATCCCGAGCGCGCTGAAGAATATTGAACGCGGTCCTCCAGACAGCTGTGCTATGTCTTGCTTCATCTGCGTGTCGCTCACTACTAGGGGAATCACGTCGATATCTAATCTCATTTGTCAGGCTGCCATGAAAACAGCTTGTTTTCAGGGAGGACTATGAAGAACTCGATGCGGGGGTCTTTGCCGGTATATTTTGCTTGATCCTGAAAAAACATGTATGATCAGTATGCTTTGTTTGACCATACGTTATTCTTCCTCCTCAGAGGCGTAAATAGAAACTATAGATGGAACGTGGTTTGGGGATGGAACATCCGTTTCGCAATCCCAGCGCAATGTGTTTCAATCCTGCCGTGCCCAGTTTAGCAGACACCGTATTTGTTTTCTCGGTGATATCGCTCATCCTCTTACAGAAAGAAATGTCAACATACAGTACTGCACACCTGTAAGATTCAATGTTCTGCAAAGGACATACTTTTTGCATTAAATTCACATCTCTATGTTTATTGATATAAATTTCGCGTGATCAGAAAAAGTCTTATACAAGATATTGCACAGAATAATGTCAGGTGAAATGGAAAACTTTAACGGATGCTAATCCACTTTTGCCCGGTATAACTCTGTTAAACAGGTCCATTTTTTACTGGCGTCCATTGCAATTTCCTGCATAAAGAAATTTGAGAAGTATTCTCTGCCTTGATCAATGGAACCGACAATCACAGTTGAAGGTCAAAGTGCTGGAAAGGCAAACTGAACACGCGGCCGGAACTATCGTAGAAAACGTGTACGTAATGGCGTTATTCGTTCTAGACTACACTTCTAAAGCGACAAGTTTTGGAGGAGGTTTATGAACTTTCGAAGAAAGAATAGGAGTCAAAATGATGTCGTAATCAGGAGTGGAGAAAATGATAATCTTTTAAATTCAAATAAATACTGCAAAAGCATTTCTTTGCTTTTGGAAGCAAAGTATCCATCAAGTACGTATTTACCTAGTTGGGTAGGTACGTATTTAGGTAGGTTGTTAGGTAGTTAGGTAGATAAGTAGGTAGTTAAGTAGGTAGGTAGAACACTTAGGCAACAATGGCTGTCGCGTCAAACATTCGTGTCAAGGCTGCATGCAGTGATGATGACGTCCTTCCGATTTCATCTTCTTATTCGGTGTTCGTCCTGAACATGATGTTTGTAACGTTGTGTCGTAGTTTACGGCGATACAGTGATATATGCGCCTGTTTGCCCACACATCCGATTTCAGCATATAATTTTGGGGACTGGGTTTGCCTCCACTCTTTGATCCCTAATATCTTATACAGAGTGCACGGCTGCAGTCTGTTTCTATGGCCACCACGATGAAACGAAATAGAGTGTTGAACAGTTATGGGCCATTGACCCTGATGCAATCAGTCAGTTGTGAGTCGCTAGCTGCTGTAAGCCTATTCACTGCTGCAACCAAATGAGTAAAGTGAAGAAAGTGTAAAAGATGCACCAAAATCAGTAGCTTCAAGAAATGACACGTACAAAGTGAATGAAGTCAGGACGGTCCAAAATGTACCGTAAAATCGGTCAAGTCAAGAAAGGACGAGAGATGCAACAAAATCATTCGCTTCTTGAAATGACATGTATGCAGTCAATCAAGTAAAGAAAGCTTTCAAATAAACCCCAGAACACCAACATGAGTCTTAACGGCAAATATCTGCGGCCAAACGACAACCCAAACTACATGGGAGTCATATTTGATCGGCGCATGACATGGAAAAGTCAGATCGAGAGAAACCGAATGAGAGCCAGACAAAGAATGGCAATCATGAGGAAACTTGCTGGTACAAGCTGGGGTGCAGACGAAAGTATACTAAAGAAACTGTACACTGGAAGAGTGAGACCAGTTCTCGAGTATGGCATTGCGGCATGGACAACAGCAGCAAAGGCGAACTTTGATAAAATTAGCAAACTTCAAAATCAAGCCATGAGAGTTATAACAGGAGGCATGAAGTCAACGCCAATTGTAGAACTTGAAAATATTACAAATCTACAATCCATGACCGACAGAAGAGACTGCAGAGCCCAGCAGCAAGCAGAGAAACTCAGAAGACTGATAGACCATCCAATGCATCAGAGACTAAATAGTTTTGGAAATGGGAAACTAAAGCGAAGAAACTTTGCAGAAATAGCCAAAGCAAAGATGAGCGAAGACCATATGAGCACTGTAACAACACCAAAGCCCATCCCTACTGTACGCAAACCTACCTGGAAACAGCATATCATTCCGGACGTGGTAGAAAATATACCAGGTATTGGAAAAAAGAACAGCCAGACTGAAAAATAAAGAATAGACATAACCCTGAGTTACATAACGAGAAACTACCTAAGCATGGACTGGACCCATGCATACACTGACGGTTCTGTAACAAACACAACACAGAACGGAGGGGCATGGGTATTCCTGAGTCTTCCAAACGGTAGAAAAATAACACTATCAGTGGCAACTGGAAATTTCTCAAGCAATTTCAGAGCAGAGGCAGAGGCACTGAGGGCTGCAGTAGAAGCAATGCTGACAGGCGACAGCAATGAAAGCCAGATAGTCCTGTTTACAGATGCCCTGGCTTTAGTCACAGCACTAAAAAGCCAGAAAAATACTGAATTTAATAATTTAAGAGCAGTACTCTGTCAACTATGCCAGCAGTCCGCACCAAAAAGAGTAGTGGTACAGTGGGTTCCATCCCCCTGTAACATCCAAGGCAACGAGGAGGCAGACAGACTGGCAAAAGAAGGTGCAAGACTACCACAACCAGATTCTAGTGTGACCTACGAAGAGTCCAAACGGCTTATTAGGGTGAGATACATGGCCAAATGGGAAACATAATATACTGGCTACACAAAAAAATGATGCCTATTACCAGTTGAACAGAAGACAGCAGGTCGTGGTCTTCAGACTCCGCACAGGTCACAACAGAATGAGGTACCAACTATTCAATAAACTGCAGATAGGTGGCACTGACGAATGCACTTGTGGTACCAGAAAAATTACCGCTGAACATCTACTGCAAAACTGCCCGACATGCGCGGACCAGAGAAAGCACATGTAGCCATCACCAGTGGCAACACTAGACAAGCTCTATGGCAGTGTCGACAGCCTCAGGATGACCGCTGCTTTTTTCGAAAAAAATACAGGTTGACGTTTGACAGCGTACGAAGAAGAAGAAGAAGTCTAGAACGGACAAAAGCTGCAACCAAATGAATCAAGTAAAGAAAAGACAGAAGCTGCAATTAAATCAGTCAAGTCAAGAAAGGACAAGAGCCGCAACCAAATGAGGCAAGTTAAGAAAGGCCAAGTGTGAGCATAGGAGACAAACAAAGGCTTACTCATCGTTCGCTTTCTTCTAATTTTAAATATTTTCGACATAAAACTGGAGGCTATCTTGTTGCTAGAAAAAAAAACGAGCAAAGCCCACATGCCACAATACACACCCCTAACCGTGTAGTACACTCTTGACTTACGATGGTCTATTCTTCCTACTCCACCCATTGAGACTACAGATCCGTAAGCTTTATACAGTCGAACACATTACAATTGACAGTGGTAACTGAGTTAGCGGACACAAATTCTCTTTGAATCGAAAGCCAACCCTCTCAATCCGTAGCTGTCAAACACAAACAAGCTTTAAATGCGCGACTTTTCAGTGGGACTTTGTTAGTTTTTCCCGGCCCGATAACCCAACAATTACTGTACTGATGGACGACAAGTAATAGTGTATGCGTTGCTGTTGAATTGTTTTAGCTCTTTCGAACGACCAGGGGCGTATCTTCCCCTGCTGTGAAAAAAATAATAGCTACGGAAACTTCTATTTACTAGGGCAATAAAATAAAAAGGTGAAGGTGTTCTCACAGAAGACACTGATGTCGAGGATGAAGTGTTATTTATTAATTGCGCGATGCACTAAGGCGTCAAGTAATCTTTCTCACTTTGCGAAATGTATTCTAGCGGTAACCAATTTACCATTTACAGTTGCCGTGCTTTGGGCGTACCGATAAAGGAATATATTCGGTATATTTTCAGTGAAAATCGAGCCCACGACGAAATGTTAGTCAGCCGCACCACTTAGTCGCGATATGAAATGTGTTCTCCGAGACTTAACTTTGTAGCCACGCCACTGAAATCAGGTCCGTGGACCACGTCCGCAGCGTATCGAAATCCGTGACACCATTCGCACCTTACTGAACAAGACAAATATTTACAAATCACCATGCAGATCGACGAAACTTAATGAGTCGCGCGCGCGGTTGAATTACAGAGACCTCGTGATGTAATTATCGCCCCCGGTCAGCTTGGAACACCTCCCAGACCCACCTCGGAACTTTACATAGCGAGTAGAGACGATACTGATTCAGTTAGCAGTGATTACTATTGACTGCTCTTCCAACTATAATTGTTCTCCTACGTTGAAGTTTAGCGCTGATGGGACTGGGGATCTACTATATTTCTCAAAGCTATACTCCGACAAGGTACATTACGCTGACTAAACCGCTGTAAATAGTGTCAGACTCTTCTAGTGTTAGAAAATGCAAGGCATTCAGCAAGAGAGCTGGTCACTACTAAGTTATAAAAGCCGTTAGACTTAGCCGTACAGTTTTGCTAACACCGATGCATAGTTTATAAGTCGGTCCTGTTGAATATGGAAACAACAGCATTAGTAAAAAGAGAGGAAAATGTATACTCCCCTCTCTTCCCTCACCCCACTCCTGCGCCCTTGCTTTCTCATCGCAAAACTATGGATTTCTACCACGTTTTTTCCAATGCCAATCATCGCAGATAGGACCACTCTTACCTTTCCAACATCGTGGCTGCGCCACTGTAAAACACATCTGACAAGCTTAAAATAGATCCGTGTTAGCTCTCAACAGGCAGACAAAGACAAAACATTGCATTATAATCAAAGTAATGTCCCGCGGGGCGCTTTGTTCTCCAAACCAGTTCAAGGGCTGTCAAAGTAAATACTCTAATTTGTAGAGTGTTGTTGCCTTGTGCACGCTACATACCAAATGTTAAAATCATTTCTTTTTCGTTACCAATGAATATTTGTCATCCCATTAAGATCAGGAAACATCCCATGGAACAGGTCAAACAGTGCAAATACATGTGAATAATAAACCAGAAGGGAGGTATAAATCAAGATTTAGCTACTTGGATGGTGGCAGCTGATAAGTGGGTTCGTGCTATAAACAAAGAATACTTCAGTTGAAGTAAAAGTGAGTGTTGCTAGGTATGCATCCCAAGCGATGATAGCGACAACATCAGACGGCGTGTCTTGATGATGATAGCGACAACTTCAGACGGCGTGTCTTGATGATGATAGTGACAACTTCAGACGGCGTGTCTTGATGATGATAGTGACAACTTCAGACGGCGTGTCTTGATGATGATAGTGACAACTTCAGACGGCGTGTCTTGACGATGATAGTGACAACTTCAGACGGCGTGTCTTGATGATGATAGTGACAACTTCAGACGGCGTGTCTTGATGATGATAGTGACAACTTCAGACGGCGTGTCTTGATGATGATAGTGACAACTTCAGACGGCGTGTCTTGATGATGATAGTGACAACTTCAGACGGCGTGTCTTGATGATGATAGTGACAACTTCAGACGGCGTGTCTTGATGATGATAGTGACAACTTCAGACGGCGTGTCTTGATGATGTAAGTTGCGCTATATTTTGATGATAGTGAAGAGCAATAACTGCACTGATTATCAATCTCGCTCTCTCGTCTCGAGCTACCTTTGACTAGTGTCGAGACTCCTGGAGGGGACTCAGGATGCAGGCACTCTGGTTTTACCTGAGGTCTATTCAAACTTACGCGATTCGAACGTCAAACGTTTCTGTTTATCTTTTTGAGAGGAGAGTGACATACCTATCGACTACAGCGACTACACTGGCTAGCTATGATAAGTGCTAGCTATGATAAGTGCTAGCTATAACAAGTGATATCTATAACAAGTGCTAGCTATGACGTGTGGAAGAGAGTCATAGGCAATGAGTACAACCAACAACTACCAGCTACAAACAACATACATGAGATCGCAAAGAGGAGGGTGGGGTGGTGTTCCAAGTAACTATGTGAGACATGGTTTGCAATAATAGAGTAGAGTAGGATCTTGCAACCCAGTCTTTGCAGACTAGAGTGAAGAAATGTCAAATTTGGTGGATTGGTTATGCATGTAGAGTGAACGAAGATCGAGTGCTACGGTTGTAATGGGATGCAAAGACCTATGTTCCATATTTAAAAAAGTCAGCTAGGAGTGAGGTTTAACCAGATGCAGGTGAAATATATGGATGAAAATAACAAACTCTCATTAAATTTGTGCTCGTGGAAACATATTGCATGTTAGTAGTTGACCAATTGGATGGGGATCAACATTGATTTCAATTAATACATGCTTATGGTTGGAAAAACAATTCAGCGAGGAAAAAAACTGACATTCAAACCTCGCACATAAGATATGTGTAGGTAGGCATGTAGTCCGGTTAGGCTTCTCTTATTGGTTGCGACAACACTTGCATACACATATACACGCCCTCGGTTTTCATTTGTTCCTGGATCATAGAAACCAATGGAGTTCCTGACTAGCGTTTGCGTCTCCTCGCAAAGATGCTGTGACCCATGATCTAGACATTCTACAGTTTACCAAGCTGTAAAAGGATATATAACTTCAAGTAAATGTAAAGGTGGTCGTGAACAGTAAGAGATATCATTGTACTACTAAGGCACAATTATACGGTGGGGTGATCAGTCCATTGTATAGCTTCATGTTCCTTCCCGAGCTGCAAGTTGTGTACCCATTTAAAGCCGAGTCGGATGGAGCGTATCGGTAGCAGGAGTTAAGCCCCGTATCTTTGCCATGAAAAGCGGATGTTCTACCACTGTAATGATAGTAAAGTCCTATAAACAGCTTGGGCAGAAAAAAAGCAGCAGGAATGAACTTGTCCAACGCACAATATCACCGCGGTTTGTATTCCCATTTCTGATTGTCATCGGTACGATATATAGGGCTGAAGAAAAATAGACTGTTTGCCGTTGCAGTCGCCAAGCTTCTTCTGGCTATTTCTAAATTACTTCAGATATTTTAAACTTAAGCCTAACCGACGTTTTGAATGTTTGCCATGCTGGATATTAGAACACCGCTATCCAAACCGTCCCGCCATCGGGTACTCTGGGAACTGGTCATTCAACCTAAGAAAAAAGAACAATATTTGTTTTTAAAACATGATATTTATTATTAAAACATCAGGCTAATATATCATTCCTGACGAAGTGTGGAACCAGTGTTCTTTAGTCTTGAGAGCAATCATGTTGTTGTTGCTTAGATGTTTGCCTCACTAGTTTCTACTGGCGGAGGCGCGTCATTTTCCACCCCAGACCGTAGTCCATTGGGCGATATCAGGACGCATAAACCAGTGCTTGGATGCATGTGTGCGTCTGTATGTACCTATGCTAGGTTTGTCCGCCCTCAGAAGCTAGCCCAACCAAAGTGCAATGGAAGGGCCTCACCATGAGGTCGCGTGTGAAAGTTGTGCTAGAGTGTGACTGTTGGACAGAGTCAAATGAAACAGAGTGAGGTGAGAAGAGAGAGAAGTTGCCCCAAGGGTAGAAGAACTCATGAGTCCTGCAGAAAGTATCGAGAGCAATCATTTGAGCCAAACGATCTAACCAGTATGATACTGGTATGTTCTTTGGAGGAAGTTGTCAAAGACGATATCACTGTGTGGGCAGCGAGCCACGCGTATACATGTAACATATTCTAGGCACGGGAACCTAAAGGTATTATACTTGTTTCATATTATGTTTACTAGAACGATTTAGTTTTATGTAACAGACCCTTAACTTATTATCTAGTTTCATTCGCCGTATCACCTAATGACTATCTCCCATACCTTAATTATTTTCCCTGTATCTACATGAAAACAAATGAAGTACTGAAAACGGATGTTTCATTAAATAAAACGTGGTTAATCATTTATTGTAAAACTTAGCCCTACACATCATTTATCTTCGAATCTAACAATGACTAAATCCTTTTAACAAAGATCATCAATACTTAACTTGATGGAATATCCGGATCTATACTCAGTCATTTCACTGGTCCCGTATCCATATTCGCTGACAGTTGCAACTAATAGACTAAATTAACATATCACGTTCCGTGGTCCTTCATCGCTGGTGTGGCTTGCGTCTGACAGCCAGGCATCTCTCATACATCTATTATCAGCTGTGGAACCAAAGAGTTCTAAAACAACGTTATAAAGAGTGTTCCGTAGGATTTTAGAATACAACCTTCGTACTCTTGGGACGTGGTCCCTGATGTCCCTCTTTCACCGTACATACTCTTGGGACGTGGTCCCTGATGTCCCTTTTACACCTTACGTACTCTTTGGATGTGGGCCCTGATGTCTCTCTTACACCTTACGTACTCTTGGGACGTGGTCCATGCTGTCTCTCTTACACCTTACGTACTCTTGTGACGTGGTCCCTGATGTCCCTTTTCCACCTTACGTACATTTGGGATGTGGGCATTGATGTCTCTCTTACACCTTACGTACTCTTGGGACGTGGTCTCTGATGTCCCTTTTCCACCTTACGTACATTTGGGATGTGGGCATTGATGTCTCTCTTACACCTTACGTACTCTTGGGACGTGGTCCCTGATGTTTATCTTACACCGTACGTACTCTTGGGACGTGGTCTCTGATATTTATCTTACACCGTACGTACTCTTGGGACGTGGTCTCTGATGTTTATCTTACACCGTACGTACTCTTGGGACGTGGTCTCTGATGTTTATCTTACACCGTACGTACTCTTGGGATGTAGAACCTGGTGTCACACTTTACGTACTCTTAACATGACCAGTGTTTGAGGCCTGGGTCTACCCTTTTTCGTACAATCTGACATGGACAGGTTAGAGACAGTGTTTAGTGTCTTTGCCTACACCTTTTTCGTACAATCTGACATGGACAGTTTAGAGACAGTGTCTACTGTCTTTGCCTACACGTTTTTCGTACAATCTGACATGGACAGTTTAGAGACAGTGTCTACTGTCTTTGCCTACACGTTTTTCGTACAATCTTACATGGACAGATTCGACCTTTCTTTAAATGTCGCTCTTACACCTACCGGTTATTGCCATTATTAGCAGTAAATTAAGGGTAGCTGTCTGTGAAATCCACATCTGCGTTTGTACGACTTCTCCCACAGAACTTATCCCTTCTTCTGAGGCTAGTTCGCTGTCAATTCCATCAGGCAGTAATTTGCAATATCAACGAAACTCACAGGGGACAACCTCTCGGCCAGAACTTTCTGTACTGCCTCGTGTTACGGCTTTTATTGGCTTCTCATGATCCTCCTTAAACTCCTATGAAAATGGCCATATATCACGAGGTACTTCTGTTAGCACCCTGCTGACCAGCTCCTAGTTCGTGACACCGTTGGCTTGTACTGCATGTCTATATGTGAAGTTCTCATTTCTACAGCCGATAAAGTTTGAAAATTGGATATCTTGCCACATAAACCTAGGCAGCTCAACCCCTACCAATCTTATGTGGCATCTGGGCACTATCGCATGTCCGGTCCTAAGCCTCTACCATCTTCTCGGGACAACGTGTCACGAAATCATAGGTGGCTCAAACCCCCTACCAATGTAACTACCAGAAGTATAGAAACGATTCCATGTTAGACTGACGATCTAAGCTTAGACAATAACTTCCTGATCACAGCGAAAGTACATTCTTACCATCTAACTTTCAACTAACCGATTCTTAGAAGCATTTCTTGTTATATGTCCAAAATAATTTAATTATCGAACCCCGATTTAGGTAATTAATTATCTTTTCACCCCAGCTTATTAAATACCTCCAGGTTTGTTTTCAGCTCTTTCCAAGAAATGCGATCCAATCTATATACACACATTGTGAGTGTTTCAATAATCTTTTGCAACTTGCTATTCAGTGTCCATGTTTCTGCGTCGTAAAGTGGTGACAAGTATACATCACCTGACAATTCTCATTATCATGTTATGGTTTCTCTTTTTGATGTCAGAATGTGTCGCATGTTGCTGAATAGCCTTTTGAATTTTCTCTTTCTGTTCTATTATTCATATATACCTTATCCCGTTATTAAATGACCTAGAAATGAGAAACTGTGTATGTGTACCAGCAATTTATATTTTATTCTTATCTGTATACATGGTTCCTTGTCACTTTCCCAAGTATGATAGTCTTTGTTTTTTTTTATGTTCATGTTTAATCCAAACTTGACTTTTTTGGATATTGTTGTCACAAGTTCCTGTAATTCTTGTTCCCTTCTTGCCATCAAAACACACTGTATCATAAAAGATCTAAGGTGATTCAAGGACTCTCCTCCAGTGACAAATCCTGCCATCCCCGTTATCTGTTTGAATATTTGTTCTGTGTAGTTTTTTTTTTTTACATACAAGAAGATAATACACATCCTTGTCTCACTCTTCTTTTTACATCTATACTTGGAGAGCATAACGTTCCTGATTTTACTGTAGAAGTTTGTTCCCAGTAAAGATTATTATCAGTCTTAACACTTACACCTAATTCTTGGAGACATTTAATTAATTTCCCACGCTGAGCTCTGTCAAAAGCCTTCTGGTAGTCTATTGAGAAATATCAATTGAAATATGCAGTTTGTTATGTTTCTTTGTCAAAGTTTTAAAACTGAAAATTGCTTCTCTTTATTTTATTTTCGAAACGCAAATTGTTCTTCTGAAACGTTCTGTTCTACTTTTCGTCTTATTCTCTCGTGTGTAATCTTGGCAGTATTTTATTCATGTGGCTCATCAGACTGATTTTCTAAAGTCTGAAAATTCTGTTCCATCAGATTTTTTCGGTATCGGGTAAAACAAAAAACGTGCTTTCCTAATTCTAAACTACTGTTAGTTTTCTGTGGCCAAGTGCGTTCGTGGAAACTCGATCCTTGTGACTACTACCGCTAAATTCCACTTCTGACAAATAACTGAAACTGAGACTGTTTATATAAATTAGGTACTAATTTTAAACACGTAATGAAGTATTACTTATGTTTATAAACACATTCCAAAAAAAACAACATGAGAATGGCTTAGCTTCGTTCATTCTCAATCTCCCACTACCAAACACTGAAAGGGCTTAAGTAGCAGAATGTAGTCCAGAGAACGAAATACGTTGTGTCGTAGTTTACAGCTTAACTTCGATATTTGAACCTTTCGGTCCAACACATCCGACTTCAGCAATCATTTTTTGAGTACCGGGTTAGCATTCCCTCTTCGATCCCTTCTGCTTAGCCAGTCTTCCCTGCTGCAGCCTGTTATCCAGGATCACCACGTGGAGGTGTAGAAGAGTCTTGGCAGCTTTTATTCGCTAGCCCTGACGCTAGCAGTCAGCTATGAGTCGCTGACCACTGCAGCTCATGCGCTGCTCAGCATCTTGATCCCCATTATGAGAATAAATGCAACTAATCAGTCACAGTGTGTATTATTCTTAGATTTTGAACCAATACTATATAACACATTAAGTGATATAGCCAACGTTGACGGCACAGAAAGATATATCACAATAATAATACAAACGGCACAATCATATTGATTTCATTGCATTTTGGAACATATGAAAATCAAAATAAATTGAGTTCAACACAACATATTTACATTCAAAGTGAAATATGCTCAATTGTAGAGCTGTCGAACACGGAAAACAACAATAAGAACACAATACTTTCATATACGGGTGACGTAATATAATTGAAAGATTGATATTGTCTGAAAAGATTACTACTTCAAAGTGTGAATAGGAATAAAGTTTGATCAGTTTTAAAGAATTACGGAATAAATCAGTGATCCAATAATCAGACATGACTGAATTGTACAATAACGGAATATTAGGATGGCTTGTGCATTGTCTGATAGTTATGAACTGTATGTATAATAAGAACCATTCATGGAAGCAAAATAATTATCCTTCAATCCACAGGGGCACGGTAAAGATGTGTGTGTGCTTTCGTCATTGCTGTTCACCATTGACATGGACGATATAAAAACAGAAGCCAGCCACGTTACTACCCTATAAATGGATCCCAATGATTATTACAAAATGCTGCAAAAATCGCACTTAGGAAACTAGTGGAGAAAACAATCGAGTACGATAATTCACTACACTGTGTTTCGTAGACCAAGAGAAGACGTTCAATCGAGTCAATAGATACCAATTGTGGATAACATTAGAACGTTATCGAGTAAATAAACATCTGATTAACCTATGTAAGAGTCTTTAAGTAAATAGCCAATGTACAGTAAAATAAAACGTAGGATATTCCGACAAATGTCATATTATATTCGATGTACAGCAAGGTGGTGTACTATCGCCTTTACTGTTTTAACACATATTTGAAAACAACCTCAGGGATATTGAGCTTATCTTTGTTGATGACCAAGTAGAAACAGCAAACTCAGAAAAATAACTGCAGGAACATATCACAAATATTAATGAGGTATGTACGGATTATAGCATGACAATTAATATAGAGAAAAATATTAATGAGGTATGTACGGATTATAGCATGACAATTAATATAGAGAAAAATATTAATGAGGTATGTACGGATTATAGCATGACAATTAATATAGAGAAAAATCGACGTTATGACGATTGTAAGAACAGAATTAGACACAACAATATTCATACAAAACCAACAAGCAAAATAGATGAACAATTATCACGTATCTGGGTAACATAATCTCATTAGATGGTAAAGGAGACACGGAAGTTCAAAACACATGTAATAAAGCAAGCACAATAATTGGGAAATGTCCCCGATATTTCTATGTAAAAACGTGACAATGGATACACAAAGGAAGTTATACAACACATTTTTTCTTTTCTTTTACATTCTGCTATCAGTGATAGAATAGTTCAAAAATAAAATAAAGATAAAATAAACACCAAAACAACAGAGAATAAATGCTTGCGCAGAATGCTTGGAGGAGCAAGATTGGATAGATTCAGAAATCAAGAGATTAGGAAACAAAATATGTACAACAGCAGTGCTAGATCTCATCAAAAGACAGAAA
The DNA here is from genome assembly GCA_036924085.1 of Ariolimax columbianus. Classification (NCBI taxonomy): domain Eukaryota; kingdom Metazoa; phylum Mollusca; class Gastropoda; order Stylommatophora; family Arionidae; genus Ariolimax; species Ariolimax columbianus. The sequence continues at coordinate 21,113,443 of JAVGWX010000002.1, forward strand.
ACTAAATGGTTAAATCCCTTGCGCTGAATATATTTCTAGACAGAAAATACGAAGGATCGGCGTCTCGTGCGAATGCTGTCTGATCAACACCAGATCGCGCTTAGAACACAAGAAGTTCTTGCTGTATGACAGCAGAGAGACCGCTAGAGACATGGATAGATGACATAAATGTCCTTCAAGGAGTTTACAGAGAACCAAGCAACAAACTTGACCTAAAAAGAACGGCTTGAGCTCGCTTTCCCAAGTTGACGGACATATGACCTGATTAAGTCATTAATGTGAAACCAGACATACCAGCATATCAGTGAAACATGACATTAGGAGAATGCCCTGGCGTTGAATTTGACACACATTAAAGAAATCAGTTGATATCGTTACATGACATTCTCTGTTCTAGAATCCCAAAACAGGAAGATACAAGGCAACCCAAAACACGGGCAAGGACTAGACACACATAAATAAACAGGGCAGAGCTGGAACGGATGACACAGAAAAGACGAACGTGTCGTTGTATGCCCCCACAGGCCGCTCAATGCTTTGATTAATTGATTATGAAAATGTTTATTTTATTTACGATACATTGATATCGTGAAATCGTAAATAACACATTAGTCCGAGACTTGATCCAGTTTGTTGGGCGAAATTATTGCAATATTAAACGATAGCTGTATGAAGGCAACATACACGTTTTCGAAATTAACATCCATCAGCCTTGTTCTTAACTTACTCATCGTGTATTTCATATTTGATAAGAGTTGTTCGAACAAATACAATTTATTCCAATCGTGCTGTTCTACGTTACTACTCGTAGATTTATTTCAAAAATACTTCGGCCCGGAATATATTTTCTTCCCTCATTGCGGTCTAGTATACAGTTGTTTTGCACGAAACATGCTGGTACATATTATACAACAGTCGTTTGTTCTGTCCCAAGTCCAGAGAAAGTTAAGAGTTAAGTGTACTGTTCATTGTGTCATGTTGGGGGTCTGTTTTACAGATATTTCATAGAAACCCAGATAGGCCAGTCCATACTCGACAGGCTTCAAATGTATGAATATGTGGTTCTCACGTAGAACAATGACATCAGTTCAATTCCCTCTTAAATATGTCTTATTCATTATAGATAGCGGTCAATGTGACCAGAGGCAGAATGGGGAGTAACAGAGTGAACTGCCAGTCATGTTGTCAGAGGAGGTATATGGTCGGTCGCCCTATTCTGCAGAAATTGCAACTCAATAAATATTCACATGATATGGACGGTGCACATTTGGGAGATCTTAGTACATATATGTGTGTGCACGTGTGCGTATGTGTGTGTGTGTGTATATATATATATATATATATATATATATATATATATATTTGTGTATGTGGGTATGTGTGCGTGCATGCGTGCGTGAATGTGTGTGTGTGTGTATGTGTGTGTGTGTGCGTGTGTATGCACGTGTGAGTATTTCCTAAAGGCATGTGCATCATGAGGAATCGAAATGATATGACGATAATTAATACATTTATTTGTATTATTTTAAAAGAGCGGAGCACAATAAACAAAATAATAATAATAATATTAATAGTACGCTTAATCAACCAGGTTCCGTCGCGTTGAATAACTGTGTATATGAACAAGTCCGATGGCCGAGGTGGTTTGTAGATCTGTTGGAGATGGCGATCTGTTTCAGCCAGATATTGGGAGGGCGTCCGAGGGACCTCTCCAGGATGAACTTTGACTCTTCCCACCCCTCGCCCTCTCAGTCAGTCGGAGAAAATGGTGGGTGGGGACCTACTTGGGTAGACGGGTAGGTGATCGAAGAGGTAGATGCGACGCCGATCTTACGTTGATGCATAGCCTTCGAGATGAGTACACCAGACTACCTCACTGTTGGAAATCAGGTCCTGCAAGTGGATCTCGAAGATGCGTCTTAGGTTTCGCAGATGCAAGCTTAGAGGGATCCTACGATTTCTTCAGGAATTAAGGCAAGGCACTGGGGGAACAAAGGGAGAGGTTGGAAATGAGAGCTTTGATTGCGCGGTATATCAATCTCACGTTTTTGCGTCTCAGGGGTCCGTCTTAGCGTTGTCGTCATAAAAAATGCAGACATCCTTGAAGCTGAATTCGAAAGGTGTGAAGCACTCACTCCAGAATCTAAGAAACGAAGCCAGAAAAAGTCTAAAATAATCATAGAGATTCTAGGGATAATCTTGGAGGTTCTAGGGATAATTTTGGAGGTTCTAGGGATAACGAAGACACGTGAGAGGTCGGCAACATAACCTCACAATCAACTGTGTACATTGACTAACTTCCCCTGATCTAGGCACTACGCCATACATCATTCTTTCTGTACTGAGCCATGTGGATTGCCTTGTCACTGGCACTCAGCAGGTCATCCATGCTACAAGTCTCCGGGAGGTTTGGACAGATCCTCAGATGGTCTTGGTCTTGTGCTACTCCACATTCACATGTTTCATTATCCATGTATCCCCATCTTTTCAGGTTTTTCCTGCATCGTGATACACCAGTTCGAAGTCTATTTAGTGACTTTCATGTTGCGTAGAGCAGAACATGTCCAGATGTTGGTTCCTCCCGTAACTCGAGGGTACATATGTCAGCTGTTTTCAACTTTCGATGCGTTGATTTCCTGGACTAGTCTGTAGGGGCTGAGTTGACTCTAGGAAACTTTGTCTTGACTTCAGTCTTGCGCGCTGCACCTGATGTCCGAACATTGAGTTTTTTGGGCCATTGACCTATTTCTCTGACGCGACAGTTCTTCGTATCTCTGGTGGCGCTCTGCCGATTATGGGTTATATTTTTCAGTTTGTGTTGGTTTTAGGCATCCAGTAACTATACGACATGTCTCATTTATTGCTGTATCTATATGTTTGACATGTGCAGAGTTCTTCCAGATTAACGCTGTACATGAACTGGGCACACATGTTCACACAGATGGAACCGACACGTAAAACAAAAACAATGGTAAGCAGTGTAATCTACATCGCACTCTCCAATGGTTACATTGAAAACTACTCTATACCAACAGACAAGACATGTGCTAATTTTAGAGATGAAGCAACAACTGTACAAGTAGCTGCTGAGATTGTTATAAGCCAATACACAACTACAGGACCGTTTATTCCATCTCATGACTCAAACAAGGTTGACTTTCACTCGAACAAAATAAAACATCGGGTTGCTAACCCACAAAACAGAACGTCCTACAGTGGATTTCCGCACACTGTGGTAAATTTGGAATCGAGAAGGCAGATGAGCTTGCAAAAGCCTGAACACAGACTCGCCATCCACAAAGCTATAAAAAAAAAGCAAAGGCACCCATCTAACGATCCATGAAAACGAAATGGAGAGACTAGCACAAAGAATACAAGTAAGAAAACGGCATCATATACATACTTGGAATAAATGGACAGACGAAGATCTTCAGACTCAGAACGGTCCACGCGCTTGGCTGATAAGCTGCCATCTGAGGGACTACGGCCGAACGCCTCTAAGCCAGAATCCCGCCCTAAATCTCAGCACCGCTGTGATGGAAGGCTACGACATGGCTGGGGCTTGCGTCTCAGCCCAGCCCGGTCGAGCCGCAGAATGCACCTGGTAAAATGCACTCCTGCCTAGCTCTTTGCCTCTGTCTGCTATCAGTCATCCCAATGGACGCAGAAGAGATGCAGTCCAGCGGACATTGCACCTCCTGCCCTATTGTGACAACCTCCCGGATGGCGGGGAATGCTGGCGTACCATCACTGCAGATGAGCCAAGAAAACAAAGGGAGCAAAGAGATACCTCACTCACATGCATATGCTACGTTTCTGACAGGACGTGACGATCCTGGGACAAAGTCACACTGGACTGCCTCTCTTGCGGGATAGTACAAATTAGTACATAGTCCATCATATCATTGACAAACCCTATAGACACGAGTGGGGAAGACTCGATAGTCCTGCAAGACAACTTCCTAAGAGAGACAACTCTGACCAAAAACAACTGCTGCCTTGCAGTTAGGCTGGGGATAGCCAAAGGCTAAGGAGGGCAACCCTACCGAAATGCCTGTTGAAATCGGATGCACTGAGCCACAGGCTGACAAAATAAAACAGTGCAACGTAAATTTCGCTGTAAACAGAGTACGATGAAGAAGAAGACTCAGAACAGGAAATTGTAAACTCAAAACTCACCTACACAGAATGGGTCTTAAAGACACCGCCAGGTGCGATTGGGGAGCATTACTGAGCAGTAGAAATGTAGAACGCATTCTACAGTACCTTGTAAAGAGAAACGAACAAGGGAATGAAAAAACACATTGAATAATTACAATTTGTCTAAGCTACATTATTACTGCACATGTATGCAATTGTGAACAAACAATAGTTCCTTGTTTCAAACATAGAAAGTATAGTAATGTCCAGAATATATTTTGTGTGAAATATCAGAGCATCATTCATAATAATATAACCCATAGTCTGATCTTTTTCACATCTTTATAAATATGACGAGTGTTTTATCTGATAAATAACTCTGAATCCTTCTTAATTGCAGTTTTAATTTAGAAAAAAATATAGTGGCGTAAAATGCAAATAATTCGTTCAAGTTATATTCATTATTGAATGCTTTTATGAAAATGTAAAACAATTAATCAAATTACAATTATTAGATTCGTACTTTGTCCATATGCAAATGAAATATAAGGGTCCGTAATATACATTTTATATTGACAAAGAACATCTGATAGGTGACACATGTATGGCCCTATTTAATAACATTGTTCACATATTTTATATCCTTAATACAGTGAACACATTTTCAGACATATCAATGTATAATGGACGCATACGATCATTAGTTTTGGTATAAGTCCGATGTATGTGCAGAAAGAATTTTATATTTTTTTGCAGTAGCATATTGGAAACCAATTCTTCAGAAAAAATAAGATCACTATTTCAAAAATGTTTATGCCTAATGGTAAATATAAATACATTCTTCAGAAAAATAACTAATTTACATATGCCTGTGCATTGTCTCTAATGTTATTCCATTACACTGTATTGTATACATATAAATACATGTCCACATACACAAAACAAAGCTAGCGTACGAAGAAGAAGATATTGTGACCCAGCCAACTCAACCGACGTTTGTGTATCATTTGCAATATTTGTCTTTGTACGCCCACATCATGGAGTACATTGTCATTGGATCTTCTTTCTGTTCAACTCACTCTTTCCATTCTATGGTAGCACCACATTTCAAACACTTCCAAGCTTTTTTAATCCTTCTTTTCCAAAGTCCACGTTTCAGCCTCATACAGTGCAATTGGCTATATATGAACGTCGATTATTCTTTCCCTCAGTTCTATCCTTATATTCTTTGATGTTAACATTTTCTGTTTTTTCTCTGAAGCCCGTTTTTGCCATTGCAATCCTTGTCTTAATTTATGTCTCAATGCGGGCATCTTCTGTTATGGTTTGCCCAAATATGTAAACCTCTGTATTTCTTTGATTATTTCTCCATCAATGTATATATTTATTTTGCTTAGATATTACTAAAGTCTTTGTTTTCTATGTGTTTATTTTCAACATTTTTGGCAGTGCTATTAATTTTATCAAGCAGCATTTTCAACGTTGATAATGATCCTCCCGCTATCGTTTGGTCATCGGCAAAATTGATAGGATTAACTTTCATACCATTAACTTTGACATCCATATTATAACTCCGCATAACCTTGGTTATCATCATCTCAGAATATGCGTTGTATAGACTCGGTGAAATGAAGCAGTCCTGTCGTACCCCTTGTTTGAGGATCTGGCTATGTGGACCTCTGAAAAGAATGTCACCATAGCAAGTAATCGGATGCAGCATGCCCTAACATCACTGGAGGAGTGGGCGAACTCATAGCTGGTCAAAATATATGAGGACAAAACAGCATGTACGATATTCTCGCTTTCAAACAAACCCCAAAATACCAAAATAAGTCTTAACGGCAAATATCTGGGAGTAACATTTGATCAGCACATGACATGGAAAAGTCAGATCGAGAGAAACCGAATGAGAGCCAGTGAAAGAATGGCAATCCTGAGGAAACTTGCTGGCACAAGCTGGGGAGCAGACGAAAGTATACTAAAGAAACTGTACACTGGAAGAGCGAGACCAGTTCTCGAGTATGGCATTGTGGCATGGACATCAGCAGCAAAGGCGAAAGCAAACTACTAAACCAAGCCATGAGAGTTATAACAGGAGGCATGAAGTCAACGCCAATTGTAGAGCTGGAAAAGATTACAAATCTGCAATCCATGACCGACAGAAGAGACTGCAAAGCCCAGCAGCAAGCAGAAAAACTCAGACCACTGACTGACCATCCAATGCATAAGAGACTAAATAATTTTGGAAATGGGATACTAAGCGAAGAAACTTTGCAGAAATAGCCAAAGCAAAGATAAACGAAGACCCTATGAATGCATTAACAAAACACCAAAGCCCATCCCTACTGTACGCAAACCTACCTGGAGGCAGCATGTATTTCAGAGGTGGTAGAAAATATACCAGGTATTGGAAAAAAGAACAGCCAGACTGAAAAAGAAAGAAGAGATATAATCCTGAGGTACATAACGAAAAACTACCCAAGCATGGACTGGACCCATGCATACACCGACGGCTCTGTAACAAACACAACACAGAACGGAGGGGCAGGGGTATTCCTGAGCCTACCAAATCGTAGGAAAACAACACTATCAGTAGCAACTGGAAAATACTCCAGCAATTTCAGAGCGGAGGCACTGAGGGCGGCAGTAGAAGAAATTGTGACATGCAAAAGAAATGAAAGCCATATAGTCCTGCTTACAGATGCCCTGGTCGTAGTCACAGCACTAAAAAGCCAGAAACATACTGAACTTATTGATTTAACAGCAGTACTCTGTCAACTATGCCTGCAGTCCGCACCATAAACAGTATTGGTACAGTGGGTTCCATCACACTGTAACATCCAAGGCATCGAGGAGGCAGACAGACTGGCAAAAGAAGGTGCAAGACTACCACAACCAGATACTAGTGTGAGATACGAAGAGTCAAAAAGGCTTATTAGAGCTAGATACATGACCAAATGGGAAACAGAACATACTGGCTACACAAACAACGATGCCTATTACCAGTTGAACAGAAGAGAGCAGATCGTGGTCTTCAGACTTCGCACTGGCCACAATTGACTGAGGTACCACCTATTCAATAAATTGAAGATAGGTGGCACTGACGAATGCTCGTGCGGTACTGGGAAAATGACCGCTGAACATCTGCTGCAAAACTGCCCGTTGCCTGGAAGGTCGCAGTGAGCTGGTATCCACCGGGCTACGCGTTTTTTGAAGCACTGGCATAAGCGTTCGAGCGAGTATGTCAGAGCACCGAGTTCATTTTTGTGCTGGTTCTTGAGCGCATTTAACACTGATAGGTCAGTCATCATGTAGCATGTCCTTTGTAGAACGTCGCTCCCATCACAGTCTGTCTGAAAGAAACTCGTTCCCTTGCCAAAACTCCAGCTTCCACCACTGTCATACTCAGGCACTCCTGGATATCTTTGTGCTATCGTCTTCTTGGTCTACCCCTTTCTCTTTTGCCTGGCACCATACCTTCCATCACCGTTCTCTAAAGACCGTTGTGTCTCTTGATGTGACCAAAGTATTTGCATTTTCTAGCCAAAATGGAATTGATAAACCAGTTCTGCTCTATGCTCAACTCTTGCCGAATGTCTACATTTGTTTTTTTCTCTGTCCAGGGTAATTCTGAGGATCTTTCTGTAACATTTTGACTCGAAGGATTCGATTCTTTGTCTAGATATTTTGGTAATCGTCCATGCTTCACAGCCATAAGCTGCCACAGGAAAAACACAGGCTCTCAAGACTTTTACTTTTATCATTTTGTTGGTGCCCTGCCATAATTTCTTCAGGCTGTTCAGTCTCTGCATTGCCATAGCTAGTCTTCTTCTGATTTCTTTCGAGCAGTCACCATTTTTGTCGATTCTGGAGCCCAGATATTCAAAATGTGTAACCTGATCTATTTCCTCACCACCCACTGTAAATGTATGCTGACATTGTGTTTTATCGGTGGTCATTATCTTTGTTTTGTTTATGTTTATGAACAGATTTTGATCTTTACTATGTCCATTAACGGCTGAAAGTAGCTGCTCTAGCCCTTCCGCACTTCTTGATAGTATCACTGTGTCATCTGCATATCGTAACTCTGGAATCTCGTACCCCATAATCGTAAATGGGTCGAAACTTTCAATGTTCTCATCTTCTCGCACATTTCTCATTATACATTCCGCATATATGTTTTACAGATAAGGTGAGAGTATACATCCCTGTCGGACTCCCTTTTGTACTGCAAACCAATCTGATGTTTGCCCAGATACTCGGACAGCGGCTTGTTGATTTGGTATAATGTTTCAATGAGATGGACTATTTGCAAAGGAAACCCCATTTCCTTCATGATTCTCCACAGATTTTGATGTTTTACCGTGTCGAAGGCCTTAGTGTAATCAATGAAACATGTGTACAGGTCTACATTAAACTCTCTACATTTTTCATAGATATTCCTTAAATTGAATATGTGGTCCCGGATCCCTCTGTCTTTCCTAAAACCTGCCTGGACTACGTGAATTTCAGATTCAAAGCTTTTCTCTATCCTTCTTAATAGGATTCGCAGGAGTATCTTGCTAGCATGGCTGATCAGTGCGATAGTTCGGTAGTTCGTGCACAGCTTCAGGTTGCCTTTTTTGGGGAGGGGAATATAAATTGATTTCTTCCATGCTTCTGGCCACTCTGCACTGTGCCACATCTGTTTACACAGCTTGTGGTAGACTCGAGCACATGCCTCTCCTCCTGCTTGTATTAGCTCTGCTGGGATATCATCGCATCCTGGGGACTTTCCCTTTTTCAGGCTTTTAATTGCACAGCGTACTTCTTCCAATGTAATGACCACTTGCTTTTCTGCCTGCTCAGTATGGTCTATAACGGTTTCAACTGTTTGTCTCACTGGTTTCAGCACTGAAGTTGCTGCAGCGTATCCGAGTGGCAAATGCTGCTGAGTATACTTTGCTTTTTAGTTTTATAGTGATGCCTCCTTCCCCGTTTCCAATGGCATGTTTGGCTGAGCCATCCGTTTAGGGGTGTGTCCAGGCTGTCGGTTGAAATTGTTGGTTTTTGTAATTTGTAACTATGTTTTTTTTTCTGTTCCTCTGTTTCAACTTTTTGTCTGATGTTGGGGATATTGCATATAAGATCAGGGAAGGGACTTCCTTTCCAGAGGCAGCGGATGGAGCATGCCGGTATTGGTTTTAGTGTTTCGTGTAAAAATGCAATATTGTTTTTAATCGTTCTTCTGCTAGACTGTACAACTTTTTATCATAAGCCTGCCGCGTCCTAGCCCATTTAGTCTATTGTGCATCGGGTGGTCCATTATTCTTTTGAATTGTTCCGCTTGCTGTAGGATTCTGCAGCCTCGGCGGCCTTTAATTGGCCGTAGTCCAGTCATAGCTTCCAACTTTTTTATTTAGGTGGACTTCAGGGCCCCTTTTATGATGCGACATGCTTGATTCTGGGTGCGCCCTATATTGTCAAAAGTTTGATTTAGAGGTCGTGGACCAAGCTGTAATGCCGTATAGAAAACTGGTCTCACTCTGTTTGTGTATAATTTCTTTAGTGTGTTTCCGTCAGCACCCCAAGCAGTACCAGAAAGTTTCTTCATGATGGACGTAGCCTCGCCCTCAGCTGGGTCTTTAAAAATTGCGTTTTTCATGTGAGACATCGGTCTAAGGAAACTCCTAAGAAGGTTGGAGCCGTATCTAGCTTTATCTCTTTTCCATTTCGTTGGAGTTTTACTTGCTGCCGTATGTTTGACAGGAAGAAGATGGTATGTGTCGTTTTTTGTTCATTTATTTTTAGTAACCAGGTCTTGTAACACCTTTCGAGAGCTGCCACTAAGCCTTGCATTCGTGTGCCGGCTGTGGTGATGAGTTTATCAGTAGTCCACATGACCAGGTCATCAGCGTAGAGAGAATAGTGGGTACTTTTGTGGAGGTTGTTGGCGATGTTTTTATGTAAATAAGGAAGAGTGTAGAGGAGCGGACACCACCCTAGGAAACACCTTGTTCCATGGTCTCCTTTTTACTGGTATGCCCTTAGCCCTATATTCTTGCTGTTCTGTTTGATGCCACTATACCTGCCCAACATTTGTCAAGCCAGCCAATCATGTGGCGTCCAACAGTACTTTCTTATCTACGCGGTATCAACGAAATCATTGAAACAAGTTCCACGCTTGATGACGGTGCCGCGGCAATGCGATTCAAAGTGTTATACAGCAATTTAACTGTTATTCGTGTCATATATAGGATATGTTACTGATGAGGAAAACAAATAAGACCACTACATAATACAGTGCATGTCGTAAGAAGCGACTAAGCAGATTTATGTATGCGATTTGTAGCTTCATTTTGAATAATGCAGTATCACTGAAATGTCCTCTACAAAAGCACACCCCAACTTTGACCTAGACTTTGTGTAAGGCGGGCGGTTAACTAAAATGCTGGCCCCAGTTTCAACTGCACCGACAAATCTTCCACTATGCGTGACACAGATGAGTCATGGAATACATTATCCTTTAAAGTTTGATATGAACATTCAATGCAGAACGTGCTAGGCCGCCATACAATTCAAACAGATAAGGTGAGCTGGTCTAATAGAAACACATAACCATGACAAATATCGAATTTAACTTTTCAAATATTATTTTTTTTTAAGAGTTCTTAATCACACGAGGACTGTCCTAGTCATATGGACGACTACATATACTGATGATGATGATGACAGTGATAATGTTGATGATTATGACCATATTGCAGATCGTTTCTGATACAGTCAGAAAATGAAGACTTGAAAATCTGGAATAAATTATGATTATATCATGGTGACGTCATAGCCAATAGATTCAGTTCTTATAAAAACCCTCTTGATAATCCAGACTGCACGACATTCTTTCACATAGCTCTAGCAATGTCCTCCATCTGGCACAACGACTGGAACTTTTGACGTTTCCTTCCGGCTTCCGTCTAGACCGGCCTCTCAGAACATCGGCTTTTGTTCCGGATCTCAAGATGGCGTCCCATTTAGTGTTATCTTTCCGATTGGCATTACTCTCTGCAGGCCTGGAATATCTTAAGTCCTTGTTGCGTCCTAGAGCAAGACACCTTTTAGTCTAACGGCTGTCACGTTTATGTCTTAATTAGTTCCGTCTTGAAGACACTGTGCATACTCTATTGTGTTCTAGTTTCCTTATACACGTTAATGAATTCGTTCACAAAGCAGAATATTGTTAAAAGAACTAGCAAGTGTCTCTCAGGATTGTGCAAGATTCTTGATTAGGATAGTGGTGCATCCATGCTGCTATTTAAAACTTTCTTTCAGTAGTAAATTGTGTTTGAACTATAATTTTCATTTGCTTTCCATATCGATTTCACTAGGACATCTGGTACTAAAGATTAGTCTGTCTTGAGTATTCTGTATCGAAATATTGGATGTATTATATATTTATTAACGATTATGGTGCGCCTAAGAAATTTGGCTAATAAATGAAAGGATGCAAGCGAGTATTAAGTCCTTTAAAATACGTGTGCATATATATATATATATATATATATATATATATATATATGTGTGTGTGTGTGTGTATACATACATATATATATATATATATATATATATATATATATATATATATATATATATATATATATACATACATACATTCATTCCAGCGCCCTAAACAATATCCCCAAACACGGCATAGTAATAACAATGGGCGACTTCAATGCCAAGCTAGGTAACAACAATGTCATTTAGGCAATGATGGTTTAGGAGAAATGAATGAGAATGGTGAACGACTATTATGATTCTGTGAAGTTCCACATGGTATTGTAGCAGATACCGTATTTCCACATTTCCACAAGATAACAAGAAATTCTCCTGATGGTAAAACAAAAAATCAGATAGATCATTTTTCAATCCACACAAAATTCCGTTCATCAATTCAGGATGTAAGATCGTATCGCGGCTCAGACATTGGCGGTGACCACAATCTTTGCATAACATAATTCAAGATTAAACTGAAAAAATATTTACCAGCTGAAAAACAAGAAGAAAATGATGAACAGAAACTGATATTAACAGAAATCCGAACAGAATACATTGTCAAGATACATCGGCATATTGAGTCAGTACCAACATTAACAAAAAAAAACAACTATTGGCACGATTGATAACAAATGGGAAAAGTTTAGTACTACATTGAAAGACGCAGATGTAACGACAGCTGGATACTCCAAACACAAAATGAAACGTGGCTGAATGATGACACATGGGGTAACATTCAAGAAAAAAAGACAGCAAAATTAAACCTCCTTGCAGGTACAAAACCTATTGCATATGAGAATTGTACGATGGCGTACGACTCACTTAATAAAATGGTTAAATATAACGCTCGTAAAGACAAGAAACTGTTCTTCAATGAACTGACCGCAACAGTTAAAAGTGCAGCAAAAGTTGGCAACAGCAGATAGCTTCATCATATCACAAGACAGTTATGCTATAAACCACCTACTACAAATCAATCAGAGATAACCATGGCAACCTTCTTGCTACAGAAAAGAACATATGAAATGATGGGCAGAACATTTTACAGAGATATTGAATAGACCACATCCCACAACAACACCTAATTTTGAAAACGAAACAGACATGCCCCTCTTTCCAGTGTCATGTGCAGAATTTACACTCGCAGAAATCAAAAGAGCCATCCACAAACTAAGGAATCGCAAGGCAGCAGGGGATAATGAGATAACTGGTGAAATGTTAATAGCCGCAGATGATACCACCCTCACTCATCTCCTATCCATCATAAATGTTGTGTGGAAAGAGAAAAAACAACCCCAACCGTGGAAATATGGTATTATTTAAAAAATACCAAAGAGGAGACTTATCTTGTAACAAGTGGCGTGGCTTAACATTCCTGTCAGTGCATGGGAAAGTACTCTGCAGCATGATATTAGAAAGACTCAGGGAACAGGTAGATGTCATCATAAGAGAAGAGCAGGCTGGCTTTAGACCAACGCGTTCTTGCATTGATCAAAAGTTCACACTCAGAACTATCATAGAAGAATCAGTAGAAATGCAATCCCCACTAAGCATCAACTTATTTGACTTCCAGAAGGCCGTTGACAGTATACACCGTCCACTATTATTAACTATTCTGAAGACCTATGGCTTACCCTCAAAATATACAAATATTATCAAGGCCTTATATGATAATTCACGATGCTGTATTCGAACAACCGAAGGCAACACTGAATTGTTTAACATAAAAACAGGAGTAAAGCAGGGTTGTATTTTATCACCTCTACTATTTGGCATATCTATATATTAGATTATCAAACACTATGCCGATGATAACCATTTAGACATAGAAGGTACAGATAACAAGACATTAGAAGATCTTAATTTTGCGGACAACCTAGTTCTACTAAATACCACTAATGAAAAAACACAACAAAATATGGATAGACTATGCCAATTGTCTGAACAGATAGGACTTCAAGTAAACGCCTTAAAGACACAAATCGTGGCTTCCACAACCACAACGGTTGATATCAAGCTACAGGGTAAATCTCTATAAAATGTCCAGCACTATACATATATTGGAAGCAAAATGACACAAGATAGAGATACCACGAAATAAATTTCCATTACAGCTGCTTTGACCTCGTTCGCCTCTAATCACTCAACCAACATCTGAAAATCAACGGCACTAAGAGAACATGCAAAGCTCAGACTATTTAACTCAATCGTAATATTAGTCTTGACATATGGTTGTGAAAGCTGGAAGACAACAAAAGCGCTGGAAAACAAACTAAATATATTTCTTCTTCTTCTTCTTCTTCTTCTTCTTCTTCTTCGTACGCTGTCAGACGTAAACCTGAATTTTTTCGAAAAAAGGCTGTCGACACTGCCATAGAGCTTGTCTAGTGTTGCCACTGGTGATGGCCACGTGTGCTTTCTCTGATCCTCGTATGTCGGGCAGTTTTGCAGCAAATGTTCAGCGGTAATTTTCCCGGTACCACACTATATATATATATATATATATATATATATATATATAATGACAAGAATGGCGATTGCGCGAAAGAAATCAAAAGAAGAATAACTATGGCAATGTAGAGACTGAACGGCCTGAAGAAATTATGGCACAGCATCAACAAAACGACAAATGTAATAGACGATTACCAAAACTTCTTGACAAAGAATCGAATCCTTCGAGTCAAAATGTTACAGAAAGATCCTCAGAATACCCTGGATGGAGAAAAAATAATAATGTAGACATTCGGCAAGTGTTGAGCATAGAGGTGAACTAGTTCATCAATTTCAGTATGGCCAGAAAATGTAATTACTTTGGTCACATCAAAAGACACTACGGTTTTGAGAGAACAGTGAGGGAAGGTATGGTGCCGGGAACATAGGCAGAAGTAGACAAAGAAGAGGATGTCCATGATATCCATGAATGCCTTGGTATGACTGTGGCAGCGGCTGGAGTTTTGGCAAGGGAAAGAGTTTCTTTCAGACATACTGTGATGGGAGCGACGTTCTATAAAGGACCTGCTATATGAAGACATATATATCTGTATAAAGGGGAAATGTGTCTGCTCTTAATTTTAATAATTTAATACAGCGGGCAACATACATATAACATATATTTTTTATTAATATGTTTAAACGAGGGTGCTCAAAATAACACGGATAAAGAAGAAAATTGAAAAGTGCAGAAATCCTACATGAGCTGAGGAAAGAACAAAACAACATATAAACAACAAGACGTCCAGAAAACTAACAAAATTTGGCCATAGCAAACGTCACAGTGGTCTAGAATTAACGATACTGGAAGGTATGGTATCTGATAAAAGAGGTAGCAAGAAAGAGGCAGAGACGGGAGAACTGGGATCAAGCATCGTACAAATCAGCTGTCATGAGAGCGACGTTCTACAAAGTATTTGCTAGATGATGATGATGATGTTGATGAAGGTGATATCGAAAGAAAGCAGCGAGTCGCCAAGCGGTGTTGATACTAGTCTGTTAGCATAACAGCACAGGTTCAAAAATACCTCCCACCTTATATGTTATTTTATTTTCCAACAAGGGTGAAATAAAAATCTAGCCTTCACATTTCGCAACATTGCATAAGCATAGAACCTTAATTCCCGAGACCTAAAATATGCCCTTCCTTATTTTTTCCCTCGATGAATTCCAAAAGTGTGAACAAAACTCAAAATACAATTTCTATTTGTAAATTTTTGTGAGAAAAGAGCTATTAGTGATGATGAACACCCAACCAGATGTGTTAGAAAAAACACGGAAGCTAATATGGGTCGACAACACATGAGAACAAGCAGATGATTATAATAAAAACGTTGTTGGTCTAAATGCCATTGGCATGAGATGCTACTTTCCGTTTTCATGCACTGTCTTCAGCACAAAGCATATGTGATCACAATGTGTGTACATACGTTAACAGTTTCAATCACAAACGTCGCCAACGAGATGGTACAGTCGCTTAGAGTTAAAACTGTATAATATCTCATGTTTCACATTGTTATCTCTTACTATTACAGTAAAATACCCATTTTCAGTTCGGTATACTTGAACATTGAATGCTATGTGCATTCCGTTTTATTGTATGCAGTAGATACCTGGAACCTGACAAAGGAAATGGAATAGCGGGTTGAGGCCTTTGAAATATGTGGGTATTCAGAAGACTTAAACGAGTTTTTTTGAAAATTTAGGAAAACCAATAATGAGGTTCTGGAACAACTCCAGTTGGAACATATACTTCTGAAGGAAATAACGAGTAACAACAATATATATACATTTATGTATTCATCATATCAAGCGCCATGGCAATTAGCTGATGGTTATTTGGGAAGGAAGAGTAGAGGGCAAGAGAGCAAAAGGGCGACAGAGCTACAGATGGACAGACAACATCAATATGAGGTCGTGAAACAGTTGGACTGCGTGTACCAGCCTGGAGCGGGACAGAGATAGATGGAGATCGATTACCGTCAATCTCCGTTGCGGAGACGGTACATGATGATGATACTGGAACAACACATGTCGAGCTTCCTTACACTTTTAGTTTTAATTAATGAGAATCAAGAACTATTTGTTTTATCGGACTCTAACACACAGATTACGTGTTACAGATCGATTTACTGGGGCATGCACGACGCCGTTACGTACCCTATCAATCTTTCCAGGAGAAAGAAGTAAGATTATTAACAAATATACAGCGATTCACTTAGTAATAACTTTACTGGGTAGTCTGAAATTGCACTACCGGCAAGAGAACCACTACCCACCATATCGGTTACACCTCGGAATGTAAGAAAAATCACTGCAACTTCCTACCAAAGACACATCGAAAGTTAACCCAATTTAGTCTGTGTAACTTCGAAAAATACCAACACCAACAACAACCGGGTAAAATACAACACTAACAATGTCGGAAATACTCGTACCTCAGTTTTACACAAGGACAGAAAATGACATGTATCGATGTTTCGATTTAAACCGGCCTTCTTCAAAAACTGGACAATTCAAAACGCAAAAAAAACCAATCAGTTAAATTAACATTTGTATTAGTGTAACGAAAACTGTAAGGTACCGCTGCTACCTTCCGGGTCATCGTGTAGTGAGATAGATGTAAGCATTCCAAACACAATGGCACACGTTTGCAATGAACCCGATTATTTTTAAGAATCGGAGTATGGAATGAACACACTGGAACAGGTATGGACATTGATTATTCCATCATACTGCCCATACCTTTTACTTGTTTGGAAACATTTGTTTACAGACGGCTCAAACACAGAGAATCAAGATAAGGTTAGAGAATAAATGTGTCCCCAAAAAGAAACACAGACACACGTATCCGTATCAATGAGCGTGTAACCAGTCCTTCTAACTTTATCTGGCAACATTTGCTTTTGTTCATGCTGCTTCTATTGGGAGGTACAATATTCTTGAATGCCACATTTGCGCTGATGAGAAATACCTATGCATTTTATCTTTAACTGTTATAGATCCATCATTTTATTGGACTTCCTCTTGCACATAAATGCTGTTGTATGGTGTCGCAAAACGTCTATATTTAGACGCACTACTCTTTTATGTCCAAAACATTGAATTATCTGCTCCTTTATGTACATTGTAATGTTTTAGAAATATGTTTGATTTTGGAGTGTCTATCTATGTCTCTTATAGTGATCCTGGTTGTTTATCGCAATCACGTAATTCAAAGTGCGTATTTTTCCTCGTTTCTTGGCTACTGGCCATTACTGATACTACTAATTGGGAGCTTATATGTGCAATCTCGACCATTTGAATGTTACCGACATCAGAAATTTGAACGTTGCAGTATTTGTGGCAGCTCATACGTCATGACATGTGTTTCTGAGTTCATGTTTCTACTGCCATGTCTATTCTGCTGTCGTATGTGCCCATTGTTCACAAACAACATGTACACATATGTTCTTAAAACGTACAGAAGGTTCGATTCCAGATTCTACGTTTGGATATGAGATACAGGGACTTTCATTACATTACGTGTCTAGATTTATCATTTGGAGTTACTATATAACTCTTCTCTGCTTTAATTTTCGGAACTGGTCTTGTCCTTATCCATGTCCCCAGAAAAACCTGTCATCCTGCTATATTATTGTTGTATCTGATGTTTATTTCTTTATTTTTATTTTTTTAACACTAGCAATTGTATCCACGCTGGTCGGGTGTTTGACCTCTGTGAGAGGTAGATGTCCATGAACTTCAGAGTTGTCTATCCTAAATTGATATGTTAAACGCAGCGTAAATCATCCTCTAGATGTGTCAGCCGGCCTATTTTTGTTTTTCTTATACTAAAAGACTTTCAAGAAACTACGAGATAATCCACGTAAGTGTTAATTAATTACCAAATGGTGTGGCTATATAAATTAGTGTATGTCAAGCTATTGAACTTCCTAGGCCAGACACGTTTCTTAACCATTCAATACATTGTAAAAAGTCATAATTCCACTGGTTGTCATTTGGAGTGGACTTCAGCATTATCACGTACAATCGCTGCTAAAAGAGTAACGCGACATATTCTTGTCTTATCCCAGAACAAATGTAAAATGTAAAGGTTGTAACACTGATGTTCCGGCTTACGTTGACGTGACTGCGTGGCTCTGTGATAGATAGCAGTGCTGTAGTAAGTTCAAATAGTGTCTGTATACGACATGCTCCCCAAACAATCAACTGTGATTGATTTCTTGGTGACGGAGGAAGAAGGGGTAGTGAACGTTCACAAACATGGAAGTTATGAATAGATAGGAGTACCGTTGGGCGCTTGGTTAAAAGAGTTAAAGTCTCAGGAAGTCGAGAGACGGAGCTGCACATGTTTGGCTGCGGTCTGGGTATTCTTCAACAGACAAACAGTAAAAATTGTATGACTCCCTTTATTATGCTCACGGCATCACAAGTCGACGATAGACTCTACAGATTTTAGTGGGCAATGAAAGTGCAATTTAAATTTGATGCGATTCTGAATATTCCACGATTTGCAACAGAGGGATTCCTGGAGATCATAACCGCTCACAGACATCAAAGGAACATGCCTACTTGAATAGAAGACGAAACGGTACAATATAGCAATGCATGCTATTGTTTCGCGCTAGCATAAAGCTGTAGAAGTGGATACACATTGTGTGAAAATATAGAATGTGTTTTTGAAACATTCAGTTGCACTATGCACATATTTCTTGAACTGCGGAGAAATCGTTTCAGATCCAAAAAAAATTGCCCTGCATACCTTTCTGAGAAACCTTCCTAGTTATTGTTTGTTTTGAGCAAACCATTGTTTAGAAAAATACATTCAAAATAATCTAACATGCCAACTTTTTCTGTTGATGAGGTTATCTTTCTTAAGTAACATGTGTTGTACCAGGTGCATCCGAGGAGGCATATAATACATTCCGTCGACACTGTTTCCGGAGAATCATGAACATTATGAGCATTACAATACAAAAAACAAACAAAACCAAAAGCAAAACAAACGTCCAAGTTCTGAAAACGCATAACTGCCGTCCACTTTGGGAATATTAATCAGTACTGATTTAGATGGAGCATATCAGCAGAATGAATATTAATTGCATGCCTGAACAGGTGTTTTATGGTGAGATTTGCATTGGGAAAAGATCAAAAGACACGCCTAGCACATATGCTGAAATATATAGAAAAATGTAAGGTCACGAAGAAAGCCTTTTTTATTGCCTCTGCCGATCTGGAATTGACTACTGCACACTACGACGCATGGCAGTCATAAATTCGAAATTCGCAAAGAATGTTAGAGGTTGGAAGAAACTCTGGGGAAAACAAATAACAGAACCGGGGCAAAGATTGATACTGTCGTTGATCTAATCATGTATTCCAAAAACAGCGTCTGGCAGACTAAAAAGATCACTAGTATGCACCAAAAGTTACTTTTTATACGTCAAGTGTGTTGTACCAGTCGTTTTAAGTCCCTGTTGATGTTTTTGTGTTATGCCATCCCTATAATTATCCGCGCTGCTTGTAACTATAATTTCTGGTTAATATTCAACATAACGATATGTGCACAATAATCACTATCATTTAATAACACCACATCTAATGTATTATCCCGAGTGATACCGGTGCCTGAAAGGGGAGCGACGAATACTAGCACTATTACCTGATAATGCATATCGTAAAAGGCTACTATGGAAAGTAGAAGGTATGGATAGCTACCATGTCCTGCAGACATGTCCAAAATCTTCATAAGTTATGGACAGGCCTACATTTGATGACATCGTGCGTATTTGTTGAATGCATATGCCCCACAGCAAGTTGGTGAGCTTCTGATTGATGACCGCATCTAGACTGTAGACCCTCAAAAACAGGTGCCCCTGTCCCATAATCATAATTCGTCTGTAATAGTACAGGACACACGATTATACGTCTCGAAAAGTGAGGAATATGTTTGAGGGATTTCTACAGAAGACGTGGGTATGCCAGAAACAAGAATTGAACCAATATCATACCATACCGAGTGCAAATTAGGTGCCTTGCAATGTCGTTTAACAGCTCATAACACTGTATATTCAAAAATTTACCCGAACTAGAAGAATGATTAGCGTAGTCTACTTTTCATGAAAGAAAGATACATAATCAATACACAGTATTTGAAATAGGAATATCGTATTAACATACACGTTTAACATAGACAATATACAGGCAAAGATATGGTAGTACGCCATGAAGAAACGTAACACTATAATCAGACATCCATTTGTCAGCACATAGTAGTTTAGAATGAATACAATGCAACTGCTGTTGGAAATAGCTGAAGATCACGATCAACAAAGCAATCTTCAGAGTGTAACAAGCAAAGCTAACCGTTGTACGTACCAGTGAGGGAACAATGGATTCGTGGAAAGATATTTTTATTTCTTCCACAAATGAGCGAAACTTGTCTCGTTTGAAGTAAGACACATATATACCTATTCATCTCCACTTTAACCTCCTAATGTTGATCTGTGTCGATTTGTGACGTGTTCTTTCGAGAAGCCTCCTTTGAATACAAGTGACTAAATGGAGACATTTTTTTTTCCAGATCTATTTATGAATGTATATTGAATTACGTACATTGGGGAACATGTTTTAACGGAAAACCAGAAGCCGGTAATGAGTAGAACACCCATTATCTATTATTTTGCTGCGCATTAATAAGAAGATGTAGTTACATGGCTCAATGAAGACCATGTGGCTGACATAATACAATCTTACAACACAGACTCACAACGACTGATGCAAGACATTTAACTTAAGAAAGGCCATTTCAGCTACGTACAGCGCTTAATTACACAATTGGCTAACGCATAACTAAGTGCATGGTGCTGACAAAGACCACCTTAAATCACGCTAGCGTGATACACCTGAAAGACGGCTGCGCTACAGTAGCGTGACCAAAGAGGTGATGATTGACACTACGATCTCCTTAGTGGTAGATTGTCAAAGGAGCGCCCCATTGCACTGCAATCAGGAGGACTAGTGCCGAATTTCTTCAATACATTCTGGGAAATAAGAAGAGCCACTACCAACAAGTATTACAATATACATTTCGTAGAGAGTAAATAACAAAGAGTGCAAAAAGATATTCTTTCTTTGTCCATGGAACGATATTTGTCACTAAACATTTTGATTATCTCCGGAAAGCTGCGGGATTTACAAATATTCGGCCCTTTTATTAGATTTAAAAATTCTGATATTGTTTTGAGGGTGGAAAAGCGGGGTCGGCTTTATTCTGTCAAAGAAGACAGCACCTTCACTACTCGGTTACAATCCAGTCAACGACCGCATAATTGTAATCAGACTAAAGAAAAAGACTAGAAATTTAACAATAATTCAAGTGTATGCACCAACATCAGCAGTAGACGATTGTGAAATGGATGATTTTTATAACACCTTGCAAGAAGCGATGGAAAAAGTTGAAAAAAGAAACATCTTGGTCATCATTGGAGATTTCAATGCGAAAGTCGGAGAGGAAAGAGCCGAAGAGGAGAGAAGTGTTCGAGGACCTTTTGGTTTGGGACACAGAAATGAGCGAGGAGAAAGACTGGTTGAATTCTGCACGGAAAACAACCTCTCCATTGCCAACACCTTCTTCAAACAACATCCACGAAGACTGTACACGTGGACCTCCCCGGATGGCAACAGCAGAAACAAAATAGACTACATCCTAGTGCAACAAAGATGGAGATCAAATGTGCTGGCGACAAAAAACACTGCCAGGAGCAGACTGCGATACGGACCACGAATTACTGTTTGCAGTTTTCCAAACAAGACTACGCAGGATCTACAAAGGTTGCCAGCCAATACGCTTCGATGTATAAGCAATACCTACTGAATACAACATCAAAGTAGAAAACAAATTTGAGGCGTTGCTTGCTATACAGGAAGAGATGACATCTGAGGAGTTGACATCGTACGCAAGGGAGATTTTGATCTCGACAGCAAAAGAAATTATTCCAAAGACACAGAGCTATAGAACAGACGAAACACAGAAACTCATTGCAGAAAGGCAACAATTAAAACAAATGGGAAGTAAGGGGACCAACACAGAAAATAAAAACTGCGCAAGAAAAGTTAGAAGAGAAATAAGAAAAGATAAAAGAAGATACATAGTAGAAACATGTAAGAATATAGAAAACCTACAACAACAAGGCAGAGAAAGAGATGCATTCAAAGCAATAAGAACACTAACAAGGGAATTTCGTCCGGTTCCACATGTCATAAATGACAAAGAGAATAACACATTAACAGAAACCAAAGACATACTGAAAAGATGGAGAGAGTACTGCAGAGCTTTGTATGGAGATAGCACAAAGCGCTCAGTTACAATCCTACCAAAGGATGAGAAAGAACCTGAACCAACATTTTAAGAAGTACGCTCTGCAATTAAAAGCCTGAAAAAGGGAAAGTCCCCAGGATACGATGATATCCCAGCAGAGCTAAAATAATCAGGAGGAGAGGCATGTGCTCAAGTCTATCACAAGCTGTGTAAATAGATATGGCACAGTGCAGAGTGGCCAGAAGCATGGAAGAAATCAATTTATATTCCCCTCCCCAAAAAAGGCAATCTGAAGCTGTGCACGAACTACCGAACTATCGCACTGATCAGCCATGCTAGCAAGATACTTTTGCGAATCCTATTAAGAAGGATAGAGAAAAAGTTTGAATCTGAAATTCACGTAGTCCAGGCAGGTTTTATGAAAGACAGAGGGATCCGGGACCACATATTCAATTTAAGGAAAATCTATGAAAAATTTAGAGAGTTGAATGTAGACCTGTACACGTGTTTCATTGATTACACTAAGGCCTTCGACACGGTAAAACATCAAAATCTATGGAGAATCATGAAGGAAATGGGATTTCCTTTGCATATAGTCCATCTCATTGAAACATTATACCAAGATCAACAAGCCAACAACCTCCACAAAAGTACCCACTATTCTCTCTACGCTGATGACCTGGTCATGTGGACTACTGATAAACTCATCACCACAGCCGGCACACGAATGCAAGGCTTACTGGCAGCTCTCGTAAGGTGTTACAAGACCTGGTTACTAAAAATAAATGAACAAAAAACGACACATACCATCTTCTTCCTGTCAAACATACGGCAGCAAGTAAAACTCCAACGAAATGGAAAAGAGATAAGGCTAGATACGGCTCCAACCTTCTTAGGAGTTTCCTTAGACCGATGTCTCACATGAAAAACGCAATTTTTAAAGACCCAGCTGAGGGCGAGGCTACGTCCATCATGAAGAAACTTTCTGGTACTGCTTGGGGTGCTGACGGAAACACACTAAAGAAATTATACACAAACAGAGTGAGACCAGTTTTGGAATACGGCATTACAGCTTGGTCCACGACATCTAAATCAGACTTTTGACAATATAATAGGGCGCACCCAGAATCAAGCATGTCGCATCATAAAAGGGGCCCTGAAGTCCACCTAAATAAAAAAGCTGGAAGCTATGACTGGACTACGGCCAATTAAAGGCCGCCGAGGCTGCAGAATCCTACTGCAAGCGGAACAATTCAAAAGAATAATGGACCACCCGATGCACAATAGACTAAATGGGCTGGGACGCGGCAGGCTTATGCTAAAAAGTTGTACAGTCTAGCAGAAGAACGATTAAAAACAATATTGCATTTTTACACGAAACACTAAAACCAATACCGGCATGCTCCATCCGCTGCCTCTAGAAGGAAGTCCCTTCCCTGATCTTATATGCAATATCCCCAACATCAGACAAAAAGTTGAAACAGAGGAACAGAAAAAAAAACATAGTTACAAATTACATCAACCAACAATTTCAACCGACAGCCTGGCCACACGCCTAAATGGATGGCATGCCATTGGAAACGGGGAAGGAGGCATCACTATAAAACTAAAAAGCAAAGTATACTCAGCAGCATTTGCCACTGGGATACGCTGCAGCAACTTCAGTGCTGAAACCAGTGAGACAAGCAGTTGAAACCGTTATAGACCATACTGAGCAGGCAGAAAAGCAAGTGGTCATTACATTGGAAGAAGTACGCTGTGCAATTAAAAGCCTGAAAAAGGGAAAGTCCCCAGGATGCGATGATATCCCAGCAGAGCTAATACAAGCAGGAGGAGAGGCATGTGCTCGAGTCTACCACAAGCTGTGTAAACAGATATGGCACAGTGCACAGTGGCCAGAAGCATGGAAGAAATCAATTTATATTCCCCTCCCCAAAAAAGGCAACCTGAAGCTGTGCACGAACTACCGAACTATCGAACTGATCAGCCATGCTAGCAAGATACTCCTGCGAATCCTATTAAGAAGGATAGAGAAAAGGTTTGAATCTGAAATTCACGTAGTCCAGGCAGGTTTTAGGAAAGACAGAGGGACCCGGGACCACATATTCAATTTAAGGAATATCTATGAAAAATGTAGAGAGTTTAATGTAGACATGTACACATGTTTCATTGATTACACTAAGGCCTTCGACACGGTAAAACATCAAAATCTGTGGAGAATCATGAAGGAAATGGGGTTTCCTTTGCATATAGTCCATCTCATTGAAACATTATACCAAGATCAACAAGCCGCTGTCCGAGTATCTGGGCAAACATCAGATTGGTTTTCAGTACAAAAGGGAGTCCGACAGGGATGTATACTCTCACCTTATCTGTACAACATATATGCGGAATGTATAATGAGAAATGTGCGAGAAGATGAGAACATTAAAAGTTTTGACCCATTTACGATTGGGGTGTACGAGATTTCAGAGTTACAATATGCAGATGACACAGTGATACTATCAAGAAGTGCGGAAGGGCTAGAGCAGCTACTTTCAGCCGTTAATGGACATAGTAAAGATCAAAATCTGTTCATAAACATAAACAAAACAAAGATAATGACCACCGATAAAACACAATGTCAGCATACATTTACAGTGGGTGGTGAGGAAATAGATCAGGTTACACATTTTGAATATCTGGGCTCCAGAATCGACAAAAATGGTGACTGCTCGAAAGAAATCAGAAGAAGACTATCTATGGCAATGCAGAGACTGAACAGCCTGAAGAAATTATGGCAGGGCACCAACAAAACGATAAAAGTAAAAGTCTTGAGAGCCTGTGTTTTTCCTGTGGCAGCTTGTGGCTGTGAAGCATGGACGATTATCAAAACTTCTAGGCAAAGAATCGAATCCTTCGAGTCAAAATGTTACAGAAAGATCCTCAGAATACCCTGGACAGAGAAAAGAACAAATGTAGACATTCGGCAAGAGTTGAGCATAGAGCAGAACTGGTTTATCAATTCCATTTTGGCTAGAAAATGCAAATACTTTGGTCACATCAAGAGACACAATGGTCTTGAGAGGACGGTGATGGAAGGTATGGTGCCAGACAAAAGAGGAAGGGGTAGACCAAGAAGACGATGGCACCAAGATATCCAGGAGTGCCTGAGTATGACAGTGGCGGAAGCTGGAGTTTTGGCAAGGGAACGAGTTTCTTTCAGACAGACTGTGATGGGAGCGACGTTCTACAAAGGACATGCTACATGTTTTTTGATATTGTTTTGACACTGTGCCCAGAAAATTTCTCTGGAAATACTAAAAGTACTAAGTAGTCATCAACAATCATAATAACCTGGTATATCCAACACTATCACATAACATTCATATGCATCATTGAAAAACAACGTTCACAGTTCTGTATGATCCGCGCTTTAACATTGCAACAAATACAGATTCTTACTTGAAGTATAAAACTGGCATTCTTCTGGAGAAAAAATATGTGGATTAATAAAGAAACCACCAACAATAGGTTACAAAGAACCATTTCCAAATTCATATATCAGAACCTGAAGTTTTGCATTTCTCTCTTGCAAAACTTCAGGTTATGATATATGACACTAGGAAATGGTTCTTTGTAACATATTCGATAGGTGGTATCACATATTACTATATAGAAATATATTCATTTCTCAAGAAGAATGCCAGTTTTATCCTTCAAGTAAGACATTGTATTATGTTAGCAACTTGAAATTTTTAGAAGGTATAATATGTGATGTAACTAGAATACAAAGCAAATAGGCGAGGAATATTTCAAACTGGAATAGATACAACATAAATTTTACCATTGTCTTAGAATGACATCTTGACATGAGAAAAAATACAACGTTATGATTGATAGCTAAACTATTTTCGAGAAGATATGTAAGGGGAGAAAACTGTAATACTTTACGGGGAACAATAACCAGATTCACTAATGATGAACTTGCGATTCTTCTCAAACGAGAAAATCCTATTACCTGAAGGTTAAAAGTGAAATTATTCTGGAGGTTACGGTATGAATAACACAAATAAATAAGATTGCTTCACACGTGTATAAGATTGTAGATTAGAGTTTCCCATATGTGGTGTGTACAATGGGTGACAATAATGTTGAATGCATACAACAAACAACATCGATAACAGAATGACATTACAAAAATTACGTTACTATTTTGTAATTACTAAATTTCCTTTTCCAGCGTCTCTTTGTTTTCGTTAGTTTTTTTTAACTTTATTTTGTGTATGGTTTTCTTTTTAAAATCGTCTTTTTTACAAATTACTTGTTTATTCTCCATTGGGTGGGGTGGGGGGGGGGGGTGGCGGAGGTCCTGAGTCGTCCCCTTCATTCTGGTCGTGTTTAATTTGTTTTTATAGTGTGTCTTAATTTTACTTTCTTTATTAGACTTATTATCCGATAAGCTCTCTGTTTTTACCTTCTTCCTTTGACTTTAAATGTGCTTCTTTTGTCAAGTATAAAACAAGCCTTTGTCTCAAGGTAGGTAAGACCAGAGTACCCACATTCAGAATTACTTTCAGTCGTCTTCACTGGTCCAAGGCAGTTCGGGACCAGAGAGTGAGGTTAATGACCAGCGCAGTTTCATCTTCACTGCAATTCAGATACAGCGGAGTTACATCATGAAGACAAAACCATTTGATGATGTCGCTTCCATCGCCTGCGATGGGCAACTACTTTCTTCTTATCCACCAACAGCTACCTTCCTTTACTGTGCTTTGTCATTCTTCACCTTCTTCTTAGGCTTCTTCTTTCTCTTCTTTTTCTGATTCTTCTTTTTCATATTTTTTTTTCCTCGACAACTACTACTATTCCGAATTGTTATACTTCTTCTTCGTCTTTATCTTTCCATTCATTCTTCGTCTTCACGCTCGTCATCAGACCTCGATTTTAATTTTTCCAACGAAGGCAACAGTTGACTTGAAGCTCCGTGCACTTCTGTACACCTTTTCGCGAAATAATACTGGCTGTTGCCAAATGCTACTTCATTTATGGGTATACGGTGGACAGGACTGCAAAATGTGTTCTGCTGTGCTGTAGGTGCAACGGTCCTGAGTGTCAATCTTGATTTTGTATACATGATATATCAGTCTGTTGTTTCTTGTGCGTAGCCGAATAATGATCAACCGATCTCGCCTGGCGAGTTGGTGGTAAGTTGTCTATGTTTCCAGTATGGTCTTTGTTCCATATTGCTGTTTCTGTACATGACAATGATTACTGCTTTTGACTCATCGCATGTGGTTGCTGTATCACTCTTCTGCGGTGTTTCTCCCTCTCTTGCGATTATGTCTGTCTACTCGCTCCCTGTTATGTTGCACCGGGTCAATATCCAATGGACTGATTTTTGTAAGCACTGTGACAGGCGTTCCGGTGAGCTTCCATTCTTTTTAATATTATCTTAATATGTCAAAATATATTAATGACTAATTACTAACCTGGTGATTTGAAATATTTTTTAAAACTCAGTATTCCAGTTAATGTGCCTTCATTGTTCCTCATATCTTCGGCACCGTCATAGTAGTTGTTCAGCAGCCAGTCATTTCAACCCTACCACAGCTACACACAACGGCGATTCCTATCTCTTTTTTCCCCTAAAAGATTGATGACAATCCGCCGTTTCCCATTCGAAGTATACATATTTTATCAGAAATATCATCACAGATAATGCATGCTGAAAGTTGAATATAAAATAGGTTTGAGTGTAGCACGGCATATATTAGGTCCATAGGGTGTCGTTGTGTCTTACAGACCAGGGAAGGTGTTATCTTTTAACGGCATCGGAAATGACCTTTCATGTGAATAAATAATAACATATTTTTTTGGATCACCAGATCGATGTACTAGTTATAGTGCTTGTCCATCCAAGCACATAGACCGGGTTTGCGCAATTTATGTATGTATGTCTGCGTGTATGTGTGTATGTGTGAACAAAGTGAATTAAAAAAGAATCTGACCTTTGGGCCAGACAAATGCGCAAACTCACCTGGAGGTTTGAAACCCTAATCCGCTTCAACGTACTCTCACTGGAACTCCACACACTTCTTCCAGAGCTCCGCCATTGTTGGAAACATTTCAGGAAGACCTGGCGATCCAGATGAATGTTATGTTTGGCCAAGAATGTCTGATTCTGGATACGAAGACGAAGAAGAAGAAGGATGCAAAAAATGGGCTGGTCTAAATGAATCTGCCAAAGTTCCCGTTGTACACAGGTCGAATAATATAACGATGGCGATGGATGATATCCAGGTAGTGTGCTTTGGTAACGTTTGACCTTATGGAGCGCACTCTTGATGCACAACCCCACGGGAGTCACAGAAAACGGTTAACGTGACTTTGACATAACTGCCGACCTGCCTTGCTTTTTTATGCCTCAGGGTGATGATTGTTTCCATTGTGACGACTGTAGCTTGGTTTCTGGGTCGTACCAATAAACCCACGACTCATCATTAGTGATCACAGTGTACAGGAAGTCGGCTGAAGGTTAGCGCAGTTCATCACGTCCTGTGAGACTTCCAGACGAAGTTACTTCTGCTCTATTATTAGCAGGTTAAGCACGAATTTCCCGGACACTCTCGAATCATTGCTAGACGAGTTGTCAGTGAGCTGGAAAACACAGGTCAATCTCCAGACACCCTAGACGCATACATACCTGGAAGAGACACGACCACCAATACAGCTGTCTTGGCATACGACATATATGAGGGCTTTCAGACAAAACAGGAAACAGTCGTCGCGACAATCGACCTGGAAGATGCCAATAGGGTCAACTACGGCAAGCTAATCGACCTATTAGTAGATATCAATATTGACATCCGGATAGTCTGTTGGATTGCAACGGTCCTTATGTCAAGATGCATTGCTCTAAAGTACCGTCCCTGGACGTCAGAGATCAGAACAATAGCGCTCGGACTGCCTCAAGGCGTTCCCCTGTCTCCTGTACTTTTTAATGTGTACACTTCCAAAATTTCACAAATGGGGGAGACTAGGCCTGGTAGGATCCTCACATATGGGGACGACATCCTGCTATACTATCACGGCAAAGAAAGGACTGAAATTGTCGCGGTTGTGTGGAGCAATCTGGGGAAACTATCTGAATGGTGTACCGACTACAACGCCGAAATCAATCCATCTAAGGCCAAGATTATCTAGCTCTCCTTAAACAATAATTTGGGCTCAGATACACTACCAGGGGACACCTGCATGGGCACCCACATTGAAAGAGGACATTGCATGAAATACCTGTGTATCACATTCCAATGAAGTCTCTATTTCAATAGACATCTTGACAATGGGATTCTGAAGGCAAAGAAAGCTGTCAATGTAATCAAAGTCGTGTCGGCCACAGACATGCAACAATGGACTCTTATCCTGTTGATGCAATCACTGGTTTTGTCTGTCCTGGACTATGGTCTTGGATTACTCACGCTCTCGCAGACACAGATAGATAGATTGCAGATAATCCAGAACGAGGCCACGAGAGCAGTTCTGGTATGCAATTGATATACTCCAATTGCTGTCATGATATTCCTGCTTAATTTACCAAGTATCAAGGTGCGACATCAAGTAGCGAAGGTAAAGGCGTACGCCAACGTTGCCAACACCGAACATCACCAATTGCACCAAGACTTGGATACACCTCAGACGCATTAAGCGAGGAAAGTCGTGGATGACGACAGAGAAGACTCCCTGATGAAGGTCTGTACATTGGAAAAAATAAGAAATGGTAGCGAATGGGTAGAAGTGGGCAACGAGAGCCCCCTGACAAGGGTGGTGATACAACTAAGCAGTGAGTGTCGCGAGTGGGGCGGTACTAGTACAAAAGATTCAATACAGGAAATGAACCAGCAACACTCAGATAAGCTATGGCTTACTATACTGAAGTCTCTAAAACTTCTTTATTGTGCAGCTCAGTTTTCTGAAGGACATCCTTTCTCTTCTTTAATGCAATATCACACGCTTTTTTATGTCGCTCCTTAATTGTGTCCTTCTAATTGTAACGACTTCTTTCGCCACAACGATAGCTCTGCGCAATTGTTTTCATAAACATTGTTATACCATGCAATATTTCATAATGTATGTATCTTATCTTATTTAGTAATGATCTGCTAACCCATAAATTGTCCATGTTTTCCTTAACTGCTTTAAATATATATGGTGGCCCACCGGGGCCTTTGTGTATGACAAGAACAAGAACATCACCACTGCCCCACAGAGAATATGTAGTAAGACGCGACTGTGTCACGTGGCATAACACCGGCCATGGTCGAGTGGTTTGTTTAGAACAGCATAGATGGAGCCTAACAGGCTGCGGGTCTACTTTGCTCTAGTGTTTGAGTCTATTAAGATGGATTTGCATATCGGCTAACCACCCTTTGCGGCACTTGTCCCAACGCAGCGGAGTAATAAGCTTCTTAAGCCTAACCCGCTAAGCAGGAAATCCTCCTTCCGGCTACATCCAGATGATACCAGAGCTGGGACTTGCACAGGGGCATTCGCCCCTGTAGAAGTACAAGTCGACTAAGAACTAAGAACTATATATATATATATAGCATCCTCATCCTCATGTAGCATGCCCTTTTTAGAACGTCGCTTCCATCAGCCTGTCAGAAAGAAATTCGTTCCCTTGCCAAAACTCCAGCCACCGCCCCAGTCATACCTGGCCTTCCTGGATATCTTGGTGCCATTGTCTTCTTTATATATATTTGTAACTATGTTCATATATTTCTTATTAGCAGGGCACGATACTCTCTTCCAACTGTGTATTACTCGTTTCTACGCTGTAGGGAAATTAAAGATGCGAATACCAGTTTGTTTATTTGCAGCTTGGACTTCGGTTCCACGCTCAAATCTCGTTAGGACACACTTGGGAGGCTACAGTGATACTATCATGTTCTCCCAATGGGAATTGGCAACACATTTGATCTTTATTTGGAGACACATGTCTAACTCCACATGGAGACTGCAGGGTAACCGACCTTTATTCCTTAGTCATGCACATCCTCTCTACGGCAAACAGCTAAATGCAAAAGCCGTAAATTATCATCATCATCTAGTGTCATATCACCAGCGTACGTGTTCATATAGCTCTACAGCCTAAGGTTACATTTTCCAGAGCCGCCTCACGTTGCCTTTCATTGTCTCTTTACAAGCAATGTCGTTTCATGTTTGAACAATGTGCCGCAAACGGTCTCAAAATATAGAATTACAAAGTTGATCCACATTCGTACGAAACATGTGGAGGTAAGAATAGAACCACTGCAGGCGTCCATGCATTTTGCAATAGACGACGTGGCATTGGTTGGTGAAACAAATTGTCACATAACCGCATCTACAAGAAAGAATAATGGCTTTGACTGAAAAAGCTTACTGCAACAAAGCATACTGTAGTGCTGACCACGTGCTCCCACATAAACGAACAATTAGTATATGATAAATACGTTGTCAAAGAAAAGGAGAAAACATTTATAAAACTTCGAGACCATTCGATGTAATGAAAGTATTTTTACACTGACAATAATCACACAACACGTATTTTACGAACTAGACAAATGTAACGAACAGAAGACTGATAGTAAATTAATAAGTAGCCCGAAATCTATTCACAAACCTCCAAGTAACGAAAGTGTCCTCCCACACGTGAGAGATGATGGATTCAGTCAAACGGACGAAGGTGTCCCTCAACAAGTGAGAGATGATGGATTCAGTCAGACGGACGAAAGTATCCCTCCACAAGTGTGAGATGATAGATTCAATCAGACGGACGAAGGTGTCCCCCCACACGTTAGAGATGATGGATTCAGTCAGACGGACGGTGTCCCCCTGCAAGTGAGAGATGATGGATTCAGTCAGATGGACGAAGGTGTCCCTCCACAAGTGAGAGATAGATTCAGTCAGACGGATGAAAGTGTCCCC
Organism: Ariolimax columbianus; assembly: GCA_036924085.1. Lineage (NCBI taxonomy): Eukaryota > Metazoa > Mollusca > Gastropoda > Stylommatophora > Arionidae > Ariolimax > Ariolimax columbianus. Next base: position 21,145,877 of record JAVGWX010000002.1, read on the forward strand.
CCACAAGTCAGAGATGATGGATTCAGTCAGATGGACGAAGGTGTCCCCCCACAAGTGAGAGATGATGGATTCAGTCAGACGGACGAAGGTGCCCCACCACAAGTCAGAGACGATGGATTCAGTCAGACGGACGAAGGTGTCCCCCCCCCCCCCCCCAAGTGAGAGATGATGGATTCAGTCAGACGGACGAAGGTGTCCCCCCCACAAGTGAGAGATGATGGATTCAGTCAGACGGACGAAGGTGTCCCCCCCCCTCCCCCACAAGTGAGAGATGATGGATTCAGTCAGACGGACGAAGGTGTCCCCCCACAAGTGAGAGATGATGGATTCAGTCAGACGGACGAAGGTGTCCCTCCACAAGTGAGAGATGATGGATTCAGTCAGACGGACGAAGGTGTAATCCTGCAAGTCAGAGACGATGGATTCAGTCAGACGAACGAAGGTGTCCCCCCCCCCCCCACCCACAAGTGAGAGATGATGGATTCAGTCAGACGGACGAATTTTTCCCCCCACAACTGAGAGATGATGGATTCAGTCAGACGGACGAAAGTGTCCCTCCACAAGTGAGAGATGATGGATTCAGTCAGATGATTTTTTTTTTTTAAAAGCAGTACATTTGGTCACGCTTTTCGCCATCATGATTTGCAACGAAGGAATATAGGTCTAGTTGCATCCAGGTTTATTTATATATTTCTATCTTTATTCTTATATCAGACATAACCGTTGGGATCAAAGTGTTCTTTTCTCTTAAAGATTCGGCTTCACTGCACTAGGGGATACTCACATATTCACAGTTTCTCTCAGGTTATATCATAGGGTGTAGATGCTGGTGGCTCCTGTCGTTCGCTGATTGCACACACTCGGGATTCATCCTCTCATTCGTCCCACTGCACTTGATCATTGTTTGAGAAATATGTCCTGAACTTTGTGAATTCACAGCATCATGATGTATCTGCCTGGCTCCCTTCGGAACATATGGAAGTGCCCATATGCTCTCAATTTGTGTCTATACTGTGCTGTCATATTGCGTTTCACTCGCGTGACTCCGACTGAACTATTTTCCTCTTCCACCGTTGATTAACAGTTGTTACTCGGCCTTCCTAGTCGACTCTTCCTATGTGGATTCTAATTCAGCGCATATCTGTTTGTACTATCCTTCTTCCGTTTTATGATGCGCCCCTATACATCGCCACATGTTCTTTAAAATGTATGAATATATTAATTGTAGTCGGATTCTTTGCCACAGTTATGTGTTTGTCGTTACAATGGTCATCTAATGTGATGTATGCAAGGAAGACATTTCTTGATGAATGTCAGCTATAAAGCAGGATCAACTTTAAACAGCATACTATTACTCGTATTTTCCATGGAGCATGCCATCTGGGTCCATTTTTGGACAAACAAAACAAAGTAAATCTAATCTAGTTAATCCAAATGTTAAAATTTTGGCTTTTTCATACGTCTTCGTCATATGACTTCTCAGATATGCAACTCGTTTGACATCTACAATTATAAGTCCATTAATATGTATGCCGGTATCTTTGCTTATTCTCATTTATTTGTTTTGTCCACTCTGATTTTAAATCCTAGTTTTGCTACTTAAGATGTTTGTTTGCCTATCTTACCTGATATGTCGTGCCGCGTTTGTAACAGCATACATTCATATCTAAATCTGGCTTTTGTAAAAGCATGCACTCATATGTAAATCTGTCTTTTGTAAAAGCATGCATTCATATCTAAATATGTTTGTAACAGCATAAATTCATATGTAAACCTGGCTTTTGTAACAGCATGCATTCATATCTAAATCTCGAAGAGGAAACTGCTATCGGTCCTGAACCAAAGCTGGAAAAGGGGAATTGTACCCCAGGCATGGAAAGACGCAGTACTTGTACCAGTACCAAAAACAGGAAAGGACAAAACAGATCCAAATGGATACAGGCCTATCAGCCTACTGAGCTGTGTTGGCAAGCTGATGGAACGTATGATAAATACCAGACTGATGTGGCATCTGGAAGAAAAACGAATACTAATTCCACAGAAAGCCGGCCTTAGACAGCACAGATCCACTGATGACCAGGTCATCCTCATAGCCCAGGAAATAGAAGATGCCTACCAGGCACAGAAACACACAGTAGCGGTGTGGGTGGACCTAGAAAAGGCATTTGACAAAGTCTGGAAAGATGGACTTAGAGTCAAGCTAAGAAGAAGTGATGTTTGTGGGAAAATGTACAAGTGGATCAACCACTACCTCAAAAACAGAACGGCCAGAGTCCAAGTAAAAGGGCAGAGGAGCAAAAAGGTGACACTTGAGCAGGGAGTACCCCAAGGGGGAGTACTGTCACCCACACTCTTCCTGGTGTATATAAACGACATTACAGAGAATATACCCAGAAGAGTCCATAGCTCAATGTTTGCAGACGATCTGGCTATGTGGACCACCTGAAAAGAATCTCACCATAGCAAGAAATCGGTTGCAGCAGGCCCTAACATCGCTGGAAGAGTGGGCAAACTCATGGCTGGTCAACAAAAACGAGGAGAAAACCACATGCACAATATTCTCGTTTTCAATCAAAGCCCAAAATACCAAATTAAGTTTAAATGGCAAATTCCTGCAGCCAAACGACAACCCAAACTATCTGTGAGTCACATTTGATCGGCGCATGACATGGAAAAGTCAGATCGAGAGAAACCGAATGAGAGCCAGAGAAAGAATGGCAATCATGAGGAAACTTTCTGGCACAAGCTGGGGAGCAGACGAAAGCATACTAAAGAAACTGTACACTGGAAGAGTGAGACCAGTTCTCGGGTATGGCATTGCGGCATGGACAACAGCAGCAAAGGCGAACTTCGATAAAGTTAACAAACTCCAAAACCAAGCAATGAGAGTTATAACAGGAGGCATGAAGTCAACGCCAATTATAGAACTTAAAAAGATTACAAAACTGAAATCCATGACCGATAGAAGAGACTGCAGAGCCCAGCTGCAGTCAGAGAAACTCCGAAGACTGACTGACCATCCAATGCACCAGAGACTAAACTATTTGGGAAATGGGAAACTAAAGCGGAGAAACTTTGCAGAAATAGCCAAAGCAAAGATGCACGAAGATCCCATAAACGCACTAACAACACCAAAACCCATCACTACTGTACGAAAACCTACCTGGAGGCAATATATATTTCCAGAGGTGGTAAAAAATATACCAGGTATTGGAAACAAAAACTGCCAGACTGAAAAAGAAAGGAGAGATACTACCCTAAGCTTTATATCGAAAAACTACCTAAGCATGGACTGGACCCATGCATACACTGACGGTTCTGTAACAAACACTACACAGAACGGAGGGGCAGGAGCATTCCTGAACCTACCAAATGGCAGAAAAATAACACTGTCATTCGCTACTGGTAAGTACACAAGCAATTTCACAGCGGAGGCAGAGGCACTGAGGGCGGCAGTGGAAGAAATGGTGACACACAAAGAAAATGAAAGCCATATAGTCCTGCTTACAGATGCTCTCGCCGTAGTCACAGCGCTAAAAAGCCAGAAAAACACTGAGCTTAATGACTTAAGAGCAGCACTCTGCAAACTGTGCCAGCAGTCCGCACCAAAAAGGGTAGTGGTACAGTGGGTCCCATCACACTGCAACATCCAAGGCAACGAGGAGGCAGACAGACTGGCAAAAGAAGGTGCAAGACTACCACAAACAGATACTAGTATGACGTACGAAGAGTCAAAACGGCTTATCAAAGCCAGATACATGACCAAATGGGAAACCGAACATACTGGTTACACCAAAAACGATGCATATGACCAGTTGAACAGAAGAGAGCAGGTCGTTGTCTTCAGACTTCGCACTGGCCACAATAGACTGAGGTACCACCTATTCAACAAATTAAAGATAGGTGGTACCGACGAATGCCCGTGCGGTACCGGTAAAATGACCGCTGAACATCTGCTGCAGAACTGCCCGACATTCGAGGATCAGAGAGAGCAGATGTGGCCATCACCAGTGGAAATGCAAGACAAGCTCTATGGCAGTGTCGACAGCCTCAGGATGACCACCGCTTTTTTAGAAAAAAATAATGGTTATTGTCTGACTGCGTAGGAAGAAGAAGAAGAATATCTAAATATGTTTGTAACAGCATGCATTCATATCTAAATCTGTCAAATTGAGGTCTTCCAGGCGTGTTTATCAAATGTCCATTGTGTTTCAGTTTTCATGCACGCCGTTGTTTACTAGGTAAATCGGTCCAAGATCATGATAAAGGTTGTTGAGAAAGTAAGCATATATGTATGATACCCTTTTGAATTTTAATTTGGTCTGATATCTTGCTGTATTACTATCTTGTATTATTCTGCACAGCTGTTTCTTCATAAACAATTATTTTATAATTCTTATATGTTTACTTGATCTTCTTCTTGATCTTTATCTTGATGATCCGTTCCTTAGCGTAGCCTCAGGTCCCAACTTCGTCTCCAGAGAACCCTGTCTGGGCCATCGAAGTTCAGTGCATTGTAGCCCCTCCTGCACATGCGTCACGGATGTTATTGTGTACAGCAAAGCAGTCTGACCAACGCGTTGATGGTATTCCCCTGAATTGTTTTTTGACCAGGGACAACCAGGTTGTTGTTGCCCTGCTCTATCGGCCATTTTTTAATCGCAACATGTGGCCTGCCCATTTATATTTTGCCTTGTCTACATAGATTATTGTATCATTCCCCAAGGACAGTCATCATATGAGTATGTCATTTATACTCATCTATACTTATTATATACTCATCCTTTACTCATTCTATACTCATCCTATACTCATCCTATACTCATCCTATACTCATCTATGAGTATAATGTTAACATGTTCCACACGTTGGTTCCGGAGAGTGATTCTGACTAAGCGTTTCTCAAGAGAGGTCTGGGCCACTCTCAATTTGTCCTCCAGTGATTTTGTTAGTGCGGGTGTTTTATAGGCCTAATTGTTTTTGTTATTATTCCAAATATTTGAAAATTTTCCTAAGTCACCGTGCTGTTTGTACTTACAATTGTAAATACATTTACAAAATATAAAAAGTTCATATATAGAAGTGCCTGTCACCCATTGAATTGCTCTAAGCTAATCTTAAGCCTTGGACTTTGATCTGTTTAAAAATATTTTTGCTTGAACTCTTGCTGTTCTTTTCTCAGTGTTCCATCTGAAGCAAGTTGTGTACGAATCGTCCTGTTATTTATCACTAGTCAATGCATGAAGACTGAATTCTTTTCTTTGGTAATTCCATCTGAAGCAAGTTGTGTACGAATCGTCCTGTTATTTATCACCAGTCAATGCATGAAGACTGAATTCTTTTCTTTGGTAATTTGATAATGTATCCATTTTTCTACCTTTTCAAAATGGCCATGTGTTCTCACATATTGCTTGAGAACTCATGTCGTTGACCTATGATAGTTGGAATGTGAAGTTTCATGGCGTCAAAGGGAGATTCAATCTGACCCTGCATCCTGTTTCATTATTCAATAAGTTAAGTGCTTGCACAATCTATTGATTTGTTGATGGATTTAAATTAACATTTATATATCCCTTTACATGTCGTATATTAATTATTTATATAAGTAGATTTTTGTTTAATGTTTCTTTAATTTACTCTGCCCATATGTCTCTGTTTTCCACCACTTCAGGTGAGTACCTCTTCTTTGTTTTTATTGTCGTGCTGTAATAGTATTTTAGTTATAATATATAATGTCTTTATGTCTCCTTAGTTTGCGGTATTTTCAGCTTTTTCAGCAATCATATATAAATGCTTTCCCTTATCTTTATAACTTTCTTGTTAAGCGTGCGAGAATAATGAACGCAGTCTTGTCTTTCCTTTTTGTTCCTTATTTACACTCACTATCTGTAAAATAGTTTCTTTTTCGATCAGCTTCGTGTGTTTTCTGTGAGCCATGCTTCGTGCTTTTTACTTCTCTTTCCAGGAACCTCTTTCGTGCATTTTCGAATTCTGTCCACAAGCATTAATGAGTCCCTGTCAAAGATATCGTCTGAGGGGATCCAAAGTATTTCCAAAATGGTCAAAGGATTTATTTTGAGTTGAGCGTTTGTATATTTATTTAAGAGATCTGTGTGTTGTTCTTGTGGTTTGTTTTAGCTCCGATGTCTTTGAAAGTTCTCCATTTTATTGTCATAGTCGCTAAGAGCTAATCCCATCCTTTGTTTGTCTCTCTCTTTAACCTTGCAGGCAGCGTCTCCAGTTCCAATCTAATATGAAACGGTCGATGTTATTCTCGGTGTTCCCATATAGCGCAAAAACGATGTGGTCTTATCTACACTTTTGTAGAGGAAGTTTGTTCCTCCAATAGAAGGGGACTGAAGTTAATGTAACACTCCTCATTGTCAGTTCACTTTCTTGTTCCGTTCTTTTCCATAACCAGTACGTAATTGCTGTTGTCTGTTCCTATTTTAGCACTTTGATCTCTTATGATTATGTTGTTTCTTGGAGTTTTGTCAAATATTGCTTGAAGCAAATCATATAATTCTTGTTTGATGTTTTTTATCAATATTGGCTGTTGGCGCTTAAAACTGAATAATTGTTATTTTCTAACTTGTGAGTGAAAACTTGCTGTTATTATCCAGCGTGATATTGTTTCTCTTTCTGAGTGCCTTTCATGCTGTTGCTGAAATGGAAAGAGAACTCACTTTGGGCAATCGAGGTCTTCTTTTTCGTGTCTGGAATATATGCAGAATTGCCCTGCGCTAATGATATTTCCTGTGTCGTTTCATCCCTACGAGACTTCACTTGTAGCGTTCAATTATTTAGCGTCTTGGTCTGCCTTGACTGTTTCGTACATGGTTATCATGTTCAAGGAAACTGTCTTAACTTTTGAATTCATTAACTAAAGATATGTCGATGACATGACTTTTGTTGTCTGTCTTTGATCAGACCGAGTCATATGTCTTGTCTGCTAGGGATCCTCGAGTATCAGGTCAGAAGTATTTACATTTTTTCAAACATGTTCTGTTTCTTTAACATGATTTTTTTTGGTTTGGTTTTTTTGACAACCCATTTCTAAATCTGGGGGAGGATTGATCCTTTTGAGTCTGACCTTTCTCTTGGTGTCCTGCTCGGGCTTGAAGAACCTGCCATATATGCAAGGCTCCCGCCAGCATAGCTCACGGCCAGCGATGCAACAGTCTCAATGTAGTGTACACAAGACAGACTCTGGTAATATCCACTCATACTCAACCAGGTCTTCTCAATAAAGTGTTAGCCACTTCATAGTACTAAGTTTAAACTCTGTTGGTGGAGTTGCGCTCAGTTCTAAAAGCGTTCTTTTATTTCACTACATGATGAACTGGGCTTGATCGCTTTGTCGCCAGAGACAAGCATGCATTCATCACAACCATGCAGACGCATATTCCAATTACAGTTTTAAATGCTCTTGAATAATCTCTTTCCACCCCTCTTCCGTATTCTGTTATCTAGAATGGTATCCGGTTTTTACGATGGGCTGCAATTGTTATCTAATTACAGTATACTCATGAAATACGAAATTGTGAGCAGTTTTGTGTTTAAGTGTTCGATTCGCTCTGCAAATGTGACACGTTCGCTTCTCATTTCTGTCAACATTTAGTCAAAGTAGCTGTAAATTGGCAAATCACGTATTGTTTAGGAAGGCAATTCACAAGCCGCTCACGCGATCACGCAAAATGTTGAGACATATTACGATGGAATCTCTAACACTACATCTCCGATGGCAGTGCTCCTTCTACTTATCTACTACTTTCTGCTGTATGAAACATATTTCATTTAGTTTTTGCTGCCGTCATGAAATCTTCCTGCATCTTTATTAATGATCAGTGCGACGTATACATATATATGGTGTGGATAAGGGCTCGTGGCCTTAATGTCTTGACAACTCTGGAATCATCCAAATTAATGTAAACATATATGTTGCTGATACTGGTTTATGGCCTTCATGTCTTGGTAATTGTAACACCGTTCGTTGTAGCCACGTATAACTTTAGAACCATGTCCGAGAGATGGAGCTCATAGAACAGCCATTGTGTGAAATTCTTAGACAATGCTAGCTTAAGACTGATCAGCTAAAATGTATATTTTCCCACATTTACTACTGGGGAATTCCACGACCTTTTAGGTCACATAGAAATTCCCAGACAAGGCATCTTTTCTTTAACGACACAATAGTTCAAGGAAAGTTGAGACGCGAGAACTAAAAAAAAGAGAAGTCATTGACTGAAGCGGGGATCATATGATGTATAAATTAGGAGATCAGTGTATGCGAAATAGACCACAGAACAGAAAAAGATTACCGGGCAGTTGGTAGGATAGCGATTGCCATCGGCTGAAGTAAGTAGTTAGACCAGAGAGATAGTACAGCTTTAGTACATCAGACAAGTCACCGAAGCACAAGTCACCGAAGTAGATTCTAGTTACTGAGATGGAACTAGAGACCACGCACTTGTAAGCATTTGACCCTGGGTGTTGTTTTGTTTAATTCGACGCTGACACCTTGTCACACTTGACATCGACTTCCAAGTCCCTGAGTGGCATTCGTCTGCATACTAGTCAGAAGGAGATGTGTTACTGTCCCTGACAACCGCTGTAGTCGTCACAGAAGTCCTGACTATGAGACGTAGAACAAAGAACCAGGGTAACTTATTGCTGAAATCATCTTCCTGACGTGAAGACGAGACAAGAGGCTATTAATACACATACGTTGCAGAAGCTGAGAGGAGGAACATAAGGCCACCAGACGAGCGAGGACCGAAATATTGCCAGTGAACAATTCTATAGATATGATTGTATCTAAACAGAGTAAGATTGAAATGTGAATGGAACATTAGCTAGAATTGATCACGTGAAAGACGCTGGCGTTAATTAAAGCCATTAGAAATGCATTTGCTATGTGCTTGAAACTCTTGTGAGATATTTAAGTAAGTTGAGAACGATGAACATTAGAATACGATTCTCGTTTCAGTTTATTGAAATAATGTGTATGAAGTTTATGTAATAAATATGCACGTGTTTTTACTGCTGTTAAAATAATTGTTAGTGCTTTAATTAGGTCTGTGAAGTAGAGAGTGATAGCTGTACGAAAGACAAGTTAAGTGGTGGTAGAAGAGCATGTAACACAACTCTGGAAACATTCATGTAAATACATATGATGCTGATAATGGTTCGTGGCTTCCATGACTTTGGCAACTCTGGAGTCAGATAAATTATCAAATTGTTCAATTATCAAATAAAGATAAATTAATGAAAATGAACAACGACTTTTAGAGATTTGTGTCAATCACGGACTCTGTGTGATTAACTAAATTTTTTCACACTAAACCTCAAAAATAAGCCATCATGGATGTCCCCTGGATCCAAGCATTAGTATGAGCTATGATCTGATTCTCGTAAGACGATCTCTTCTCAAATATCTGCTCCTCGAGAGTTCGTACCACAGCGCACACTTCGACACAGACGAAGCACTGGTCGGCTATCAAATCATATTGCAATCAAGAAAGTTTCATCATAACGGACACGAAGTTACCACACTTCGACACAGACGAAGCACTGGTCGGCTATCAAATAGTATTACAATCAAGAAAGTGTCATCATAACAGATACGAAGTTACCACACTTCGACACAGACGAAGCACTGGTCGGCTATTAAATAGTATTACAATCAAGAAAGTTTCATCATAACAGACACGAAGTTACCACACTTCGACACAGACGAAGCAGTGGTCGGCTATCAAATTATATTCCAATCAAAAAAGTTTCGTCTTAACAGCCACGAAGTTACCACACATCGACACCAGTACAATATCAGACCCTGCGCTGGTCAATCGCTTTAATGACGCCTTCGGGGACTCTCAAAATCCCACAATGTACCACCATGGTTACGGAAACCTGGAAACAACTTTGAAATAACAACCACAGTATTGCAGTTGCTACATTTGGACACACATTTCAACATCAAATAACTGGTTCGAAGCAGAAATTCTTTGTGAGACACCAGTCATCGAGGCAAAGTGTGTGCTTTGTATAAATACAAGTGCCTTCCAAATGCAGTTACTTTGCAAACTCTCAACAAACAGTTCACCGCTGTACAAGTGAGCACTACCTCCAGCTCAGTGAAAAAATTCAGATTGCTGGACCCCAAAAAACATCAGATACATGTATTATGACATAAAACAAGTTAATGGGCTGTGCAAAAGAAGACAGCGACACCGAAATCCAACATTGGTAAGAATACAACCGACACAATCAGAGGAAGAAATGAGAGAAGCATTTCTTTGAGCTCTATGCATGCAACAGTACAGTCACGCCATGCCCTAGATTATGTTCAAAGCTATCCTAGAATGGGGAAGCTAGTCGTCGAACCATCTTTATTATGTCTCAAAACAGCCATTGAGAACATGATCCTGGGTACAGCAACAGGTAGGGATCGGCCCCAGCGGACCTAATCAAGTACTGTAAAGATGCACTCTTTTAATTGGTACATTTGCTTCTATGTCAGAGTTGGAGAGAGGTCATCATACCTCAAGGAATGAAGGATTCAAAGATTGTCACGTTATACAAAAATGAAGGTTTTAAAAGTGACTTCAATAATTGCAGATGCATCTCCCTGCTCAGTGTTGTTGGTATAGTCTTCGCTAGAGTAAACTTACTGAGGCTACACAAACTGAATGAGCCGTGTACACAGAGTCAAAATTTGAATTCCGATTGGAAAGATCAACGATTGGCATGATCTCCTCTCGTTTGCAGCTACAAAAAATGTCACGTGAACAGAGCAGGCCTTTTTATGTCCCTTTCATTGACCTGCCAACGTCATTTCATTTAGTTAGCAGACATTAACTCTTCATTTCATTTAGTTAGCAGACATTAACTCTTCATTTCATTTAGTTAGCAGACATTAACTATTCATTTCATTTAGTTAGCAGACATTAACTCTTCATTTCATTTAGTTAGCAGACATTAACTCTTCATAATCCTCTCTAAATGGGTTGCCCTAACAACTGCCGCAGTTAATAGCATCATTTCATGAGAATATACAAGTGACGGTTACATTTCACGATATTGCTTCACAAATGTTCAGTTTTCATAGTGGCGTTAAACAAGACTGCGTCCTTTCCCCGACACTATTCAAAATCTTCTTTGAGCTGCCAGTGAAGCACACATTTGGTAATACAAACGATGGGATTTGTCTCCACATTAAATCAGATGGTTCAGTTTGATCTTGCGAGACTAAAAGCTAAAATCAAGTTCAGGGAAGTTCCTGTCACGGACTTGCTTTATGCAGAAGATACTGCAATCGCCACAGGCAGTCTGCGGGAACTCAATAGCTAGACAGCTCGCTTCATCCAGGCGTGAACAGATTCTGACCTCACAACAAGCTTGAAGAAAATAGTTGTGATAGGACAAGACACGTATACCACCTCAACATGTGTCATCGAGAACAACGAATTGGCACGTCTGGATCAGTTCATTTACTTGGGATCCTCCCTCAACGATAAGCTCTCACCTGACTCCGAAATAGGCAATGGCATTGACAAAGCTCATGTGAGGAAAATTTCAAGCTCGTAATCAATACCAAGATTGTAATGCTGATGTCGTCAGTACGCTTCTATATAGTTGCGAAATACGGGCAACGTAAGCAAAACAAGAGCAACAAAGGCTCAACACCTAATGGAAAGACAGGGTGACAGACGCTGAGATGTTTCTCACACTGGTCTACTAAGCATGTACACTCTTCTTAGGCAGCGAAGACTTCAATGGCTGGTCTTGTTCGTCGCTTTGAAGAAGGCTGCATCCAAATAACAAGTATCTATGGACAGTTGGTGTGTGGTACAAGAACAGTTGGTGACCACATTTGATGTTGAAAACCACGTGTACTCGGAACATGAAGGCACTGGGCTATAGGTCTGACATCTTGGGAAGACATAGCTGCAGATCTATACAAATAAATGTTCTCCCACCCCTACACAACTTCTTGACGAAGGTACCGTGCAGTCTGTGGTGGATGCTGTCATCGCTGAAGTCGACGTTTCAGTTCGTCCCAGGCATGCCCAGTTGGTGATAGGTCAGGGAAAATGGCATGTCATGGGAAATGGTTGGCAAGATTTCAGTGTTTCTGGTTTGAAATTCAGCCTGCAGGACTCTGGCAACATAAGGGTGGGTTTGACATGCTGAAGAGCAATACCTGGTGCATGATTCAGCACAAAACGACGCGATGTGGTTCTTCAGGAACTCATCATAGTATCACAAGCCAATAACAGCACTGTTCAGATAAGGAGGTATGTTCAATGACTGGTGCAAATACCTTCGCGCTCACTGACCTTCAACATCTGATTTCATGAAATGTACGACTTCTCACAAAAAAATCTTGTCCTAGCCGTCCATTTCTCCTGACCTGTGAGGTATGGGGCGAGCTGAAACGGCGACTTCATCAACGACAGCATTTTCCATAGACTATCACAACTTTATGAAGAAGTCGTACACGATAGGAGAAAATTCCTCATGATTTACTGAGGCGCATCATTCGATCCATGTCGCGCAGATGTCAAGTGATGATCAATACACGCAGTGCGGAAAATTGTCACTTTTAAAAATGACCACTATGTTCGCAGACTCTTCGGAGACAATCGCACGTGATACGAAAATGGCTTTTCAGTAATTTCAGTTTCGATCGATGGAATAACGTTTCCTCTCTCCAAATTTTGTTGTTTTTAGATTATAAAATAAAATTATGATGAAAAACATTCTCTCGGAAGTTACTTTTTTCGTTGAGTAAACATGAAGAGCATATTTGTTATTGTATGTGTGTACATAACCTGAGTTTTGGCCTATCATCTGAAGTGAATGGCATTCAAAAGTAGCAACAATAATGGTAATGAATCCTGATCTAGATACCTACAGAAATACATCTAGATTAAATGTAAGCGTTCACAAATGCAAATAAAACCAAAACAAATGTAATCCATCAGACTATGAAATGGTATTCATAAGAACTTCAACATTAGGCACAACTAATGTATTTGTACCAATACCTTTGTTACATAAGGACACTCGATGATTTAGTTATTTAGCAATGTTTCTTTTTTTAAAATAACGCATACGATAACACAAGTAGTTATTGCAATGTATCAATAGAAAGTAAAATAACTAAATATTGAGAGAAGACGCAGAACATGTATATGAAAAACGGGTGACTTAATCACAGCACTGCAGAAACAAGAACGTATAAGTGGCAAAGATCACGATAACAAACAGTGGACATAATATTTTAGAAAGAAAGAATAGATGATATAGAGGGAATTCATAAATACGAAAAAACAGCAGCACATTCATAAATGCGTAGGAATGGAGTCCATCTTATAAGACAACAACGTTGACACCAAAGAGCACATGCTAAACAAAAATTACAGAAAAGATCATGGGATCCGTTTTTTCCAAGGGAAACAGAACGATTCAATAATAGTAGTCATAACACTTGTTACTAGAATAACCCATGACTGTTGCTGAATCGTGCGACGACGCATGTAACCACAGTACTAGCTACTATAATAACTCAAGAAGCTACTACAATAACCCAACTAATATTAGAAAAACACGACTGGCTACTAGAATAACTCAACTGGCTACTAGAATAACTCAACTGGCTACTAGAATAACCCAACTGGCTACTAGAATAACCAAACAGGCTACTAGAATAACCCAAGTACTACTAGAATAACCCAACTGGCTACTAGACTAACCCAACTGGCTACTAGAATAACCCAACTGGATACTAGAATAACCAAATTTGCTATTACAATAATCAACCTATGTTGCTAAGTTGTGCAATGACGTATGTAGCAATAACACTAGCTACTAGAATATCCCAACTGGGTACTAGAATAACCAAATTTGCTTTTACAATAATCAACCTATGTTGCTAAGTTGTGCAATGACGTATGTAGCAATAACACTAGCTACTAGAATATCCCAACTGGGTACTAGAATAACCAAATTTGCTATTACAATAATCAACCTATGTTGCTAAGTTGTGCAATGACGTATGTAGCAATAACACTAGCTACTAGAATATCCCAACACAATTGTTGATTCACCAGGTGGCGCTTGTAGAACCAACACTAGCTACTACAGTAAGCCAACATATTTAGTTGAATCGCCCGATGATGCTTGAAAGGATATGTTGGCAGTTAAAAATGCAATTTTTGAGAAACTAAACTACACAAATGTAAATTATAGATGCTATCTATCTGTATTAGCAATGAAATGGCTGAGTTTAGAGACGATGTGAATCGGGATGCAGGCCATCATTTACGTGTAAATTAGGAAACAATACAGATACAAATACACGATGAAACATTTGAAACTACGATAATTGATACAAGGACAATATAAACTGAAAGCGGGATAACAGAGGGAATTTAGTTGAAAATGAGGAATTGACGACAATGTAACAGAAGGAAACAGGTTAGAACAGGAGTTGAATTGTTTGATGAATGAAACACGTTATAATAAATGTCGAAGTGTTTAATGAAGGAAACATGTTAGAACCTATATCGAATTGTTTGAAAAGAAAAACATTTTATAAAAGATGTCGAAGTGTTTGATGAATGTATACACGTTAGAACATTTGTCAAATTGTTTGATCAATGAAACACGTTAGACCAGATATCGAATTATTTGATGAAGGAAACACGTTAGAACAGATGTCGAATTGTTTGAAGAATGTATTAAATTAATTCTGGAGAAGTAGAGAATAGTGCCACGGTTCACTGCAATTCTTGTTGTAAGAAGTAACTAAAGAGGGGTGTGCATGCGTTTTCATTCTCATCCTGTAAATGTTCTTTCGATGTAACATAACTGTAAATTTTATTTCGATGTAACATAACTGTAAATGATTGCAAACAGGCTTTTCTAAAAGCTGGTAGAGGTGAACGGAATACAATGTGTGGATTTATACTTCAACAAATGAAACGATGCACACTGGTAATTATTAGCAATGTGGGGGAAGAAATATTTAAGAATTGAAATGTCTACCTTATTTTTTCTGATAGGTTTGTCTGTTGCTATGTCGCTGTGAATGTGTAGTAGGCTATTAAAGGGTCCATCTAATTCATGTAATGTAGAAGGGTATACAGCATCTCACATATCGACAATCACGAAGGTAAAAAGACTAACCAAATGGGGAGTTGTCCTCCGAGATTTCAACGAAAGCTGTAACAACTAAACTATATCTGATCAAGCCATACGCGAACTATTAATTAGCTTTCTCTAGAATTAAATGAAAAACATAGATGAACAAATGGAAGGTACAATCACTGACTGCATATTATAAGGCAACAGCAGCAAATAAATAAAAGGGAATAGAAACAGCAACAATAAACATGATATAAAACAGGCTGAAAACGATACACAAGAAGAATGAACTAGGATAAACAAAGACTCATAAATACATTTGGGACGTGGATGTTGTTGTCCACAAGGAAAGAGATGTAGGACACAACAGTAGAGAAAAAAGATAAAAGGCTCAAATGACTGGATAACGCGAGAACAGTACCGGCTGCGTCAATGCCAGGTGATACAGTGACCAAGCCCCCACTTCACTTTCATACAGTTTTACCTTGGAAACACTGTTTCATGACAGTCTGGCTAAGGAGATCGGGATGGACGTGATCCTTTTATTAGTGAGCGTCACTCAGATGAAGCCAAGCATAGCACAACAGCATAGAGACATCAATCCATCCTCATCAGCATGTGCGGGATTGTGAGAAAAGCTACTGTAATCCACCACTTCCCTTTTCAGGGCGTACGAAACATTAAACGAATCATCGTGGGCGTGGTTGACAATAGAGTACATAATCTTAAACAATGTAACTTGTCTAGCCGTACTGGAAGACAAGACAAAGGAAAATTAGGTAGGTGAACGGCTAGTCTATCTTGTCGAAGCGAGCACAAGTGACTGTATCAAGCTAAGAGAGCAGTGTACTGGGGACGCTAAACAGATATGCATCTTCATCGTATCTGACACCTTAGGGCATTAGGTGGGGTAGAGACGTTAACAAATGTTTACACTTGACTATATCAAGACAAGAGTGGAATTCACGAGGGACGTTAAACAGAAATTAGCAGGCATGAAGAGTTATCAATGTAATTTACGATGCTCATGGCTTTGACGTTGAACTAGAGAATAACAAAGAACAAGAACAGACAGACATAAAACTATGTTTGCGAAGGGACGTACATTTAATTAGATAAAGGCAGTTCATAAAGGTAGTCTCACAGCAGGTACTAGTGTAGCAGATGGAGTGTTAGAGACTTCACTTTATGAGATCACCTGTTATGTTTGCGGTGGATTTGGCCGTTGCTATCTGGCTGCTTTAACTTCTTAACTTTTTAAACAGTAAGTCATAATATCCGTTTACAGCTGGGTCAACTGGGACATGCTGGTGACGCGAGTTACATTCTGTACGTTTGCGTGATAAGCGAGTACACCACCACCACGCTAATCATGCATGTAATGATAATCAAATAAATAGACAGGTGAACAATATACTACGAGGTTAACCATTAAATAAAACAGAGTTAGCGACGTTAAACAAGAACAATACATTAATTGAAAAGGCGGATTACATCGTGATTTCCTATGGTGACGACGAAGAAAGGGGAACTAGAGCGGAGAAAAAAGAAATATGGTTAAGTGAAAGTTTACAGAATTGTTTAACAAGAAATCATGAATATGTAATGTTATTAATATGTATTTTAACTGAAGTTGACTGACGATGACATTGAAGAGAAATAACGAATCATAGAATGTATATGTGGGGTTGACCATAAAAAGGTACTAAGGAATAACAAAAACAGAAACAGAAAAAGACGAAGAATTCAGAAGATTGAACACATTAAGTAGATCGTGTTCAAGATAAAGAGTCATATGTTGATTTTATGAAGTTTATGATTTTGTAGACAAAGATCGCAAAATCATATACGAGGGGCGTTCAAATCAAACCGGTACTTTTCTTTCTAGTTTTACCTGAATATGTCATAACGTGCTGGAACTTCTATCATTATTTAGGGACACGTGTGTCCTATTACTCCTAGGTGATCCTTTTGCCATGGGCTAGTCACGTGACAGATACATACAAATAACAGACAACGTTGTTAGTGCTTGCATGAACAAGAGTGATGTGGTGAAGTTTCTTGAGAAAGAAGTCGTGAAACCTGTGGACATTTACATAAGACTGCACATTACATGTGGCGATACCTGGGCGTGTCATTATACTCCTGATTTGAAACGAGCTTCCAAGTAGTAGAATCATACACAATAACGTCCACGCGAACAATTTCGGACAATTGCGTCTGCAGATCAAATGATGGCAAGTGTTGTCTTGGACAAACTTGGCATCATTCATGTTGATTTTCATGGGGCCCATGGGGCCACTATCAACAGTGAACAGTACATACGAATGTTGAGTGATGTGCGTGACCGTCTGCAGAAAAATAAACCGCCCTAGTTTCATCACAAATATCGTCCTCCTCATTCAACAAGGCTGCGTTTCACATTATGATATCTGCTCGTGTCACCATTATGTCACAGTTGACCCAGCTGTAAACTGATAGCATGACTTACTGTTTAAAAAGATAAGAAGTTGAAACAGTCAGACAGCAATTGCCCTAAGCACCGCAAAAAAAATAGATGATCTAGTAAATATTCCCTCAGGTATTTGGAGTGGCGATAGACTGGTTTATTCGGACTTCCACCCACAACAGACAGCTCGGCATTAGGTGGACTGATCATGAACTCCTAACAGACCTTGACATGACAGATGATCTGGCACACATGAATTATAATGTAGAAGAAGTACTGGAGAAGATAGGCCAACAATGTTACATAGCCAAACAGATAGGGCTTGAGATGATGATGATGATGATGATATAACCTCTTTAGCTGTGAGCTGGCAGCACTTGACATCCCTATGCCTCCCGAACAAAAGTACACGCCCTCCTCAATTGTTGAAACAAAATATAGTGTGTGTAAAGTATGGTGGGGTGTGGTGGTAACAGGTGGTGGTCCGCAGATCGGCCAGCCTTGGGCACAAAGTCAGGATGTCTTCGACTGACTCCTCGCGGTTATGGCAGAATCTGCAGTTTGGTTCACGTAGTGGGTCTAATCTATTCAGATGTTTGTTGAAAGTGGCATGGTCTGTTCTGAACTTGAAGATCAAACTCTGGTCTCTTTTTTTTAAGTTTCTTGGCCGGGTCCTGGGGATCAGGCTTTCCATGTTTTTTTAAAATATACTGAGCCTGTCTGGGATGTGGCCCACTGATCTAGCCATTATTGTATATAGTCATTTTTTTAGGAATTGCTAACAGGTTTGTAGTGTGATGCTAGGTAGTCAATGTGTTAGCATTTCCCCGCTTCTGGCCAGCTTATCAGCCTTCACATTTCCTGGGACTCCGATATGGCCAGGTATCCATTTGAGCACCATGTCCGCCCCATAACAGGTGGAAAATTGGTAAATTAATGTGTAGATATTATTAACATCTGGAGACATTCTGTTTTCCAAGGTTTGGAGAGCAGACTTTGAGTCTGAGAAAACAATGATCTCCTCAGACTGAATAGTGCCGCTTTCAAAATCTGAGATTATTATGCACACAGCTTTTCCTATTGCTATTATTTCTGCTTCGAATTTGGAAAAGGTCTCTCCACAAGGGTCGTAGATGTAGAGGTGGTCTTCTTGGTGCATGTTATGGTATTTAATTTCAGTGCCATATCCAGTATTCGTGGTAGCCCCGGTGGCAGTATACTTGGATGTTTTGTGGATATGGGTATATAGTTTCTAAAGAGGTAGTTTTCAGCAGAGATGGTAGGGTGTTCCTGTCGGGTGAGGGGTCAAGGAGAACAGTTCTTACTGCCAGCAAGATGGTTCATCATTGATGACCGCCATAAGCCGTCTATTCTCTGGTAGGTGATGTTTATCGATATTGTCTTGCGTCTTTTATTAGGAATAATGTTTTTTTTATTCGATGCTTCTGGTGCCTATATTCTACCATTTTCCTATTCTCCTCCGTAGTGTACATTCTTAAGTATCTTTCACGTATTTTCACGACAGCGTTCTCGTCTTAGGCTTAGAAGTTCGATGTTAGAGTTGATTTCAAATGCATCTGTCGCCGTTGTTTTTATGGCACCACTTTTAAATCGCAGACCATATGTTGTACTCTGTTCAGCTTGTGTAAGAGGCTTTTACTTGCAATGGCTTGAATGGGGAGTGAATAGTCAATCACTGAGCGGACATATCCAATGTATAACTGGTGGCGTAGTGAATCTTGATCTGCTACCCTCCCCCCCCCCCACCCCCCCCCCCCCCAATCCATAAGTAGAGAGATGCTTCGTGAGTCTGGGCCTTGTGGATGCTTTTTCAATCAGCTTGTCTATATGGGATTTCATAGTGAATCTACTGTCAAAGTATCTCGGGGTTTTATCATATGTTAATTTCACTCCGTTTATTTTGACATCGATATTGTCCTCTTCAATCCTTTTCTTTAAGCTGAACAAACTGAACACAGTTTTCTCACCATTAATTTCAAGCTTCCAAAACTGGCAACATGTAGAGATGGTTGTCACATTCATGTTCATATTTTTGGTGATGGGTTTCAGATGTTTTCCTTTTGATCAAATGATCAGGTAATCAGCAAAGAGTGCCTTTTGACAGGTTATGACATCTAGTAGGTCGTTTATGTACACAAGTAATAATGTACAACTTAGCGCAGATCCCTGGAGCAGTCCTACTTCCAAGGTTTTTTGTTTGGATGTTGATCTGCTGAATGTTGTTCGGATTGTTCTGTTATGGAAGAAACCTTTTAGCCAGCTGTACATTCGCCCTGATATTCCCATTTTTTCCATCTTGAAGAGGAGGCCAGTTCTCCAGTCTCGATCGTATGCTTTTACTAGGTCAATGAATGTTGTCAGTGCATTGTTTTATTTCTGGAAAGCATCAACTACCTCTTGGGTGAATCTTATCAAATGGTTCATAGTCAGTTTCATTCTTCCGAAGCCTGATTGGGTTTTATTAAGAATCGTTGAGCTTTCTAGCCACTAATATAATGTTTCGTTTATCATCTTATCAGCGACCTAGCCTAGGTTTGAAGTCAGGGAGATCGGACGATAACTTGTTACTAGGTTTGATGGTTTGTCTTTCTTTAGGACTGGGGTGATGTTGGCTTTTCTCCAGTATGCTGGTAACTTGCGTTCTCTTCAAGTTTTGTTATTGAGGTCAAGAATGGTATATAGCTCTTCATTTGAGAGATTTTAAAAAATCTCATTAGTGAACCGGTTAGATCCAGCGGCTTTACCTTTCTTACATTTTTTTTAGGGCCGTCTTAAGTTATGGAAGTGTGAAATTCTTGTCAAAGATCTCACAGTTAGGTGTAGGTGTTTTTTTTCCATCAGTTTGATGAGTGGATAGCCTTGTCGAGATTCTTTCATTTTTTGCTTTTTGTTAACATTAGCAAAGTACCTATTAAGGACTTTCTGATTTCTGAGAATCTCCTGTTACTAATTCTGTGTCTGTTCTAATGGGTTTTTGATTTTTCTTTTCTTTTAACTCCTGAAATGTTGGATATGAGGCGGCATGCTTTCTTTCCATCTTTCCGCAAGTCCAGCTTTCCACATTTCTTAGCCCATGCTTCTCTTTTTGCTTGTCTGCTGAGCAATTTAACGTTAGCAGCGAGACTGTTGTAACTGCAGGGTAGGCTGTTTCTCGACTTGCCAGAGCTTGAGATAAATGTCTTCAATAACAAATCCATGAATCTCACACCCACAAGAACCGATGTACAGCTCAATAACCAAGAGATTTGCACCTATTTAGGAAGGAAAATAACGCTACATTGGAATGCAGCAAAGGAAATCCTCAACTGAATTTCGGTGGCCCCAGATTCCTTCTACCAATAAACGAATGGAAACTTAACGCTAACGTCATCCCAGTGCTTGCATATGGTTGTGAAATCTCGAAAATGACAAAGACGATTGAAAATTTGTTGAATATATTTGCAAATAAATTCCCTGGAAGTCTATTCGGAATTGATTGGAAAGAATTCATGACTACTGAGGAAATACAAACTATTCCAGCCAGAATTATGATTCTCGTGTACACAGGACCCCTAATCCGGATGAACAATTAAAGGCTCCCATTCATCATCATCATCATCATCAAGTGGCATGTTCTTTACAAAACGTCCATCTCATAGCATCCTGCCTGTAGGAAACTCTATTTTTCGCCAGTCTTCCGGCCTGCTCCAACGTCAAATCCAACTTCTTCTTGATGTCTTGCGTCCATCGTCTTCTCGGTCGGCCACTGTCTCTCCAGTCCATTATGTAGTTGTGACGTGTCCAAAAAACCTCAGTTTTCGGGTCATTTCATCATCTATGTGCCAATTCTCTCAACATTCAGGTCTTGCCAGATGGATTTGTTTCCGTCTTTCTTTTTCTGCGGGATTTTCAGGACTCTTCAGTAGCACTGTGTTTCAAAAGCACCGATCTTCGCTCTTATTTATTTATGTTATTGTCCATGTTTCACATCCTTTAGGTTGCCACAGAAATAATGCATGTTCTTAAGATCTTCAATTTTATTTCGTTCTTTGTATTATGCTATAGATTCAGCGTACTCCTAATCTTCTTCATTGCCATAGTCATTCGTCTTTTTACTTTTTGTGTACAGTCTCCATTGTTGTTCAGCATTGATCCCAGATATTCAGATAGGCTCCCATTACATGTGATTATTTGGAAACCCTGGGAGAAAAGCAAACGGGGTAGAACAGATAAACTTTATGGGGAACAATCACAAGAGAGGGAGAAACCATGGGGCTCGGGAACAGGAATAAACTACAGGACATGACGGAAGACCGGTGGATCTAGGAAATAATTTTGAGTTTTGTCTATTGCACCCTTTTTGGCGCTGAAAGAATGTACATATATCTCAAGGATTTTGTTACTGTCAGTTTGACTTTTTTTTAAACCTCGGTGGTGTAGGGTGATGATATTCAAACATAGTTTTGCTAGTACGACAAGTTCGTCATTTGCCATGTCCCCCTTGACTGAAAAAAGTAAATCGATTTTATACTTCAATACATTTTTGTCGGCACTGTCGTCACAGTGTATCTTGTACTTGCCAACAAATTGCTCAGTCCTGTCTAAAAACCCCACCAGTAGCTGGTAATCTGATGCTTAGTTAACAGCAGATAAGCTATTCGTGTATTATAGGCCTTATCTCCATCTTTGATGTGATAGAATGTAGTCTATTCGGTGAGCAAAAAGGCGTAATGCCATCTAGCGAAGTCCCCTATGATTACCATGTGCCTTGTCTCCACTTGATGTATGGTCTCTTCTAAAAATGTTATATAACTCATCACATAAAACGAACTACAAGACGTTCAAATAAGAACACATTCATTTCAACTGCCATCCAAAAACATTTGCCATCTTGCTTCCCAAATCACACGCCGAGTGAATGTTTTGAGTAAACTACATTTCACATTTTTTTTTAAATTCCTGTAATGAGATCTGAAATGTGCATGTCGTTCTTTTTTCTCATCATAAACGATGTCTTTGTGCTGTTCGTCGCTTTGCTCTTTCCTCCTACTGGTTGGTTTTTTTGAGTTGAAATGTTAACAAAAACTATTGTGTGAGTATATAATTTGGAAACCAGCACGAGGAGTAAGCGACCAAGCGTTTAGAATGGATGTAATGAAATCAGGAAAAATTGGTTCGAACCAGTATATCCTAGTTTATGTGTTCTATAAACCATTTTTCTAAAATTGCCTGAATACTGCACGCCTACAATACTCCATTAATATTCCTTCAACCTTATCAACTCCACCTTGGAGTACTTCATAAATGAGAATAAACGATGTACGATAATACGGTTTACCTATAGCGAGTAGAAACATAAGACAGTTGATCCGTCACATCCGTCGCTAAGTGTTTGTGACATTGAGACGGATAAGTAGAAAACGACTTATTTGAGAGCCGAAGACCTTCCTTACAGCAAATGATCACTTCATTTCCGCAATGTTGTCTCATCCAACGTGTTACTTATATTCCATATCTTTTCGCTGTCTTCGTCTGTTCTCTACACTTTACCTCTTACTGTTTGTGTTGTGGTTGTTGTTTCTCCATAGCTGCTGAGCAAGCTTGCTCTTGACAGCCCAATGCCATTATCATATAAATACATGTCTTATTCAGTTGTGCTCCGTACAGTGTGTTGGCAATTGGGAGCAGCGCTTGTAAGAATCTTTCGTCATGTCCGCAAGCGCCTTGCACTCAATGAGTGAGTTTATTTATATCATCGTTACTTTTTGGCTGTGACATTTCGCTAAATACACTGCGACATGTTGTTCCCGTCGCCCACCTGGTCATCCAGATTTTCCGAGTATTATTGTTAATAATTATTTTTACTGTGTGCTTGTTGCAGAGTCTATACAATTGTTGTTTCGTCCAAGTCAAAATGTTGGTGCAAAATCTCAACTACTGTTTTTATAGCCTCGGTCTCCGCGTCATCATTTGAACGGTTTTCGCCACATGAATCACAAAACTCGTATAACGACCCATCCAGATATTTCAGTTGGATACCATACCCTGCAAAGAGGTAGATTTGAATGTTGATCTATCCATATAGACCATGACTGTCGATAATTTTGGGTAGATAGAGACTATCTCCAAGGCACATGTCTTCAGTTTATTAGGTGTAGTCTCTTTGGGGGCTAAAATTTATGTCTGGTGTGTTTTTATGACTGGCATGCAATGATTCCCACAAGGGGGTGGTAACAAAACACAACTATTTTCCGCTGCTCTCTCCTCTGGTAGATGGTTAATATGGTTTTCCTCTTCTGCTATATCCCGTAGGGACAATTTCTCCAGTCTTCTCTTTTGCTTCCACGTGTCTTTTTGTACCCTATTTGGTATCCATATTCTTGTCTGTTGTATCTCTCTACTACTTCAGTCAGTGCCCCCTTTCTCCTGATGTCCACCTGTTGGCTGTATCTCACACGTCGCTTGAGGTGTTTATCTCATCCCATCCTCCCCCCCCCCCCCCCCCACAAATTGGTCTGATATCTTAATGTTGCACCCGGTAAATAGATCAAATGTTATGTGTACTCACGGTGGTCTGTATGGAAAAGATTTAGTCCATCATCGGTCGCACAAAACCAAGGTATAGTTTCAGAAGAGTTTGTTTATCAGCTCCCCAAGTTGTACTAGCAAGTCTTTTGATTACGTTTAAACGCTTGGTTGCTTTTCTTCTAACATTGCAGATATGGTTGCCAAATTTTAACTGTCTGTCCAGTGTTACTCTCAGATAAACTGGGGTATCCTCTTTTGGCAGTAATTGCCGAATCATTTTGATGCACTTTACCTTTTCAGTTGTTAGGTTTCGTTTCTCATACACTCCTTTCTGAGTATGTGTACAAAGAACAGTAACTGTTTTGTTCAGTTTTGTTTGACAGTGATCGTTTATTAATGTCTTCTTGTTATATATTTACATTGTATATGTTATATGTCTTTGGCATACGTAGTCTTCATCTAATGAGTCCAATTTATGTAACATCAAGATATTTCTGCTTGTTTAAACAGTGTCAAGGACGTGCTTGTATAAATCAATATTGCTTCTACATAGCACTTCAAGACACTCTCATATTTGCTTTGCCATCATCACATATTTGTGGTAAATATGACAAGGGTACACATTGGCTGCAGGTACACACTGAGGTCGGAGATGATGTGGTAGAAAATACATTGTCTGAGGTTTCTGTGTTGCGACGTGGTGTGACCACTACCACTATGATATGGCATAAACCGGAAGGACACACACATACACATACTATTGAACCTCTACGTTCTTGAGCCAGTGGTTTCACAGAGTTATCTGTGTTTGCCAGAGATGAGAATATGTCCCCTGTCACTCTGAAAGTCTGTCGTAAGTCTGTCGTGCAGCCTTATCCATCGAAGCTAGAAGTCTCTCCACCTCACCTCATATTTGTGTCTATCTTTCTGTTTTTGGATACGCCAAACGACTGCTGAGTGTATAGTAGCCCTTTTTATCTGAAAATATTACTCAAGTATGTAAAGTGAACAATTTTTTTTCTCCGCTTTGCTAGAAGATGAAGATCGTCAAGATATTTGGCATGTTAGATGTGTTTACGTTTGGCAACTTTCGAGGGAAGTCAACTAGACAGACACGCTCTGTGGTAAATTTGAATTCCTGATGCATCCAGATAAAAAAAGCGCAGATAATACTCGACAATAGTTTAGGTTTTCGAAATTAAAACGCAAAGGTATCAAAACGGTGGCAAAAACAATGACCAGGTGCAAATAGTTACAGCACACGACATTAGTCTAAGCAAGTGACATTACAACATACGACATTAGTCTATGAAAGTGACATTACAACACACGACATTAGACTATGAGAGTGACATTACAAGACATTACATTATTCTAGCAATATGACATTACAACACACGACATTAGTCTAGGAATGTGACATTGCAACACACAACGTTAGTCTATGAACGTGGCATTACATCACAGGACATTAGTTTATAAACGTGGCATTACAAAACAACATAATATATTGTTTGTTTAGTTAGTTGTCTTTGTTCTTTAAGCTAATTATATTCAGTTATTTACTCTTCACTGTATATTTATGGTATCCCGTTCCTAGTAGATATTATTCTATTACATGGCGCACTGCAGGAAGTGGACCTGACTTCGCCTATCTGTAGTGCAATGAAAAGATGGTCATTAGGCTCACCATCACGTAACGTAGTCAAAGGTAAATGCTACAGTCTAAAACAATATTTGTTTTAGACCATATACGTTTTCCTTATAGCTAATATACAAATACTAGTAGATGGGGTCAAAATGGTCGAGGGGTAAGGCACTCGCCTCTCTAAGCGATGAACCGAGACGGTTGGCGATCGCAGGTTCTGCGGGTTTCATGCGACCCTTGGTCTCAAGGGAAGTGCGGCCAGAGTGATTACATCCTAAGTTATCTCCAGTCGCCTTGACATATGTCTTGTCATTGGTCCAATGTAGCTCTAGACTAGATAGCGAAGTTGATGACAGTGCAGTTATTTTCTCACTAAAGTTTAACTACAGCGCAAGTTACAGAGGCAAGACAACATTCACTGATGATATCGCCATCATCGCTTACGATAATAAACTAGCAATATAGTTCATTAATGTATAACCAAAGACTTTCACTGTACACATGATAATAAACCAGCAATATAGTTCATTAATGTATAACCAAAGACTTTCACTGTACACAGGATAATAAACTAGCAATATAGTTCATTAATGTATAACCAAAGACTTTCACTGTAAAAAGGATATCTTTTTAGCGAAGGGGACAATGTTTCAGGTGACAGCGACACCTGCTACCACTGATACATTTTTCTGCCAAAGAACATGTTTTGCGGCTTAAATGTCATTTACATCTACGGACAAACTATATATAAAAGATAAAACATATTTTGCAGTGCAGAACATAACTTGTAACAACAGAAACATTTTAGAATCACAATAACGTATGTTTTGGAGCTATGAAAGTCACTACCAACTGCAGACCCATTTTGCATCAAGCAATCATGTTTTGCAATTATCAGAAGATGCAACATTGACGATCAATAGGGTCATTATTGACAATATCAAAATATAAAATTGTGCTGTGAAAACCTGCTACAGCCACACCGCACATTGTATTTCTTCACACCGGCAAGATAAACTTTAGATTAATATATTAAAACATCGAAATGAAATATGAAGAAAATATACACATCATCTGAATACCATGCACACACCAGATCTATTTCCATGTAGTTTCAAAAGAACAATGCTTATCGCATGCTAAAAATAACTAAAGATATAGTGTGATAAGAAAAAGTGGAATATTTGCTTAATGTAGAACTAGATGCGCATGTTGTGGTTACTACAGTTGTTATCCAAAGGAGTTCGCGCTGTGTTCTTGAATATTGAAGAAACGTTCTCTACATCGGGTTGTAGTGACTCCTCTTATATCTCCAATCGTAATGAAGCGAGTGAGTCATATGTTTTTGGATGTAGTGCAATGAAAGGTTCCCAGCCGCTAACCACTACAGGTATCCCATACGATTCCAGCCTCACAGACCAGGTGGTTGTAATACCTGTTCTTGTTGACGCGGAATGGGAGTGAATATGGTGGATTCGAAAACCAACTTTTGTTTTGTTCTTATTTTTTTGAGAGGCGAACTCCTTAATTTCAACTACAGCGATCAATCTTACTTCTAAACATGTGTAATCTATAACATCGTATTTACGGTGTACTCTGTTTTGGTTTGCCTCTCATATTCATAATCCTCATGTTTTAAACCGCAAATCTCGTATCGCGTTTTGCCCTCAGAATATCGTGGTCTTGTCAGTGGCTTCATTTAAACTGTCACATGTGACAGTTGCGCAAGCTTCGTAGTCCATACGCCCAGCCCGCAGTAAAATAAGTTTAGATGTCCTTGCTTCTGTAACAATGTAATTGTTACATTGACAAGTGTGTGGGCCTTGTGCCAAATGCCCGGAACCTGGAGGATCAGGATGTCGTTTTTGTCACAAGCGAAATGTTTGACTTACATGACCCTGCTAGGACTTTCCGTTCTCTCCTTTATACATAATAGATCACTGGATCACGTACACCCCACCCCCCCCCCCTTTTCTCTCCAACCTCGACAAGAACATGGCCTTATGTGACAGGGAAACTCGGGTGCACGGTGTTTGTATATCCTCATCAATTTGCAGTTTTTTTTTAAATAGTTGAATAGACCATTGCAAATTATAATTTGTCGTAAATAGAATATAAAGAGGGGCATGGATGATCCCATCAACTTCATTAAACAAAACACATTTTTAGAGTACCCACGGCTGCACGAACAAGCACAGACCTATGGTAAGGGCTTACAGTATCTGGTCAACTACTGTTTTAGCGATATGTTTAAAATGAAAACGAAATTAAGAAGATGGAGAATGAGAATACGTACATGTCGTCAAACACGTGGTTTATCTGTTCTGGACTTGATAAAGTTTGCGGCAACGAAAAAGTTGTACTGGAGTAGGGACATTGTATATTGACAGAGATGACATTCTAAAATCGATTAATGGCCTCCTCTTGTATGATGACGTTCAAATACACAAACTGCAAAACTCAGAATTCAGACGTAGCCTGAACATGAAGGGCATATGATTGGACTGCTCATGTGTGGATAATCAGTGAGATACGGGAACCATCAGCAGCCACGTCATTCGACATAAGCTGAAGAAAACTGTGCACCTATGGTTCTATCCTTCATGCAGTGATATCGATTACTAATATAACATAACAGCCAAGTTTCTATGACTGTAACGATCCCCTCCGCACATATTCCAATACAATTACTGGAATGGCTGATCTCAGAAGACACGTTTCAAGTTGTTAACACACGGAAAGTGATGACGAGAATAATATCACAACGTTCCAACCAAGAAAGTCATCACTCGTCTGGCACCAAGTTCCGATACAACTTTCTGGCAACAGGAATATCACACCTAGTCTGTGCCGAATTGGTGAGATCGTTTCTATTAAATGTATATTTTGAAAAGTTAGAACGGCATAATTACGTTAAATACAGAGAAATGGCTATTTGGCTGTACGCTTTTATAGGATCAGAAAGAACTCACACACCAGGGCTGTTTGAAAGCAGTGGCACTGAAACATGTATGTTCTTTTCTTTTGTTGGTTTTTTTTCTTTTTTCAAATCTTCATCTTCTTCCCCAATCATTATAAGATATATGTAACAGATTATAACAACTTCTCTATAAGGTAGTAAACACTGTCCTGTGTTTTGACCCTGTTGGACCAGTGCATTCGTCATCACGATGTTTTTGTTTTGATCTGATACCATAGACTGTGTCTGTCCACATCCAGCTTGCATGTTGATTACTGTCAGTAAAACTGATGTCTGCTGGATTATCTTATTGCGTCTTTCATACCTGAGAAAATGTTAAAGTACCAGAAAGGTCACCGCTGGTCTGCCGGGAGTACAGTGATGTTAACTCTGTGTAGCATGATTTAACAATTCCAATCACCTGCTGTAAAATCGTGTAAACTATAGAATATATGTATTCAATTTATGCCACTATGATTCATTTAATTTCCATGTGTAAGATGCATCTTGACTGCAGTCTTCGTGTCCGGGGTAATAAACGGTTGAAGGCAGTGCTGGCTAGTGAAATCTAATATCAGAAGCGCAGACAGGATATGAGCATCAGGAAGAAAACATGTCATGGATATGATAAACTATATACTCTAGAAAGGCCCAATAGTTTTATATTTGTCCATACATTACAGTAGCATTTCGTCTTTCTTGAAATTACAATTTAATGAACTTGAAATATGAAGCAAATATTTGAAATCGGGAAGATTAGTTCTAATCTCCATATTGAGGTCAATGGATCTCAAACATCTTCTCTGTATGGCGTTGATGATACAGTCTGTCAGAATTTTCCTTGTTCACCTTTTGATAGTTTTTAGTTCAAATTAGTTTAGTTTAGTCGTCGAATCAACGTCATTGCACACGGTTAACTCATAAGTACTCTGCTATTCTTCATATATCTGTTGGAAAATCTCAGCACAATGCACGAACTCCGCGGAACCGGCGAGAATCCCGTTAAAGATTGGGTAGATTTGCAACATAATTATGAGTTTGGTCCGGGCAGCGGCCGTTAAGCCTACTCTTTGGGATTTCTAACTGCCGAAGGATTACTAACGTGCGTAAGACTGCACACGGACGCGATCTCTACTACCCAGAGATCCGGAGAAATGCCAGACAGTCCGCAAAACAAAAAAAAATCCCAGTCTCCACCGCGAATTGAACCCACGACCTGCAGCACCCGAGACAGGCGTCTCACATCAAGAACGCTGAGTCTTTTGATGTTCGCCGTGACCAGAACAATAGATGCATACACGGTTTAGAAGGTTTGATATATTCATGTCTGGTCTCCATTTCAGTGCGTTGTGAAATAATGAATGAGGTTCCGACAAACTGACCGTTCTGAACAATGAAATCCCAGATATCCAACATAGGATCAGAATTAACTGCTTCAATCTGCATTGTCATTCTGAAGGTTGTTGTCATGTATGCTCCACGTCTTCCGACAACGACCTGTCCACTCACTCTATAAGTAATTCAAGAGTTGTTTTGTGAAAAGCAAACAAAGAGATTCCTCTTGAAAATCCTTGTTTGGCATTTAAGCTTTTGTTGACCTGCGAAAGACGTTTCAGGAAATGAATTGATTGGCTTACACATGAGAGTGTAAGGTAGTCGAGAGCAGTAAAAACATTACTAAAAAGAACATTATGTCTTGTCAAACGTTAAGATAGGTTTAAATTGACAAATAGGCAGGCGCAACAATGCGTGTGTCAAGTACGAGCTATCTTTCACAACGAGCCACTTGGTTTCAGTCGGCCTATTCTCAACTACAAGACTACCACAAGGTGGAATAGTACGCATTTATCAGTACAAAATGACTTTTCTTCTTGCTCTTCTTCGTCGTCTTCATCTTTTTCGATCAGCTGATGTAATGCTTATATTCTGATGAGGTTTCCGAAGGAGACTGGGTTTCATGTCTTTGTCAGTCACCCACAACTTTTCGACCACGGTCGGTTCCCTGGACCAGAAAGCCTCTCTTTAATCTGTATAAGTGAGGCAGTCCTGCGGGGTGTGCTCTGGTGTTCGCTTGGTTGTTCCGCAATCGCATATAACTGTGTCTTCAAGATCCATTCTGAGGAGGCGGGCCTTGAATCTGCATTATCCCGTTCTGATTCTGAAGATATTTATCTGCTCAATTCTGAGAAGTTTGTCTCTGCTGTCATTTTTCGCGTTTATATTTTCTGTGCTGTTCTCTCCATTTCGTCATCATGGATCATTTGATGAGTGTATATGCTTTGCTATAGCTCTGTGGATGGGAATCAGCGTGCCACCACTTCCAGCTATTGCGAGCTGATCTGCCTTCTTGTTTTCAAGGAACTCACAGTGTTGCGGAATCCAATGCAGGACTAAACTAAATCTGTTAATTTGGGACAACAACACGTTTTATTGGATTTCAAATAATAGAGTATATCTTATGTGTGGCTTCAATGCCAGAGTTTAAAAGAGGCCATCATATCTCAAGATATGAGGAATTCAAAAATTGTCACTTTACATAAATATAAAGGTGATAGAAGTGACTGTAATAATTACAGCAGCATCACACTGCACAGTGTTGTTGGCAAATTTGTTACCAGCGTTATTTTACTGCGGCTACACAAACTGACTGAGTGTGTGTACCCAGAGTAGCATGTGGATTCCGATCTGGAAGATCAACGATTGACATCTTTTTTTACGACAGCTACAAGAAAAATCACGCGATCAGAACAAGCCTTTTTATATCGCTTTCATCGACCTGACAAAAGCGTTCGATTTCGTTAGCAGTGCTGGACTTCAAAATCTTCTTCAGAATAGGCTGCTCTAACAAATCATTGCAGCTAATAGTGTCATTTCGTGAGGAAATGGAAGGAATAGTCAAATTCGACGGTAATACATCACATCCATTCAGTTTTCAATGTGGTAAACAAGGCTGTGTCCTGTTCCCAGCATTTTTCAGTCTTATTTGCATTGCTACAGAAGCATGCATTTAGTAATGCAATAGAAGGAATGTGCCTTTACATTAAATCAGATGGCCGTCTGATTAATTTGGCGATACTCAAAATTAAAACCAAGATCAGCGAATTTATTGTCAGGGACTTGTTATTTGCTGATGACGCTGCAATTATCACTCACAGTATGCACGGACTCCAGAGATTTATAGATCGCTTCTCTCAGGAGTGCAGCGATTTCGTTCTCGCAATAAGTCTGAATAAAACAAATGTTCTGGGACAAGACGTAGATACCACCCCAACCATCACCACGGTCTACAATGCCAGTATCGGGAGTACGCTTCTATTTGGCAGTGGAACGTGGACAGCTATTGCCAAACAAAAGTAAAGGTTCAACACCGTTAACATACGGCCCCTGAGATCCATCCTTAGCATCTCATAGAAAGACAGGATGACAAATAGGGAGGTGCAAACTCGAAACGGTTTTCCAAGTACGTACAACCTCCTTCGCCAACGAAGACTGTCATGGCTTGGTTATGTTCCTCGAATGGAAGACAGTCGCTTTCCCAAAGATATTATCTATGGCAGATTGCGTTTGGTAGAAAAACAGCTGTCTGACCTCAGCTGTGATTCAAAACGCATGTAAGTGTGACATGAAGGTTCTGTATATGGATCGGAATGGCAAATTGTTGGTTTGGAAACTAGAATTATTGAATAGACGAATTATAAGATGCTTAGCAGTGTAAGGTGAATAGTATGAAGAATTGAAACAATGGAAGATAATTAATAGTGCAAGCCAGAAGACTAGAAGAAGAACAGAGTCAACACAAAGGTTTAAAAGACGAATGAAGAAATATATTGAAATCAATTACAGTTATTAAGACAGATTGACAGAGTAGAATAAAACCATACTATAGGGATGTGATGACGAAATTTTAGTATGAAGTAGTTTGAGCAGATAGAGTAAACAAAGAAATGAATCAAGCCGGGAACGTAAGAATATTAAAGCAACAATTTGACTAGCATTGGCCATTCACGATAACGCAACAACTGTAATATGTCCACAATTCACGATCAAGCAGCAGCTTGTATATATCTATAATTCACGACAAAGTAACAGATATATTACATATAAATCCACAACTAACAATAAAGCAACGTATGTAAAATATCCACAGTTCACGACAAAACAACCGCTGTAATACATCCACAATTCACGATAAGGCAACATATTGGATTATATCCACAACTCACGACAAAGCAACAACTGTAATGCATCAACAATTTACGATAAAGCAGTGTAATACATGTATGAGGCGTGTTAAAATGAACCGGACCAAATTGCAACAATTAAACATACGTACGATTTGCATGATGACGTCACTTCTGGTGTATACGGCACATACTAACCGTCAAGTTTGCAAAATGTAATTATCCTCCGACTCATAGTTTCCTCTCCAGACCCTTGAAAACATGTCGGGTGTGAAACGGAATCCGTCCAGAGTTGATCAGCGAGCGATGATTCGGTTTATAACAGCTGAAGGATGTCGACCAGTTGACATTCATCTCAGAATGCAAGCAGTGTATGGTGACAAAAGTGTGTCGAAGACAACAGTGAAGAGCTGCAGAACGATGTTTAAAGAAGGGCGTGAGTTAACGAAAGATCTTCAGAGACCACGTCGGGCGCATATTGTTGCGTCAGAAGTTGCGATCGCCAAAACCCATGGGATGGAGTTTGAACCACTTGCTGCGATACGAAGATGAGGGTGATTCATTTCTGTTGCGCATAAAGGAAGGTGTTGAATCGTAGTGGCACCACTTTGAGCCGATCAACAAATCTGATAGCATGCAATAGAGACATCCCGGCTCATCGAAACGAAAAAAAATCAAGTCACACATTTCCGTTGGTAAGGTTAGTCTACCAGCGTTTATTTACCATGACGGACTTTTGTTGGTAGACTTTAAAAAAACATCAATGCTATCCATTACAATGACACACTAGACAAGCTGTCAAACAACAATCAAGAATAAAGGACCAGGAATGCTTTCTCGTGGTGTGATTCTGTTGCACGACAATGCGCATGCACATGTCGCTAACGTTGTTCAGTAAGCGTCAGCACAGAAAAGTGAGAAGTACTGCAACACCAATCCTATAGTCACGATATGTCCCATTGTGACTTCCATTTGTTCGGACCGTTAAACACATTTCTGAAGGAACAAAGATTCGGCTCCGATGCAGACGTCGTGGCCTCGTGATCAAGTGGTTCAAATAGCAGCCAAAGTCCTTTTTTTCGGATGCCTACCCAAGCAGTATGATGCGTATATGAATGCATATAGTGACTTTTTCTAACTAACCCTGTGGCATGGTTGTTTCATAACAATTGCTATATTTAATTGTCACACCAGATGATGTAACTTTCATTTGTTTGTAATAAACCCACTGGGTCCAGTTTCATTTGAACACGTCTAGTATATCTACAATTCATGATAAAGTAGCAACTGCAATATAACTACAGTTCACAATAAAACCACAAGTGTAAGATATCCTAAATTTACGACAAAATAACAATTATAATATATCCACAACTTACGATAAACTAACAACCGTAATATATTCTCAATTCACCGAAAATCAACAACTGTAATATTACTTTAGTAAGGAAAAAGGGAATGTCCGATTTGTTTAGTTAGCATATAGTTTGTCGATGAAGGATAGTAAAGATGATCACATATATTCATCTTATTGCCATCAGTTTTGTAACAGATGTTCAACAACCATTCGGTCTATACCATAGCTGATCGCCTTGGTAGATTGTATCTTTCGTTTGTTGGATTTAGATGATATATCAGAGTCCCCCAGTCTGTGCGAAACGTTCATTTTGTTTATTGTTGATTTATATTATGTTGACAATATGCATATTTTTGTGTGTAATAGTGTAAATGTTATTATGTTCACTGGTTTCTTTATTTGTTCATGGCAATTATTTAGGGCTATTTATAAGCTCCAATGGTACAAGGTAATATTGTCGCTCTATCGCATCGTTTCCTGTGTCTGCTCATTCGAGACCACTTTTTCCGCCTGGTATGCGATACGAGTAGTGAGCTATATGTCGATTATTGTTTAATGATCAGCTATCCTCCTCACTATGACAATCAGGCAAACTACATTATCACGGATATTGCAGTAAGGTTGGATTACAAACAGAGAGCAATCGACAGTAGTTACTTTCAAGAAACTAATATTGATGATATGATCTACGTCTACACAGATGACTAATCTTATTCCATTTTAATATAACTAATCATGCCTTTTCCAAACATCCACAATAATACGGAAACATTTACTGAAAATACATACTGCTGAAAAGTTGAGTTAAAATGAAGAATAAAACACATCAAGAATCAAATTGATTGATTACATACAACGAAGTAAACTGCAAAAAGATAACCAGAATGCATTATCTAACATATCTGTCGCCGAGGCTTTAAATATGTTAATTGAGACATCAGTTCTGATCAGCACGTTGCCTGTTTTCATAGGGCAGTAAGTGTGTTAACAATAAAGAAACTGACCTGCCTGTTCGCGCATTAAATAAAGTAAAACAAGAAATTATTTATATATTTTTATCAATACATACGTGAATAATAAAGAATCCGAGATACACAATAAGGATATATACAAACGTGATGTGACATGCATTCAAATTATTGTAACTTTGGTTTCTTTTTGTGAGTGTCTGTTTCAGCTTCATTGGAGGTCGAGCATAATTGAATATTGATACAAATGCCGTCCTAATACATTCCGAAACGCCTACCAGCATTGTACTCTTACAAATAACCAGATAAAGGCACACACACAGCAGGGAATTATATAAAGAAAGTCGTGATAGGTGGAATATATTATACAAGGTATGCATTGCTTTGATCAAATAGAGTACGAGAACAGAGACAATGTTATTAGATATGACGTATCAGGCATTGTCGTAGTTGAAGACTCTTTTTGGATTCCATTATTCTAGGCATTCTGCTGCCATCCACGAACGGTCTGCCTTCACTTAAATAGGTTAACGGTTTTTTTTTCAGCTGGATGTACTTGTGTCTGCTGCAACTGGTTCTCTAACCATGTACCCATACTTGCTTCATCGCAGACGCGTGCAGGCAGGATTGAAAACCGAAATAGTATTATAATAAAAATATTGACGAAGCGCATTCCAAACGAATGGACGACAAGGACAAGCTCAGACAGACATAGAAAGATGGATTTAGCTGTCCATACCATCAACACCTTGAAACTGACGATCCTTACTTCTACCGAACAAGTGGAGTAGCCATAGACACTAGGATTGGTTCCAGCTATGCCTATCATTTTTATTGGCATTTGGAATCCCGCGTTTTGTTTAACCTACTCTCTTCAAAGGGGTCTACGGAGTTTCAAACGTTCCTGACTACTCTCTGGAAAATATCGCTACATTCACAAGTCTGCAACTGTTGACACATCCATTGTCTTCGTTTATATTGTGTCTTGTAATGTGTTTATGTGTGGTCTTTGTCCCTGACTAAGACTGTGTGGGGGTAACGTGTGTGTTCTTGTGTTCCTGTCATGATGCAGTCTCACGTCTGTGTTTACTCGCACGTAGAACTTGATCTTGACAGTCAATACATGGATGATAAAGATATAAGTCTACACATATTAACGATTCGAATTTCCCTGATCGTCGTCCTACGAGGTCTGTAGGTGTGTTGAAAAAATTGTAAATATAAAACATTAAATGGAGTACGAAATGCAAATTATGTTTGTAATATTAGTTTCCAAACATTTATGAGTTATAACAGATGTGTTTTATAGCGGACAATGTCGCTTGTGATAACATGTCAATGTAGTGTACTAACTCTAGACGTTACTGTCATGTAGGATCATTGGTTTCTTCTCTAGTTGCACTACCTTCCCTAACAACCGCAAGTCATATACGCATTCGAGGGTACTGCTACAGAGTTGTAAACCTGGTTTCCGTCCCATGTGCAATCTACATTTTGTAAATATGAATAAGCATTTAGCTTGTGTTAATATTAGTCATCACCGTGGTGATTCACGTCCAATAGACTTGACGTCTATGTGGTTGCAACAGGGCTAGTGCATCATAAATGTTAGGATATTGCTTTAATAGTAAAACTATGTTGACAGTAAACTAGGGACTTACTGGTGGTACCCTGCACCGAAGTTTATATATGCTGTTACGGTTATTGCTTCAATAGCACTTTATTGTACATGAAGCCGTTGCCAGTCCCACTAGCATAGTTCGCTACCAAGCCTTTGTCAAATACACTACATGGCACATTTTTCTTTCCTTACCAAATAGACACTGGAGTTCCTGAGAAAGTAACGCAATGAATCAGGTCTAGCAATAGAACACGAGAGCAACTAGATTGGGACGAAAACAAAGCGCAATTAACCAAATTGGAACATTAGTAAACAGGTGAGCAATGAAATCTGATTATGGTAGTGACTCCCGAAAAGCCAGTTCATTTTTCTAACCAATATGGCTACTCCTCTCTCGGCAGATCTTAGGCATGTGTGAATGAGGTGGCTATATTTCGGCAAGACTTTGAGAATCTTCTTCTTAAGAGGTGTTTCGCAACACCATTAGCCGTCTCTAACAACACGCTCTCAATGTAGCAATGTCCTCTTCTCGGCATCGTCACACACATTAACTTCACGAAATATACTGCTAGGCAAAATATTTGCATGGACAGCATGAGTGAAACAGCACATATGGAGGAATAGATAGACAGGAATGAAACAATTACATCAACAATTGTGGGAAAACCATGGCATTGGACTCAGATTTTAAGAACCACTTATCTAAAAGACATGACCAAGGCTAATCAGAAACGTAAGCTGCGCTGAAATTCAATTCCAAAGCTAAATGCACTGAGTTATTTTATTAACTTTCAGTCTGTGCATGCAATAGTTGGAGAGATTTAAACAGGACGAACAAGACATATACCAAGCGTGGCACGCCCAAACGGAAGCGATATCTCACGAAACGAATTATTCCAATCACGACACTGTGACATTTATCCAGGGACCTTTACACTGTTGGGAACTATTCAGATCACAGACAATGTAGTTGATACTTTAAACATGTAATGACAAACCTAGCTTCACAGAAGTTGTTCTGTGTAGGGTGGAACTATCGGTTAAATACTCAATAGATCAGTCGAAGATAGAATGGTTTCCAATGATACGGACTGCAGACCTTACCACGCGTCGAATTTCTGCTTCGTTGTAAAAACAGCCCTGGGAGTGAAGGTTAAACAGGGTCACGTGATACATACTGATAAAGACCTCATCATCCACCCCCACCTCTCACGTTCATGGTAGTCCTCCCGGAAACAGGATGTATCACAACAGTTTGGCCAATCAGGTGAGCATTGACACTGCAAAACGCATATTGGTTAGCATATTGGGGAGCCTTCCATTGCACTACAGTCAGAATGACGTCTCTCAACAATCTCAAGAACGTCTGGAGTTGTAAAAAGAGCCACTGCAACCTTCCACCAAAGAAACGTCGCCAAGTGTTAACTCAGCACGTATAGTGTAGAGCAACAACAATGAAAGCTCTAGAATAGAAGTATATCCTTAAGTTTGCGTATTATCGAATACATTACATAATTGCCTTCTAAATTGAGGAGATCAGCTGAGAGGATTATACTGTTACACGTAAGACAAGCGTGGTAAACTCATTTCTCAGTGGATTGCTGTTGAAGAAGAAATGACAAAGAACATATTTAATTTTTTTGGTTTAATTCGATTCAATGTTCATTCGTCAAGTTGTTGTATGTCGGTCTCTTTTATCACTATTTGCTGGAGACCATAGAATCGTGTTTCTGGTGGCAATAGGAAATGGTCTGTTGAACTCACTTCATTGCGCCTCATATGTGGTTAGTACCGAAAGTGCCGATGACAGAGAACAAACTCCGCAGTTTCAGCCGTGGCTCAAAAATGCTCTCTTGAAGACTACGTCAAGTTTCTGTTTCTTGACTTCGTCAAGTAACCATGTACAGCTCGATGAACTGGGGCAAGCAATTATACCATGTAAAGAAAGACCCACTACATGCATGGTCTGTCAAACCAAGAGTGACCTGATTTGTACCTGGTACGCTGATCTTGTAAACTGAACTCAGAGCGTCGTCAGTTAATAAATAAAATGGCATTCTTTGTTAAACAACCGTTTCGAGAACAGACAATGTGAATCATATATTGGCAAGACTACAGCAACACTGGAAGCCACTTAGTGTAAACACAGTCGCATGCTGAAAGCACATTTCATGCTTGTCAGGACTTTGTTTAATTGAGTTAGTTGTTGTCTTTTAAGTGGATCGACATTTCGATTGTTACCTGTGCAAGTCAGTTTCTTTTGTGCTCATTTCGCTTGTCCAATCGTTGCCGAGAAAAGTGTTTTCAAAGAGCTTAACAAAATATACTTATCTTTGTGTTAAGTTGTCATTATGTTACAGATTTTTAATTTAAGGTTCAAAACTGTTTGTAACCTATTTCGTCCAATTGACAAGAAACATGTATTATCCACCTACATATTTTATGTGGCTATATCAAGACATTGTTTTTATCCACCTACACATTTTATGTGGCTTTATCAAGACATTGTTTTTACCCTTTTCACTGCTCTTGGACGTATCCACTTGTAGTTTGTCCTTTTCTCTGAACTGAGCAGCGTGTAATGCCCGATAGCTTAAGGGAAAAAATGATGTATCGTCCACAAAGATTTGTATAATTAGTGTTTCTGTGTTATCCTTTATATGTAACAAAGACCATTGAGCCTTAACTTTGGTTGCTGTTTATCTGTAATTGTTTCCACGTAACATTTAAAATTACTTGTTTCTAAAAGAAGTTACAAGTAAATTATTTGACTGCGTAAAGCTAAGCAGTGCTGTTTTTATAAAAGTGGTACGTAAAACAAGAAATGGGAGATGTGCTTAAAAACTGGGGTAGGAAATAATAAAACCCTCCAATTGTTCTAGATCATGAATGGAAAGATGCAAGGTAACAAAAGCATGACCTAGCTAGAGATTAATTTGATAAACTTGACAGACAGACAGAACTGAAGAAGAGAAATGACAGTTTTCTCATACGATATGTTGCTCAGACAGAAATAATTGATAAAGACGCCGGACAGGATATTCCAAGACGTTCACGGGACGGCCGTCAGGGATGACTTTTAGTTAGATCTCATAACGGGGTCAAAGTGAGAAATGCTCTTAGCTACGACAAAAGCACTGCACAGGAAGATGATAATATGCAATGCTGTCCCATTAAGCAGCTGATAAGCGGCGGAGGATTTAAACATCAACATATTGAACCCAGTGCTGTTATAATACTGACTCCACGACTACCTCCGTTCATTTTCTAAACGTACCAAGGACACCAGGATGCTAAGTAGCTATATCATCATCACCTTAAAGAATGTCTATGGCAAATTACTCGAGTAAATATATGCCCAAAACGTGAATCCCCATCTAGGGAATGGGCACATATCCTGCCTGACAACCTGGGTAGTTACAGACCAATGATGGAGACATTGGGTAATGCTGGAACACTTGCTTCTGAAGTATATGGTGATTTTTCAGTTCAGGAAACACACAGTCGATGTTGTTCACGATCTGTAGTATGTTTCAAACTGTGTAGACAATGGGGCATTAATGTTTGAGTGAATGTGGAACCAATCTATGGCTGATGAACTGGATAGCAGACGTTCTAATGGAAATACCAATTGCGCTCCGTTTTCGATCAAGGACATCCGCACCTAGGAGCGTATAGTCAGGATTCCTGCTCTTGCCATTACCTTTCAGCGCATACACAATAGCAGTAGTCAGCATTTAACCTACAGGTCCAGGATGCACGCTAGTGTTTGCAGATGACATCCTCATATACAGGACGTGTTCGGAAAGATATCAAATGGTCAAGAACATAAAATATACTTGATACAGGCAATATCACAATTGATTAAAGAACGACGCACCTCCACAACAACCATAAATTCTCAATCAGAGGATACCAGACCTTCCGTCTTGATAGAGAAGGTCGCAAAGGAGGGGTTCTGATACTGACACGTAACTGCATACCGAGTAGCGCGGTAGCTGTCAAGCACACTGGACAAGCATAAATTGTAGGAGTCGATATAATGACACAAGAAACGAAGATCCGCATCTTCAACCTTTATGGCCCACCCAACAAAGACCTATCGCTCTCGAGTATGGAAATCAAGGACTCCAGCTGCCTAATAGTTGGAGACTATAACAGCCACTCGGAGAGATGGGGATATTCGGACACAGACAACAGATGTGATGAAGTGGAAGACTGGGAGATAGACACAAATCCCTATCTTATCAATAGGCCGGAGGACAGCCCTAGCTTCTATTCTAAAACATGGCATACCACCTATACTCCAAATTTGGCCTTTTCCACGGTGGATATTCACCACAAAATAGAGCGCCAGGTGCTCAACCAATTGGCAGGTAGCGACAACAGGCCAATTAGGCTAGAAATTGATATGGAAGTAGGCCTACAGGAAATAAAACCGCTCCCACGTTGGAACTATAAACGAGCCGACTGGGACAGATTTGCAATGCTGACAGATGGGCTGTGTGAAACCATCAACACACGGAATAACAATATGAAACCCATGGTGGAAAGCCTAAGCAAACCAATAATGCAAGCATCCACCGAAACCATCCCAAGAAGGGCAAGGAAAAACTACAAGCCATATTGGAATGATGAAATACAGAAAGCGGAAGAAGAAGTCTCAAATGCTAGGAACATGGCAGAGAGAGAACAATCTATGGAGGCAAATATCGCCCTCAAAGCCATCACGGCGAAATACAAAATAACACTAAACCAAATAAAAAGAGACAGCTGGAAAAAACAAAACAGGAAGCCTCAATTTAGATAAAGAAGGGAACAAACTATGGAAGTAAGTCAGAGCCATGAATGACGAAACACCATAAAATAAAAAAATTACCATCAAGCAGGGCGACAACATGCTTTCTGGAAAAAAAGCAAAAAACGCCTTTATAGAACATTATGCCAGAGCAAGCACATTGATGTTCCTACAGACAGGCATACAGACATTAGTGAAGAACAAAAGAGCCACGACAACATCAATATGGCACCAGAAGAGCACATGATGGCAAAACTAACAATGAATTGAAGAGGCCATGATAACTTTAAAGAAAAAGAAATGCCCGGAAAAGATGGGGTAACAAACGAAATACTGATGGGGTTGGGTCAAACAGCAAAGAGGAAGTTACTGTCAGTCCTGAACCAAAGCTGGAAAAGGGGAATTGTACCGCAGTCATCGAAAGACGCTGTACTTATACCAGTACCAAAGAAAGAAAAAGAAAGAACAGATCAAAATGGATGCATGGCTTTCAATCTACTGAGCTGTGTAGGTATACTGATAGAGCGAATGATAAACACCAGAATGAAGTGGCATCTGGAAGAAAAACACATACTAATTCCACAGCAAGCAGGCTTTAAACTGTACAGATCCACTAAGGACCAGATCATTCTCATAGCCCAGGAAATAGCGGATGCT
Organism: Ariolimax columbianus; assembly: GCA_036924085.1. Classification (NCBI taxonomy): domain Eukaryota; kingdom Metazoa; phylum Mollusca; class Gastropoda; order Stylommatophora; family Arionidae; genus Ariolimax; species Ariolimax columbianus. Next base: position 21,188,196 of record JAVGWX010000002.1, read on the forward strand.
TACCAAGAAAAAAAAACACACAGTAGCGGTTTGGGTGGATTTAGAGAAGGCATTTTACAAGGTGTGGAAAGAGGCACTTAAAGTCAAGCTGCGAAGAAGTGAAGTTTGTGGGAAAATGTACAGATGTATCAGCCACTACCTCGAAAACAGAACAGCCAGAGTTAAAGTACAAGGGCAGATGAGCAAAAAGGTGACACTTGAGCAGGGAGTACCCAAAGGGGGAGTACTGTCACCCACACTTTTCCTGGTGTATATAAACAACATCACAGAGAATATACAACGAAGAGGCCACAGCTCCATGTTTGCAGACGATCTGGCTATGTGGACCTCTTAAATAAATGTCACCATAGCAAGTAATCAGATGCAGCACGCCCTAACATCGTTGGAGGAGTGGGCGAACTCATGGCTGGTAAAAAGAAAATGAGGAAAAAACAACATGTACGATATTCTCGCTTTCAAATAAACCCAAGAACACCAAAATAAGTTTTAACGGCAAATATCTGCGGCCAAACAACAACCCTAACTACCTGGGAGTCACATTTGATCGGCGCATGACATGGAAAAGTCAGATCGAGAGAAACCGAATGAGAGCCAGACAAAGAATGGCAATCATGAGGAAACTAGCTGGCACAAGCTGGGAAGCAGACGGAAGAATACTAAAGAATCTGTACACTGGAAGAGTGAGACAAGTTCTCGAGTATGGCATTGCGGTATGGACAACAGCAGCAAAAGCGAACTTTGATAAAATTAGTGAACTCCAAAACCAAGCCATGAGAGTTATAACTGGAGGGATGAAGTCAACGCCAATTGTAGAGCTTGAAAAGATAACAAATCTGCGATCCATGACCGACAAAAGAGACTGCAGAGCCCAGCAGCAAACAGAGAAACTCAGAAGACTACCATACCATTCAAAGCATCACAGATTAAATAGAATTGGAAATGGGAAATTAAAGTGGAGAAACTTTCCATAAAAAGCCAAGGAAAAAAGGAGCGAAGACCCCATGAACACATTAACAACAAAAAAAGCCCGTCCCTATTGTACGCAAACCTACCTGGAAGCAGCATATCATTCCGGAGGTGGTAGAAAATATACCAGGTATTGGAAACAAGAACAGCCAGACTGAAAAAGAAAGAAGAGACATAACCCTAAGGTGCATAACGAAAAACTACCCAAGTATGGACTGAACCCATGCATACACCGACGGTTCTGTAAAAAACACAACACAGAACGGAGGGGCAGGGGTATTCATGAGCCTACCAAATGATAGAAAAATAACACTGTCAGTGGCAACTGGAGAATTCTCAAGCAATTTCAGAGCGGAGGCAGAGGCACTGAAGGCTGCAGTAGAAACAATGCTGACAGGCGAATGCCCGTGTGGTACCGGGAAAATGACCGCTGAACATCTGCTGCAGAACTGCCCGACATACGAGGATCAGAGAGAGCAGATGTGTCCATCACCTATGGCAACACTAGACAAGCTCTATGGCTGTGTGGACAGCCTCAGGATGACCGCTGCTTTTTTCGAAAAAATACAGGTTGACGTTTGATAGCGTACGAAGAAGAAGAAGAAGATTAAAGAATCAAAAGATATGTTGTTTGTTTTCTAAACATATATATCAACATCAGCAGGTTCAAACATGTGCTAGCGTTTAAATAGCTCGGAAGCATTTCCACTGAAGGCGGACGATTAGACAGAAATCGAAACCAGATGTAAAAAAATAAGCGCAGTGATATACCAACTGTTACCACTACTCAGACATCGGAACATCAGTATTGATAAAAACGGTAACTAATAAAGACAGTTTTTGTGTACTAACTTTGAATAATTGGGCCTCTTTCCAATTTACAGGAAAGAAAAATGCAACATGGGAAATGAGAAGCCTGAGAAAAGTCATCAAACAAATTTGGGGGACACGAGTATCCAATGAATTCCGGCACAAACAGAAATTAAAGTGGTTTGGCCATCTATAAGAACGAAATGAGCTCAGCTGCCATTTCGTAAATACAACATTATGAGATCGAGGTTCTTAGCAAATCGAGACCACGAGGCAAATGGATAGACATTAAAAATAGTCTATACCAGCATTGGCTCACAACAACCACAGAAACACATTTGGCCCACGTACAACTACCCACTACGCTTCACGCAACCAGTGCAAGGATAAAGTAAAGTAAGGGACTAAGTAAGTATCATAGTGGTGCGGTTTAGTCAAGCTTTCGTTGAAGTGGTATTCCTCGAACAATCCAATAACAAAGACCGATCTTCCTAACACTAGATAAATGTTTCGTTGTAAGGCAGAAAGCCTGATCTTCCTGGCAAGTTAACTTAGATCGTACCCTATATTACAAGTACCATGTCGATCAAATCATACAGAGATGCCAGCGGGTAGTTCGGAGCAATAGTCCATAGCTTCTGTTTATAAACTCCGCGCATATATTTAGCTAAGATGCATTTCTTGTATTGTTTGTAATCTCATTGCACTCACTTTAATAGTTATATGAATATGATGTAATAAATCTGCCACCTGCTGTGTGCTATGTTATTTGCTGTGTGTGGTCATGAATTATGTGGATACACGTGGTGACATTCTAGATAGAAAAACCCCAATGAAAACCTGGACTCTGCTACAGAGGTCCAGGATGGTCAACGACAACCGACTGGGCTCCTAGTGATGATGTTGACGTGGTTGATGAACAACAACATATTAATATAAGCATGTTACTATGTTCAGGCATTCTGTAAATACCCATTTGCACATTAATTCTCGCCCAGAAACCGAAAGGAGAACAAAGGATAGAAATAGTATAAACCTACATATCAATTAGTAAGAGATGCCAAAGCAGGGTTTGGCTTGGAGCTGGCTACCTCATTCATCCTAATAATAAAAATAATGTTCGCGTATGCGTCAAAAGACCGTTGCGTCGATCAAGCACTACTAGGTCCAAATGGTGAGTCTGTGTTCATGCGTAGCGTGTCGACCGGAATCCCTACAGACTCCCAAGGTGGAGCCGTGTACTCCGCAGCCTTGGGATCAGGGCCACTAGGAGTGTGTTAGACCAATGTTTGTGTCAAGCTTTACGTGTATGTCAGTGTAAAACTCCCTGTTTTTACGTGTCCCGACGCCGAGGCTTCTTATTGTGGCCACCTGTTCGTTAGCCTGACCCTTGCTGTGCTGAAAATACGAGGTTGGAAATGGTATTGTGCAACCTCCTTTTAGGAGAAACTCGACCAGTCCAAGCAGAAATTTCCTTGAGTAGGGATATCAGGACTGAATTCTGGTGTGCAGTTAAGCGGAACGTTGAACTCCGTCATGGGCTGGTTTCCCACGGCTTAAGCCAGGCATGAAATGCAGCGAAATACAACATAAACAGGAACCACAAAACATTGGAAAACTCGACACAAAAACCTGAGAGATTCGAGATGCCAGCCACTAAGGCGCGGCCATCATTTTTGTCCCTATCTCATTCTGCAAATACTTAATCGTAAACTTTCACAGATTCAAACAAGTCAACTAAGACAGGAGCACATGGTGTGTATTTATTGACAACATGTGATCTAAAGACAGGTGAACGATGTATTGTATTAGTCCGTATTCTCTCTATGACTTATTGGGTTTCCATTGTGTACTCGACAACTATTACCTTCGGCCAGTGTGCTGTTCGGGATAAACCTGTAACATGGTTACGGCTTTATTTAATAGGTGTGTGTGTGTGTATGTGTATGTGTGAGCCTGTGTTTGTATGTGTGTGTTAGTGTAACTGTGTGTGTCAATGTGTGAGAGTGTAGAGTTTGGAACGTGTGTGGATATATATCATCTGCTTACAACAACGGTTCACCCGTTAAATACGCAAGGATGTGAAGTTAAGTTACGTTCAAAGTCGGTTTTATTGTATTGATGTAGTGCCTCCCAAAGGCCTGGCGAGCCGCACGGTGTAAATCGACGATACTGCTACTGTTAGCCAATTAAACGTGTCTTGCTGCAGTAGTATCCACGCTACACGATCCAAATAACAACAGTTCTCTCTAAACAGCTAACAAGCTGGCTGAGGCTCTTTTCATTTTTCATTTCTATCTCGACATCTTCGAAAATGGTTTCCAGGCCTAAATTCCAGATCATTCTTTGCAATCTTCAAAATGGTTTTTGAATACATAAGCAGAACCATTTCTTTGTCAATTTGCGAATTATACCATATGACGTCATAGGGCTATTTGAGAATGAAACATTGGGCAAGCGTGTTGACCTTTGACCAGTGACGTCACTTTCAAGTATTGCCATTGTACATTCGTGCCATTTGTCGACTGAGCGTTAATTATAAAAGTGTGTTGCTGTGCATGCTGAGGGTGGCGCTGATCAGTTAAAGGCTGAAATAACAAGTCGCTTGTGTGTGCATTAAACAAGTGATACCCAGATGGAGGGTCTGGTAGCTATGCTCCACCTATTGCCTTGTGGGATAGCACGGGAGTGTATAAGGTTAAGAGAGAAAACCCAGACAGAAAATCACGGGAGTGCGCTAGGATAGTGGAGTAAACCTTGACCGAATATCAGGAGGGAGGGACCCTAAGGCAGGAGACGAGGCGTTAGTCCATCTTCTGGCGTCCCCTGCAACCCTGATGTTTCCGAGCGTATCGACTCTGTCCTTCTTTTTGATGTTATCAGCTGGGACGATAGGGGGAAGTCCAAAATTGGCAAGACAATTTCTCCATATCGGCTGTTAAACGGTTGCCCAGGCAAGCTATGTTAAAATGCTGTGGGGAAGGACACCTCCCCTTTGTGTATCTCTACAACAGGTGAGCTTACTGACCGTCTGTCAAGACCAAAAGTATCATAATAATATATATATAAATATATTAGGAGACAGCGGCGAAACGTAAAGTCAAATTATTGAATATCAGAAGACAGAGTAGTAAATACATATCATATACCAGGTTGATGTATTGTTCTTCTTCTGAAACGATATCTGAACAAGACGTGTCTTTGTATTTATATACTGGGTTTATTGTATTGCTCTAGCCGAGTTAGCACAGTGGTTAGTGGAGTGGTTGCCCAGCCATGCGGTATAGGTTCAATCCACACGTGTTAAAGGATATTTGTTGTATCGTAAACAGATGTGGGAGAGGGGAGAGGGTGGCTTACGCATTTAAAAAAATGTGTGCTTGAAATAATCTAGAACATAACTGTGGCTGACATGATGCTGACCGCATCACTCATAGTGTACCGCTGGTCAAGTAAATGTGCGCCCGACACAAATATTCATGATATTCCGCACAACCTATGAACGGGTTCTTTGCGTTTTTTACGGAAGTAGTAAAAGTTATTTCTTTTCACTCGGAAACTAATTAGAAAACCTGAAATGTGCACCCCAAGAGCTCAATTATTTATGTTCCTCAACATATTTCAGTTTAGCATCATTCATCACTTAAGTCTTACTTGATCCCTGTAGTTATTGTTTGGCTGATATCTTCTTATTGAGCATGGTTATTATCTAGTTAACTTTATTATGCGATGTTTTGAAGTTCTCAGTTTCTCATTATTTCAAATTTATGTTAGTGAACATTAAAAGATTCACTTACCTGATAGGAAATGCAACAAAGAAGTGAATCTGATGGAATAGCACAATTTGATAGTTTAGTTGTTTTGATTTCTGATCTTGTTCTTATCTGAGCTGGCTGAAAAACAAAACCAAAACATATGTTTTACATACTGACACATTTTTCTTATACCGACCGCGAACAAGACAACTGAACTATTCCTATTCCAACATATACACATATAGCCCCTGTGAATATTGAAGTAAGCTATGTCACAAGTTGGTAGGTCTTTAACCTCAGAGGGGATCTAACACGGTGTTACTCGCTGTAGATATACTCACGTCTTACTCACATACTGATGTTCATGGACAGATACTTTAAAAAAAACATGTCCATATAAACGTAAGCCATAGCATTAGTGCCGTAGAGGTGTGAGGTGTTAGCGATCTCACCGGTACCAATTTAAGGCTGGGTGGACTCGGGATCCGTTGCGGTCGGAAAAATATTTCCGCCTGAACTGGAGACTGGAACCAGGAACATGCGAGGCCAGCTCGCTAACTACTGCGGTACACGGCTTCATCAATTTATATACACAAATGTAATTTTTACCTTAGTTTTGTTGTTCGGATGAATTCGTTGGTAGTCCAACTTCTGTTAACCATAAAATAGAATAATGCATTTATTTACAAGAGTATGTGTTACAATAATATCAAAACCTTAACTAACTAAACGCAATTGTTTTTTTTTTTCGCGTTCGCCTCATTTCTCTATTCCCCAAGGCGATGTGCGTTGCACTACGGTTTTTATTTTGCGGCTGTCGGCCCAGCGCATCGGACTTCGGCATGCATTTTATGTAAGGGTCTGCTTCCTCCTGCATTTTATAAGGGTTTGCTTTCCCCGTGTAACGGTTGGTGCTGTGATGAGGATAGAACCCAGCACCTTCGGGTTATGAGCCGTGCCATTTAACCACTAGCCCACGCCGTCCCCTAGTAAACGCAATAAATCGTTTTAACTCAGGAAATATTATGAGCTAGATGGAATCCATGGAACTATAAACCCAGTTCGATAGTTTATCTTAACACATATACCACTCTTTATATATTAGTAAATCTGGTTCTACACTGACTAACTGCTATCTACTATGTAGACGCGCGTGCCCTATGGCAGTTGGTGATAATGTTGATCTCTGGCTGTCGCTAATTCTGTGCTGTGTAACATAATCTTCTTACCAAGCTTGGAGACGTGTTCTCTCAGGTTACAACTCTTCTCCGATAAGAGGGTTATGGCCGACCTCTCTACCCATTCTGATTCTTTGATTAACCACCTTTCATTTCCAACAGACCAGCCAGTGCGTGATATCTGTGAAAACTACAGATGCGTTGTCCCAATTCAGTTGCTCAAAGTGAACAGATGCCCTTCTCATATTGCTTACAGGGCGTCCACCATTTGCACCAGTGAGCAATATTGTAACATATCCTGACGTATGGTGGGATAACCACCCGTAAAAGCTATGTCTCTCGAATGCTTTCTCTGTTTCACAAAATTAATTGTATAGACCAATTTAAGCTCCACCTAAACCACCCCGTTTTTTCCAAATTGACTGGTCGACCGTCAATCTTGGCTACTTCCATCTTGGATTCCATTGATTTATAAGTCTACCCGTCACTGTCACAACAAATGTGATAGCCTGGCCTGCCATTCTTTGTCGCTAAAACCCCTATCGAAAACATGTTCACTAAAAAGAGTATAAAGGCAATACCGCACAAATCAGACAAATCAGTCCCACTAGTATGTACCACTAGTAAACAACGCTACCTCTCTCTCTTACGTTTCATGTTCAAGCCCCGATTTGACTTTGACGTTGTATTGCGACCCTAGTTTATCCCTGACCTTGCCAACTACGTTCTCAGCCAATTTGTTGGCTCTCCGGCAATAAGTTTCCAGCACCAATCTCCTATGCCTCACATGGATCTGTTACACTATTTAGGTTGTTGCTGCTGCTCGTGGTGCTTGTTATTGACGTTGCTGAAGATGTTTATGTCGTTTTCCTTGCAGTTGTTTGTGTTTCTGCTGATGCTGCTACGATCTTGCTGCTCCTATTGAGTATGTTGTTGTGGCCGTTGTTGTGTTGTTGTTGCTACTGAGTGTTGCTGTTGTAGTGCTGCTGTTTATTGTATTGCTGTTGCTGCTGGTGTTTTTTATGTTGCTGATGCTGGTGTTGTGTTCTTGCTGCTGCTGTTGTGTTCTTGTTGCTGCTGCTAGTTATTTTGTTGCTGCGGCTGTTTTGTTGCTGTTTTGCTACTAATGTTTATGTGTTGTGTTGCATCTGTGTTTTTTCTCTGCTGCTGTTTATGATTTTGTTGTTGTTCGTATTGGTGTTGTTGTCGCTGTTTTTGTTATTATTTAGCGGCTGGTGTTTATATTGTTGTTGCTGGTTTTGTTGTTGTTGCTGGTGCAGTTTATGTTGTAACTATTGTTGTTTAAATTGGTGTTGTTTCTGCTCTTTATGTTGTTGTTGTTGTTTCTGCTGTATTTGTTGCTGTAGTTGTTAGAAGGAGCTTGTTCTAGGTTAACTTGTTACGTTTTATATAGCGGGTTACTTGGCTCTACCTACATTCTAAAGCGTGCTTGAACAGTTGCACCTGGGTCCTCCAGCCTGTAGTTCAATGCTAGACTTGCCATTAAGCCTACCGCTATAGGGGTTGGTGTCGATCCCCACATCAGTGGTCAGACTGCTGTGACACATGCTGCCTCCACGAACACGACCCAGGACGATTTGTACGGTCTTACTCAGTGTGGTTCATGTGACACTGATAACTCTTTGTTCCCAACAGGATCCCTGTTTTATTAAATCGTCCACATTGAGTGAGCCACGTGCATCATTATTTATGTGCAGCTTTGCTTCTATTTTAGATGTGTTGAATAAAGCCGGTTATGAAGAAAAAGGGTCAATACATTTGCTTGACCACGCTTGGGTCAACTGTGTACGATCAGATTACCTTCTGTTGTATTACTCTGTAAACATTTGCATATATTTACACATCAATCGCACTACAGCAGTGAAAAATCCACATTAGTCAAGCTATGACATAGGGAATGTAGAATCACGCAATGAAAAAAAAGGCAAGATAATCAACAATAAAGAAAACATAAGGTAGAGGAATAAAGAAACCGGAATGAACCAGCAACACCAATCAACATCGGATCAATGTAAAGATGCATAACAAAACAAATGTAAATACGACATTCCTGCCTAAACTAGGCTGGTAAGAGAGATCTTTCAGATATGCACTAGCCATCTTAATTGTGTATTTTTGATCTGTGAGCGTTTATGCATGTAGTATGTTCCATCTGATACCGTCTAATGTAAATTTGTGTATATGTGTTTCTGGGCGTGCGTATTGGTTCTCTACGCAAGTTAATCAACTGCGAGTAATGTGTGTGTGCGTGTGTCTGTGTGTGTGTATATATATATATATATTTATATATATATATATATATATATATATATGTTGATGTATATACATATTTATATACATGTATGTGTGTGTGTTGTGTGTGTGCGTATATGTATATATATATAAATATATATATATATATATATATATATATATATATATATATATTTAAATACGCTTTTTTTTTAGTACGCGCATACGCACAAAAATGATGTCACTTGAGTCACTTGCGAAAGGAACCGAGTTCGTGCGCCGGGTGCGATGCATTACTGTTGTTTCAATTGTTATTGGATTCATGACTTAACGAAAAGGAATGCATGTCAGTAATGAGGAGAATAAACCACTCCAACGCAATCTACAAACCATGTAACACTTAATTCCAGACGACAATGTCTAGTATGCGATGCATCATCGTTGTTCCTTCCTTTTCTGTTTAGTAGGAGCGTGAATCCATCAGGGCAGTTGGCATCCTATCGGCAGATATATGACACCGCATTGTACGTGCTCTTCTATTGATATTCTATTTCACGTAAGGTGTCAGAGTGTGCAGTGTCCTGTTTATGTCCTCCACAGGAAGGATCATACATTTTATACAGAGTTCCATTTTGACCAGAACATGGAGACAACAGTCAATATGGCTGGTGATTAAAGAAAGCAAGCACAAACTGACAGAATACATCTTTGGGCAATGACCTGAAAATTAAACTACTGTAATGATTTAATGAAACATGAATTGAAATAGAGTAATGAAGCTACATACAGTTTAGCTAATTGAAATATAGGATGAAGTCACAACTGGTGTTGGATGAGCGTTAAGTTCAGAGAAGGCGGTCCAAAAGATGGGTTGAAAAAGAAAGACATTTGCTTGCAGGCACTAATCGTAAAGTTAATATTAACATTTACTCATAAATAGAGAGAGAACAACATTTTCCAAGCAAGTTATAACCAAACAAACCTCCATGAACAAGCACCTGTACATAATTCCACCACAGGAATGCTAGTTGTGAACATAGTGATACGAAACCACCGATGACCATCTCTACAGGGAGGCAAAACAGAGCTATTTGAAAAACATGCTGACCAAGACGCCATGTCAAAACCCACATGTTCATCAAGAAACATGATGAGTTACATAAGCCTGTCAAACTAAGTCGGATCGTCATTATAATCTTCTATTGGTGATGATGTTATAATCCTAGGATTGCACTACATACCAAAGTGCCAAATCCCACATTTTTCAGGACAACTTGGGATATAAGAAATGTTATTCCAACCTGTTAATAGAAAATAATCGCCGTGAGCGAAGATCTCAATACGTTTAGCTTCCAGAAATATATGAATATTGTAAGCGACATGTTTTGGCTTGGGGTGGGAGAAGTTAATATGGATAACCTCTAACAACATATTAATACGTAAGATACATGTTTTAGCGTGGGCTGATATAGAGAAATTTGTAGATCAAAAGTAACAGCAACTATGCTCCATATTGACATTTTGTAATACACGAAACAAAAGAGTGAATACATCGCTTTTGCCATATGATCAGAGGGAAAATGCATTATGTGTTAGATAAGAATATCCTGTAAGAACTATACGTGCCAAGGATTTCTCAGTAAATGTCTAGAATAATGGTTTGATAAACTTGCAGCTTGTGCACACCTGCCCTGTCCTATCAGGTACCCATCCATGACTAACTTTATTTTGATATAGAACATCTGCAACCTGTCAACCCCCAATACATTTATAAGAATGACATCATATATATATATATATATATATATATATATATATATATATATATATATATATATATATGAGGAGATCAAATATTGAAATATATATCGTCTAAATATGTTCCTCAAAATGGCTGCTTTCGAAGCAGCACATCGTGGAAAGACGCAATACTGGTACCAGTACCAAAAACAGGAAAGGATAAAACAGATCCAAATGGATACAGGCCCATCAGCCTACTGAGCTGTGTCGGCAAGCTGATGGAACGGATGATAAACACCAGACTGATGTGGCATCTGGAAGAAAAACGAATACTAATTCCACAGCAAGCCGGCTTTAGACAGCACAGATCCACTGAGGACCAGGTCATCCTCATAGCCCAGGAGATAGAAGATGCCTACCAGGCACAGAAACACACAGTAGCTGTTTGGGTGGATCTGGAAAAGGCATTTGACAAAGTCTGGAAGGACGGACAGAGTCAAGCTAAGAAGAAGTGATGTCTGTGGGAACATGTACAAGTGGATCAACCACTACCTCAAACAAAGAACGGCCAGAGTCCAAGTACAAGAGCAGATGAGCAAAAAGGTGACACTCGAGCAGGGAGTACCCCAAGGGGGAGTATTGTCACCCACACTCTTCCTGGTATATATAAACGATATTACAGAGAATATACCAAGAAGAGTCCATAGCTCAATGTTTGCAGACGATCTGGCTATGTGGACCTCTGAAAAGAATCTCACCATAGCAAGAAATCGGATGCAGACGGCCCTAACATCGTTGGAAGAGTGGGCGAACTCATGGCTGGTCAAAATAAACGAGGAGAAAACCACGTGCACAATATTCTCGCTTTCATTAAAACCCCAAAGTACCAAATTAAGTCTAAATGGCAAAATCCTGCAGCCAAACGACAACCCAACCTATCTGGGAGTCACATTTGATCGGCGCATGACATGGAAAAGTCAGATTGAGAGAAACCGAATGAAAGCCAGAGAAAGAATGGCAATCATGAGGAAACTTGCTGGCACAAGCTGGGGAGCAGACGAAGGCATACTAAAGAAACTGTACACTGGAAGAGTGAGACCAGTTCTCGAGTATGGCATTGCGGCATAGACAACAGCAGCGAAGGCGAACTTCGATAAAGTTAAGAAACTTCAAAACCAAGCCATGAGAATTATAACAGGTGGCATGAAGTCAACGCCAATTGTAGAACTTGAAAAGATTACAAAACTGCAATCCATGACCGATAGAAGAGACTGCAGAGCCCAGCTGCAGTCAGAGAAACTCCGAAGACTGACGGACCACCCAATGTACCAGAGACTAAACAATTTGGGAAATGGGAAACTAAAGCGGAGAAACTTTGCAGCAATAGCCAAAGCAAAGATGCACGAAGATCCCATAAACGCACTAACAACACCAAAACCCATCACTACTGTACGAAAACCTACCTGGAGGCAGGATATATTTCTAGAGGTGGTAGAAAATATACCAGGTATTGCAAACAAAAACTGCCAGACTGAAAAAGAAAGGAGAGACACTACCCTAAGCTTCATAACGAAAAGCTACCCAAGCATGGACTGGACCCATGCATACACCGACGGTTCTGTAACAAACACTACACAGAACGGAGGGGCAGGAGCATTCCTGAACCTACCAAATGGCAGAAAAATAACACTGTCATTCGCTACTGGTAAGTACACAAGCAATTTCAGAGCGGAGGCAGAGGCACTGAGGGCGGCAGTGGAAGAAATGGTGACACACAGTGAAAATGAGAGCCATATAGTCCTGCTGACAGATGCTCTCGCCGTAGTCACAGCGCTAAAAAGCCAGAAAAACACTGAGCTTAATGACTTAAGAGCAGCACTCTGCAAACTGTGCCAGCAGTCTGCACCAAAAAGGGTAGTGGTACAGTGGGTCCCGTCACACTGCAACATCCAAGGCAACGAGGAAGCAGATAGACTGGCAAAAGAAGGTGCAAGACTACCACAAACAGATACCAGTATGACGTACGAAGAGTCAAAACGGCTTATCAAAGCCAGATACATGACCAAATGGGAAACCGAACATACTGGTTACACCAAAAACGATGCATATTACCAGTTGAACCGAAGAGAGCAGGTAGTTGTCTTCAGACTTCGCACTGGCCACAACAGACTGAGGTACCACCTATTCAACAAATTGAAGATAGGGTGTACCGACGAATGCCCGTGCGGTACTGGTATAATGACCACTGAACATCTGCTGCAGAACTGCCCGACATACGAGGATCAGAGAGAGCAGATGTGGCCATTACCAGTGGAACTGCAAGACAAGCTCTATGGCAGTGGCGAGAGCCTCAGGATGACCGCCGCTTTTCTCGAAAAAATAATGGTTACTGTCTGACTGTGTACGCAGAAGAAGAAGAAGAAGAAGCAGCACATGCTGTAAAATGCTACTGAAGCAGGTTGTAGAGAGGTCTAGATAGCTGATCATATAAGACGATTGTATTAAAAAATCACCATTTAGGTTCTGGGATACGTGGATCATATGCAGTAGTCGCCCTCTACACATGGGAACAAATAAAACAATAGAAAGAATAAGTGGAAAGAAGATGTCGATACCCTGATACATTTGACCAAAACAGTTCCCTCGAAACTCTTCTCTCTCTTGGCCTTATGTCGTAATCCGAATCTCTGTTCCATGTCCATGTCTTCTTGTTATTCTCCCACTTACAACGGTGTTTGTCTTTTAGGAGGTTTGATCTGTACTTATAATTCTTCTTCTTCTTCTTCTTCGTTCGTCTTAAGACCTCAACTTCAATGACTATAAGGAAACCAGCAGTCGAGTCAAGGCTCAGTACACTTCCGTACAGCTTCTTGTGGAAGGACACTGGCTGTTGCCAAATGCTACTTCTTTTGTCGACATACAATGGACAGGACTGCAAAATATGTTCTGCTTTCGTGAGGGCTGTGCCGCAGGCACATGGGTCCGTAGTGCCAATCCTGAACTTGTTGTACAGATGACATCTCCGCCTGTTGTGTTCTGTGCGTAGCAGGATACTGATCACCTAGTCTCGCCTGGAGAGTTGATGGTAGGCATCGTTTTATTATAATTCAGTATTGTGTACAGATAGACGTTACGTCGTTGTATATGACCGAGACAGTTGAATTGTTTCACTTTGATTTGGTGTAGTGTGTCTCTTGTCATCCCCAACATGGTCTAGATAGTTTAACTGTTTTACTTTGATTGGGTATAGCATGTCTCTTGTCATCCCCAACATGTTCTAGATAGTTTAACTGTTTCACTTTGATTGGGTATAGTGTGTCTCTTGTCATCCCCAACATGTTCTAGATAGTTTAACTGTTTCACTTTGATTGGGAATAGTATGTCTCTTGTCATCCCCAAACATGTTCTAGATAGTTTAACTGTTTCACTTTGATTGGGTATAGTGTGTCTCTTGTCATCCCCAACATGTTCTAGATAGTTTAACTGTTTCCTTTTAATTGAGTATAGCATGTCTCTTGTCATTCTCAACATGTCTTAGACAATTTAACTGTTTCACATTAATTGGGTATAGCATGTCTCTTGCCATCCTCAACATGTCTTAGATTGTTTAATTCTTTCACTTTGATTTGGGTATAGTATGTCCCTTGTCATCCCCAACATGTCCTAAATAGTTTAACTGTTTCATTTTGAGTTGGTTTAGTATGCCTCTAATCAGCACCAACATGTCCATAATATGCGTAGTTATATTCTTCTGCTCCCACGACATGTGTTATATTCTCTCGTCGTTTCCTAGTTTTGCATTCTCTATTCTCTCAACGATGCTATGAACTGCATTATCTATTCTATCGATGTGTTCGTATTATGATTAAAATAATTTGAAATAGTGACAAACCTAATGTCCTAGGTGAATACTAAAAAAAAAAGAAGATAGAAAGAAAACAAAAAGTTGAAGTAGAACAAGAACAACGATAAGAAGAAACAGCAAGAAGAAGAGGAAGAAGAATAAGAGGAAGAAGAAGAAGAAGTAGTAGTAAAATAACAAGAACATAAATAAGTAGCCTCGAGTAAGATACCATTGAAGGCAATTTGTTTTTGTACATGGAAATCAGAGCTAAGTAGAGACTCTGGTAGTTTACTTGGACTGCAACCTATTTCAAGAAGTAGTAAGTGCTATTTGTCGCTGCACTTGACTTCGGATGTGGCATAGTTTATTTTGTCTAAAGCACTCTGATTTAACCAAAAGGGCTTTCTGATTGACAAATGAAAGTTACAACATTAGCAAACAACAAAAACAAGCGATTCATTTTGTAAGAGAAACAATTTCATTACAGTTGTTCTCGGGTTCCAACTTTTACCACACACATGTTTGGCTCCTTCTCAGATGTGCGCACTTATATTGTTCTCGGGTTAGGACTTTGCCGTAGGAATGCTTGGCTCACTCTCTGGTGTGCGTACTTATGTTGTTCTCGCGTTCCGACTTTTACCGCACGAATGATTGGCTCACTCTCTGATGTGCACACTTATGCGCAATCACTACCAGCAACTCGACAACCACATGCCAATCAGGTCGATTATGCATGCTCAGTTACGAACAGGCGGCACGAACGCTAGTGTCATCACTCTGATCAACAAAATCAATAAAATACACACTGCATCAATAGTAGTGATAACAAAAACGTCACCGACCAATACCGGGTGACCGAGATATTCCACAATCTTGACATTAGCTGTCTCGATGAATTTCCCGCCTACTCGGTGGTACTGTGTTTTTATTTACTTAAGTGACAGTTCGTCTGATTCCCATTTGGAACATAGATCCGAGACAGCGACTGATCTCAAACTGTTATACTTGGGGACAATTTTTCTCAATACCTCAATTAAACTACATCTGCCTGCCTTTCCACTGTTCTTATAGTCATTTCTTTTTTTCTAACTTCCTGACTCATCTTTTCTTGTTATCTATGACATAATTCATCCCAAGAATGTATCCCACAGTAATTTACTCGAGAGGAAGAAAGAGGACACCTGCATATTCATTCTCATTCTGCAATGGTCGTCCAAACGCCCAGCTGAGAAATTGTGAGAAAAAATAGCATCATCATCTTTGGGTTCAACAAAATAATGTGGACACAAGCAGGTAAGGTACAGCTAAATCAAGCGACACGATTATATATTCAAATCACGAATAAAAGAATGCACTACGTAGTGAAGGAGTATCGCTTATGATAAAACTAGAAACTAAAGTTGCTTTTATTGAGGGACATGCAGCTAGATCAAGAATGATTAAGGCATCCGTTAAAATAACAGAATGAAACTAAACACCCCAAAAATGGAACTCTCCAACGTACGAATAAAAAAAAAAAAAAATTTAAGAAAGTTACTGCAACAAACTCCAAAATCTATTGCATAAGAAAATTTCAAGAGATTTTGCCGTTGTGATGCGAGATTGTATTGCCAATATATGAAAGAACAATAAAAGTTATGAAGAGAATATGGACACAAATTGTTTAAAATATTCAATGAAAATTGTAAAATAATTGCAGATTTTTGTGTGGGAAACGAACTAGTGTGTAGAGGAAGTATGTTCACACACATGAAGATTCATTAGTAAATTTGGTTATCTCTAGATCAAGTAAACTCAAAACTGAATTGACCATATATGCATACAAATGAAATGTAGATTATCTTTGCAAGGTGTACATATAGGTGGATATTTTTTTTTCCAAATCATAATCTAATGATGGCTAAAGTTAAGCTTAAACTCCGAAAGAACAGACTAACTCACGCCAACATGACACGCTGTGATGAAGAATATATCAATGGATATAAGAAGAACGAGGAATGTTGCGTCACACACGGCAAAACATTTCAAGAACTGTAATAAATAGACATGAAGACCGGCACTGATGGGAAATGGGAATAGATAACAAATGTCTTCAGCACAACTTGTGAGGACGTTTTGGGTAAAATAAAACAACACAAAGCATAAATAACGACGCAAAGATCATTTAGATTAAAGAGAGACCAGCACAAATATTGCCATACCTCAACATAAAAACGAGAAACACCACAGTTAAACCACATAGAGATCATCCAGAGATACACATGGAATCAAACAGCACCTATATGGTAGACACAAAATGTTACATTGATAGTTTGGCTACAGAAGCCGAAGAGGCTGCAGCTAGAGGAAACATGATATGTCTGTATAACACTATCAGAAAACTGTGAAGGAGATACCAAAAACAAAGAATACCATAAGAATAAGAATTCTCGTAGAATGTAAAAGATGTGCGTAATACGTTAAATACGTCCTAAATACACCGCCACCAGCCAACTCACCTGCTGAAATAGACCTCAACATGAACTGTGATAAACCAAGCAAAGAATTACACTTATAAAGAGTTAAAGGTCGTATACCTGGCGAGATACTCGCTGAAGTTAGTAAAACAGATAGTGAAGCGTTCAACTGTTTTCTTTACCGTTTTATTAGAAACATGTAGGACACAAGCAATTGTCAAACAAGAGTACTTTAAAGGTTACCTTAATACGCTAGCAATAAAAAAAAACCACATACAAGAATGTACAAATTACATATAGACAAAGCACTGTTCAATATATGGTAAAATGTTAAACAGTAATAATTGAAAAACTATTTTTAAAATGTGTAGATACCAAGCTAAGAGACCAGCAGACAGGTGATAGACAAATCAGATCACGTGCAAACCAAATAGCCACTTAGTGCATAATTATAGATCACGTCATTAGCGTGTCATTAAAATCTATACTTCAACATTGTTAACTGAAAAAAAGCATTTTCCAGCCTGGGTAGGGATATACTGGACACTTCACTATTCAATATAACTTAAGTGTCACTTACACATTCTCAATGTACAAAAAATCCCAAAAATGAGAAGTCAATTACATTTAAATGAATTGCTTGCTCAGTCATTTCGACATCAGAATGTGACAGTTTCACCTCAGTCATTTCGACATCAGAGTGTGACAGTTTCACCTCAGTCATTTCGACATCAGAATGTGACAGTTTCACCTCAGTCATTTCGACATCAGAATGTGACAGTTTCACCTCAGTCATTTCGACATCAGAATGTGACAGTTTCACCTCAGTCATTTCGACATCAGAATGTGACAGTTTCACCTCAGTCATTTCGACATCAGAATGTGACAGTTTCACCTCAGTCATTTCGACATCAGAATGTGACAGTTTCACCTCAGTCATTTCGACATCAGAATGTGACAGTTTCACCTCAGTCATTTCGACATCATAATGTGACAGTTTCACCTCAGTCATTTCGACATCAGAATGTGACAGTTTCACCTTAATCATTTCGACATCAGAATGTGACAGTTTCACGAAGAACAACGAACCTGCCTGGGAGAAATTGCTATTTAATTGGACACACCATTCTTTCTGAAATTCTGCTCACATTGTTCTTCAGTTGTTTGGCCATCAGTGTGTGAAAGTTTCATGAGAAATCGCTGATTAAGGTGCAGCAGCCTGTGTTTTCTCCACGACAGCGATGTCTCATGGATAAAATCAGCCTTTTGATAATGTACTGGGGCGTTGGTTGTCACTGCTGCAGGAGGTTTCGAAATTATAGATTCAAATTTCCATCTCGTGGATGGTTATATCCTGCTAATTTTTTCATGACGTCCCCGAGATGACCAATTGGCTTGAGATCAAGTGACTAAGCTTGACTGCCCATCCTGCTGATATGTTGCTACATCATCATGTAGCATGTCCTTTGTAGAACGTCGCTCCCATGACAGTCTATCTGAAAGAAACTTGTTCTCTTGCAAAAACTCCAGATTCCGCCACAGTCATACCCAGGCATTCTGGATATCTTGGTGCCATGAACAGGTTTTGATCTTTATGTCCATTAACTGCTTAAAATAGCTGCTATAGCGCTTCTGCACTTCTTAATAGTATCACTGTGTAATCTGCGTATCGTAACTATAGAATCTCGTACCCCCGAATCGTAAATGGGTCGAAACTTTCAATGTTCTCGTCTTCTCGAACATTTCTCATTATACATTCTGAATATATGTTGTACATATAAAGTGAGAGGATACATCTCTGTCGGGCTCCCTTTTGTACTGCAAACCAATCTGATGTTTGCCCAGATATTTGGACAGCGGCTTGTTGATCTTGGTATATATTTTCAATGAGATGGACTATATGCAAGGAAAACCCAATTTCCGTCATGATTCTCCACAGATTTTGATGTTTTACCGTGTCGAAGGCCTTAGTTTAATCAATGAAACATGTGTACAGGTCTACATTAAACTCACTACATTTTACGTAGTTATTCCTTAAATTGAATATGTGGTCCCTGGTCCCTCTGTATTTCTTAAAACATGCCTGGACTACGTGAATTTCAGATTCAAACCTTTTCTTTATCCTTCTTAATAGGATTCGAAATATTATCTTGCTAGCGTGGCTGATCAGCGCTATTGTTCTGTAGTTTGTGCACGGCTTCAGATTGCCTTTTTTGGGGAGGGGAATATAAATTGATTTCTCCCATGCTTCTATCCACTCTGCACTGTGCCATATCTGTTTACACAGCTTGTGATAGACTCGAGCACTTGCCTCCCCTCCTGCTTCTATTAGCTCTGCTTGGATATCATCGCATCATGTGGGCTTTCTCTTTTTCAGGCTTTTAATGCATAGCGTACTTTTTCCAATGTTGGTTCAGGTTCTTTCTCTTCCTTTGGTAGGATTGTAACTGAGCGCATTGTGCTATCTCCATACATGGTTCTGCAGTACTCTCTCCATCTAATCAGTATGTCCTTGGTTTCTGTTAATGTGTTATCCTCATTGCCATTTATGACCTGCGGAACCGGACGGAACTCCCTTTTCAGTGTTCTTATTGCTTTAAATGCATCTCTCTATCTCTGCCTCGCTACTGGAGGTATTAATTAACAACTCCATTTTTAAAATCGGGATTCTAAAAGCCTGTAATTTCTGTCAACAGTCAAGCACCCTCACCTATGGTGACTTGGTAATATACTAATTATTGGAACGACAATCCTGGAATCCGTGCCGTCCTTAGTTTAATTTAGTTTAGTGGAAGAATCAACGTCATTGCAGGCGGTTTACCCCATAAGTGATCTGTTTTTCTTCATATTTTTGGAGAATCTCAGCACAATGCACGGAATCCGTAGACTTGGCGAAGATCCTGTAATAGATTGGGTAATTAAATCCTACTCTTTTCGATTACAAACTACTGAGGGACTTTTAACGTGTGCGATGCTGAACACGGTCATCCGATCTCTACTACCCAGAGATCGGGGACAATACAAGAAAGTGCAAGGGAAAAATCTTGGTCTCTACCGTTATTTGAACCCACGACCCCCAGCACCCGAGGCTGACGTCTTATCTCGAGACCACTCAGTCCCCCAGTCTTTGACAAACCAAAAGCTAAACTGAAATCATGACAGAAAGAACACAATAGATTCAACAGTTGACTGGTATTCCTCATCATCTCAGTGCAGAAGCGGAAGAACAAAATAAGTAAGTCTCTATATAGGTATATGGGTTTACTTTTGATTCTGTATGCCTGGTAAGATGATGTCTTCTAGTAACAAAATACTATTGTTATTACTAGCATTTTCTCTACGCAACCCGTTCTCGTGCTATCATTAGGGAAATATATTAATATTTCGTTCCAGCATCCGCATTTAGACACATCTGAAGGGATTGCCAATTATCAGGTAAACAACAGAGGGTGGAGGCAGACGGAGTGGTATGCAGCCGGACGGAACTAGTGAAACTATCATTCTTGATCAGTACTGGCCCTTTGACCAGGAAAGAGATGGTCAATGACAACCGCAGATCCATCCTCCCAGAGCCTTACAACGATAGCATCACTGCGCGAGGGTGACTTCGGGGATCATGAATTTCCCAATCGTTGGCAGGTCACATTGTGGCGAAACTACAGGACTCGAATGCAACACTAGTTGTCTACAGACTCTGCAGTCTTCAGCGTATTGCTGTATTTGAGAAGTCAGGCACATGCCCCACAAAGCGATGGACAGAAATGGTGGGTGGTCGATTCACACAGGTTTTAAAGTGGCCCCTGTTCTCCCGGTATTTGTGATCAGAATGCCTGCATCCGGAGTTGCATCCAGTCGTCTTGACTTATGTTTTGCCACGGGTCCAAAGTAGCTCGATACCAGTGAGTGAGGTCGGTGACCAGCGCAGTACCTTCCTCACTAGAATCTAAATACAACCTAAGTTACATCAACAAGACCAAACCTTATGTTGATGACGTCATCTTTGCTAATGTAACTAATGTAAATAAAATACCTCTGTTGGGTTCATCATTTTTGTTCCCCTTTTCGTGTCAACGTGAAGCATAATCTAACTATTCAGATGGTCATTTTAAAATTAGCCTGTTGTCAAGCATCCGCAATCGTTTCCCTTGTCGCAGCAATCTGCATCATACGTTTCACCTGCATCTGGCCTTTTTTACATTAACCCGTTTCCGAGATTTTGCAGATTTTGACAATGTTTGTTTACATGATGAGTTTTTCAGGAACAAGGACAACCGTCTTTAGTCATCTTTTACGACTTACCTGGAGTGTGACAGTAGTCATATTCTTTTCATTCCAGGAAACGCTGGTATCACTTCAGTCGGGTTACCTAACCAAAAATACTACACTCCACGGATTTGTGACACTAATCCTAACCAAAAAGACTACACTCCACGGATTTGTGACACTAATCCATGTTGCTGTTAAGTAAGCGTTTATTTTGAAACAGAATAAATATAACACCGGAAGAGGATTTATCGAAAGGTCAACAACAATCGCAACGACAAATATTTTAAAAAAATACTCAGTAAATATAAAACAGAAATGAGAGACAAGAGATAGACACGCCGGAAGTCAACTCAAAATCTACAGGCGATAAATGCGCTTATGTCCTGAACAGACACCAATATAGAAAATGAAACATCCATGGGGGCTATGATGTTGAAATTCTCTAAATTATATGTCTTTCTTCTAACGAGACACATTCGCCACCTGGAACTTTGGATGTTGCTACCTAAGTATCTATTACTCCACACTATAGTATTATTTGTTGTTTGGTTATGTTTTCTGAGGGCTAAAAATAACTTGGCATTGCGAAGGTTGTCTGTATCTTGTTTACAGACTAAATAGCTCCAGATCTTTCCCTTGTTTTCTACTTATACAGAAATAACACAGGATCAGAAAACGCAGGCGTGAATTATCTTGCAATGTCCTGGTGCGGAATTAGTCAATGGTTTCTCAGAAAGTAATGCCTCTAATTTGTTTCTGAAACTATGTATTCACGATGTATGAAATTCACGTACAGGTTAATTCAATGTTTCGTTTAAACGTGGCATTTTCTTATATAATTTCCGCTCACTTATATGACTTTACGTAATTACGAAAAAAGACTTGGGTGACTTCCTGTACCAGGTTGTGTCCTGTTCATTTGGACTAGTTCCTTCAACTTCCGTGATTGGTTGTGAAACTTAGAGGAAGCCATCTTGCTCATGCTTTCGAAGTTCCATAATCGTAGAAAATTAAATTTCCATCGTACTTTCAATGTTGACTGAAAGAGATTGTGCTGATTGTTGACCTGTGATGTAGAGATCCTTACAGACAATGGTAACGGCGTGCTGCAACATTTCTGAGCTGTTGGATGTGAAAAGACTGCAGATCGCGACTGACCACACAGCTCCATCTTTCTACTTTCGAAGTTTTATCTGCCTGAGTCCAGTATTTCAACGGAAATTCTATCGGACACACATCATCTATACACATAACCGTTTATGGATGTCCCTCGCATTGTCTTTCTCCCTTATCAAGAATACAATTCAGCACCATGTTTGCGGTATG
Source organism: Ariolimax columbianus (assembly GCA_036924085.1). Taxonomy (NCBI): domain Eukaryota; kingdom Metazoa; phylum Mollusca; class Gastropoda; order Stylommatophora; family Arionidae; genus Ariolimax; species Ariolimax columbianus. The sequence continues at coordinate 21,210,790 of JAVGWX010000002.1, forward strand.
TATCACACATATACGCCATTTTGGCGGATTACTATACATACATGCCTGACATCCAAGTAATTACATTAACGTACGCAGGAAATCTCAGTGTTGAAACCTTTACACTTTCATGACACAAATGTGGGACATGTACCTTTTTAGTAGCCCTCGCAAAGGTGTCAGAAGCAACAGAATCAAACACTAACGAGAGATTCAAATTTTCGCTCTAAGTAAAACATGAGGCCATCTCTACATCACTACCGCTGGTCCCGTCACAGGACCATATTTTCGGGGTGCTTGAAAGGTTACAGTTGTCCTTTTCTGTCAACCAGATACCACCATGGTGTAAGCTGACGAGGGTACATAGATTGGTCAAAGAGCAACATAATCTGGTTTAGCGTATTAGAAACAAGTCCACGATCAAAAGCATCTGCTAAAAATATTAGCGTGTGGGCGAACAGTTCGGATTGTGATCTCCAACTCCGGTGCCATGTATTCAAATTAGTCCAGTTGATGTTATTGAGTGTGCTATTCGCACACAATTAACTCAGGATGTTCTTTCATTAGTACCCGGTTACAGTGGCTGTTCTTACATATCGAAGCCTACTTAAGAAAGTCAACTGGAGTATTGCTAGCTATAGTGCAATGCGATGGTACTTCAGTAAGCGGGCCACTATTAGGATTACATCGTTGATCCCGGCATCGATGGACAGAATGGTGTGATTCATGCTTCTATCAAGAGCACGAATGAGGACGTAACAGATGATCTTGATTAGTTTGTTTCACTTGACATGATTACTGTTCGCTTCTAGTTCATGATTAAAATAATCTATTGAAAGGAGAATATTGTGGTCGTGTAACTAGAAAGTCAGCCAACCACTCTGGAATCAGATGTTTCATTTAGTCAGTGATTAAGGGAACTATTGAAACGATAGGTGTTTCATCTGATATAATTTCGCATTCAGATAATGTACACATTGGGATAAAACAACAGGAAGACCTAGTGTCTATGTTTTGATGTGAAATAATTACCGAACATGCACACTTTACGGCGACTGTCAGAGACCAGCAGTTCTTATTTCGTAGCCTTAAAAATAAACCCAGAAAAACACATCAAAATGAACAAATAATTGATATAATAATTTTGCTTTTAGTAACAAGAGGAAAGTAATAACACGAAATCATAAGAGACAATCATCAACATGTTCCTTCTTATTTCTATCCAACCGGAGATTGAGGTCACGTGTAACAAACACAAAGATGTCATCGTGCAGTATTTGTATCTGAAGTATTATCTCTTACACGATAGAGTTATTTATCTTAACTTAACTTCATTATACTGGTTTAGAAGACTCTACTCAATCTGTATACAACCAGTTTATTCGATTTTAAAAATTACTTTGATCATCCAATCTATTTTTGAATGCATTAACTGATCCTGCCTCCACCACATCCTGTGGCAATGCATTCCAAGCATTCACCACTCTGACTGAAAAACGGTTTCCTAATATCCAATCTGGACTTGCCTTTAAATAATTTGAAGCTATGCACTCTAGTTCTTGTAGTCGGTTAAACTTTGAAAAAAACTTGTTATAGTCTAATTTATCCTTTCCATAAATTAATTTATAAATCTGTATTGTCACCTCGAATTCTTCTCTTTTCTAGACACTGCAGACCAATTATTCTAAGTCTCTCCTTATAATTATAATTCTGAAATCCATGATCATTTTTGTAGTTATTCTTTGTATCTTTTCTATCATATATATATCCACAATGTGGTAAGGACTCCACACCTAAATACAGTACTCCAATTTAGGTCTCACCAATGATTTAAATAGTTTGACTATCACTTCCTTGCTTTGATATGTAATGTTTCTTTTAATCATACTCAGCATTACATTAGCCTTTTTCACAGCCACCTAAACTTGCACTCAACCTTGAACGTATAATATATTATAACACCTAAGTCCCTTTCCTTTTCTATCTTTCTAATATTGTTCACCCCCAGTGGGGTGACCAGCGCGCGTACTTGACCTTAACTTGAATTTTGTTTTAAAGTAAGTATGTCCACCTATCGGTGTGGTTGCTTTGTTGCCTTTTATGTTACCTGTTATTGTAGTTAACTCCTTGCATATCACTATTAGTCACTATTTACGATATGCTTGGTAGGTTACAGTGCACATATCCTATCTTTCCTGGATCACACGGACGCGCTAGGTCGAATAACGCGTCAGGAATGGTACTTCACGAAGTGTAACAGTCTTGCTAAGAAGGTGTGCTCGTTTCAACAAAATATGTGTAACAGGGTTAAGTGTCAGTAAGCAGTATGTAACAGGATCATCTGTGAGGAAGTATAGGAGTTAGAGCAGCTTATTCTCTGGAGCTAAAATTAGTCGGGACATTGATATAATTAATATCTCATTCAAATGGGAAAAGGTGAGTTAGAAGAGTTCACCCCTCGTCATCTCTGGGTTAGCGAGACGGCGTGTCGGGAAGAATGATGAACTAAAAAAAGGTGTTGGTATAGTACTGTCCATTAGGTTGAAGTATCTGGAGTGTAGAACGCGGGTTATACGACAATTAATCGTACGTCAATTTGTCACATTTAAAATGACAGAGTGGCAGGTAGCCAGCCATAGCAGTCAATACGATTCGATTCCAGGGGGCAGTAGCTGAGTTAGACTGTCTCTATTCAGTTGACTGGTCAGCAGTCAGAGTGCCTCGTGACCATTGCCATCTTTGTTTAAGCAGAGCTAAAAAGGCCATACAAGTAGAAGACCCAAGACAGACAGAGCTAAAAAGGCCATACAAGTAGAAGACCCAAGACAGAGCTAAAAAGGCCATACAAGTAGAAGACCCAAGACAGACAGAGCTAAAAAGGCCATACAAGTAGAAGACCCAAGACAGACAGAGCTGAACAGTGCGATGTTCTTAATATACATCAGGCGCAATTGCCACTACTGCCCATTGGTACGAATGAAAGGTTCTCTGTTCAGAGATGGGAGAAGGAAATATGTTCATTTCAAGTGACAATGTCGAGATTGGGACACACGTTTCGACAGCCTTCACATATATGAGCTCTAGACGATATGTTGAGAAAGAAAGAGGGAGGGAGAGAGAGAGATAGAGAGAGAAACGGTGTAATGGAGAATATCTAAAAGAGCAGTTCCGCAGATTGCCTAGTGGTCTGCTCATATCTGCTGGAACGTTAACGGATATAGAATGGTCAGATTGGTCGGCCATAGGCCCTTGATCGATAAAAAGTTGTAACCTGAATCTTCAAGTTGCAACCTAAACTTCAAAACCAAGCCATGAGAGTTATAGCAGGAGGCATGAGAACATTAAAGAAAAGGAAATCTCCCGGAAAAGACGAGATAACAAACGAAATGCTGATGGGGCTGGGCCAAACAGCGAAGAGGAAACTGCTATCGGTCCTGAACCAAAGCTGGAAAAGGGGAATTGTACCCCAGGCATGGATAGACGCATTACTGGTACCAGTACCAAAAACAGGAAAGGACAAAACAGATCCAAATGGATACAGGCCCAGCAGCCTACTGAGCTGTGTCGGCAAGCTGATGGAACGTATGATAAACACCAGACTGATGTGGCATCTGGAAGAAAAACGAATACTAATTCCACAGCAAGCCGGCTTTAGACAGCACAGATCCACTGAGGACCAGGTCATCCTCATAGCCCAGGAAATAGAAGATGCCTACCAGGCACAGAAACACACAGTAGCTGTTTGGGTGGATCTGGAAAAGGCATTTGACAAAGTCTGGAATAACGGACTTGGAGTCAAGCTAAGAAGAAGTGACGTTTGTGGGAAAATGTACAAGTGGATCAACCACTACCTCAAACAAAGAACGGCCAGAGTCCAAGTACAAGGGCAGATGAGCAAAAAGGTGACACTCGAGCAGGGAGTACCCCAAGGGGGAGTACTGTCACCCACACTCTTCCTGGTATATATAAACGACATTACAGAGAATTTACCAAGAAGAGTCCATAGCTCAATGTTTGCAGACGATCTGGCTATGTGGACATCTGAAAAGAATCTCACCATAGCAAGAAATCGGATGCAGCAGGCCCTAACATCGCTGGGAGAGTGGGCGAACTCATGGATGGTCAAAATAAACGAGGAGAAAACCACATGCACAATATTCTCGCTTTCAATAAAACCCCAAAATACCAAATTAAGTCTAAATGGCAAATTCCTGCAGCCAAACGACAACCCAACCTATCTGGGAGTCACATTTGATCGGCGCATGACATGGAAAAGTCAGATCGAGAGAAACCGAATGAGAGCCAGAGAAAGAATGGCAATCATGAGGAAACTTGCTGGCACAAGCTGGGGAGCAGACGAAGGCATACTAAAGAAACTGTACACTGGAAGAGTGAGACCAGTTCTCGAGTATGGCATTGCGGCATGGACAACAGCAGCAAAGGCGAACTTCGATAAAGTTAGCAAACTTCAAAACCAAGCCATGAGATATATAACGGGAGGCATGAAGTCAACGCCAATTGTAGAACTTGAAAAGATTACAAAACTGCAATCCATGACCGACAGAAGAGACTGCAGAGCCCAGCAACAAGCAGAGAAACTCAGAAGACTCACTGACCATCCAATGCATCAGAGACTAAATAGAATTGGAAATGGGAAACTAAAGCGGAGAAACTTTGCAGAAATAGCCAAAGCAAAGATGCACGAAGATCCCATAAACAAACTAACAACACCAAAACCCATCACTACTGTACGAAAACCTACCTAGAGGCAGGATATATTTCTAGAGGTGGTAGAAAATATACCAGGTATTGGAAACAAAAACTGCCAGACTGAAAAAGAAAGGAGAGATACTACCCTAAGCTTCATATCGAAAAGCTACCCAAGCATGGACTGGACCCATGCAAAAACCGACGGTTCTGTAACAAACACTACACAGAACGGAGGGGCAGGAGCATTCCTGAACCTACCAAATGGCAGAAAAATAACACTGTCATTCGCTACTGGTAAGTACACAAGCAATTTCAGAGCGGAGGCAGAGGCACTGAGGGCGGCAGTGGAAGAAATGGTGACACAAAATGAAAATGAAAGCCATATAGTCCTGCTTACAGATGCTCTAGCCGTAGTCACAGCTCTAAAAAGCCAGAAAAATACTGATCTTAATGACTTAAGAGCAGCACTCTGCAAACTGCGCCAGCAGTCCGCACCAAAAAGAGTAGTGGTACAGTGGGTCCCATCACACTGCAACACCCAAGGCAACTAGGAGGCAGACAGACTGGCAAAAGAAGGTGCAAGACTACCACAAACAGATACTAGTATGACGTACGAAGAGTCAAAACGGCTTATCAAAGCCAGATACATGACCAAATGGGAAACCAAACATACTGGTTACACCAAAAACGATGCCTATTACCAGTTGAACCGAAGAGAGCAGGTCGTTGTCTTCAGACTTCGCACTGGCTACAATAGACTGAGGTACCACCTATTCAACAAATTGAAGATAGGTGGTACCGACGAATGCCCGTGCGGTACTGGTAAAATGACCGCTGAACATCTGCTTCAGAACTGCCCGACATACGAGGATCAGAGAGAGCAGATGTGGCCATCACCAGTGGAACTGCAAGAAAAGCTCTATGGCAATGGCGACAGCCTCAGGATGACCGCTGCTTTTTTCGAAAAAATAATGGTTACTGTCTGACTGCGTACGAAGAAGAAGAAGATAACAGGAGGCATGAAGTCAACGCCAATTGTAGAACTTGAAAATATTACAAATCTTCAATCCATGACCGATAGAAGAGACAGCAGAGCCCAGCAGCAAGCAGAGAAACTAAGAAGACTGATAGACCACCCAATGCATCAGAGACTAAATAGATTTGTAAAAGGGAAAATAAAGAGGAGAAACTTTGCAGAAATAACCAAAACAAAGATGAGCGAATACCCTATGCACACCATAACAACACCAACGCATATCCCTACTGTACGCAAACCCACCTGGAAGCAGAATATAATTCCAGAGGTGGTAGAAAATATACCAGGTAATTGAAACAAGAACAGCCAGACTGAAAAAGAAAGAAGAGACATAACCCTGATGTACATAGTGATAAACTACCCAAGCATGGACTGGACCCATGCATACACCGACGGTTCTGTAACAAACATAACACAGCATGGATGTGGAGAGGTATCACTAAGCCTAACAAACGGTAGAAAAATAACACTGTCAGTGGCAACTGGAAAATTCTAAAGCAATTTCAGAGCGTAGGCAGAAGCACTGAAGGCTGCAGTAGAAGCAATGCTGACAGGCGAAAGTAATGAAAGCCATATAGTCCTGTTTACAGATGCCCTACCTGTGGTTACAGCACTAAACAGCCAGAAAAATACTGAACTTAATGATTTAAAAGCAGTGCTCTCTCAACTATGCCAGCAGTCCGCACCAAAAAGAATAGTGTTACAGTGGGTTCCATTCCACTGTAACATTCAAGGCAACGAGGAGGCAGACAGACTGGCAAAAGAAGGTGCAAGATTACCACAACCAGATTCTAGTGTGACATACGAAGAGTCCAAAAGGTTTGTTAGGGCCAGACACATGGCCAAATGGGAAACAGAGCATACTGGCTACACAAAAAATTATGCCTATTACCAGTTGAACAGAAGAGAGCAGGTCGTGGTTTTCAGACTCCGCACAGGCCACAACAGACTGATGTACCTTCTATTCAATAAACTCAAGATAGGTGGCACTGACGAATGCACCTGTGGTACAGGGAAAATGACCTCTGAACATCTGCTGCAAAATTGCCCGACATACGAGGACCAGAGAAAGCACATGTGGCCATCACCAGTCGCAATACTAGACACGCTCTATGGCAGTGTCGACAGCCTCAGGATGACAGCTGCTTTTTTCGAACAAATTCAAGTTGACGTCTGACAGCGTACGAAGAAGAAGTAGCAACCTCACAGTAATAGCAAGAAGCTATTGTGGCACAGCGCAGGACCGACAGCTGCCAGAGGTCAACTTCATCGGAAACTGCCATAAAACACACGTGACAACAAAGTAAATAGTTAATCAGTGTAGAACAAGATTGTAAAGATTGTCAAATATATTAGGGTAGCCTACAGTACTGGGTTAATAGTTCCACGGATTCAATTCAAGCGCATGCTAACAAATCATGAGATAGAAAGACTTATTGATATTTAGTTAGCTTAGTTCTCTGAATTATTGTTTTAACAATAACTTTTGTAATAAATGGAAAATCTTGTTTTGTTTTTCACATAAGTTGAAGAGTTTTTAATGTAGAGTCTTTACGTCAAGTATAGCATTATTTAATGTTTAACATAAGATCAGAAAGGAAACCCTACTTTTGAAACATATGTTGTTTTTCCGTTTTATATGGATGCGCAGGACATCAAAGTGCAGACTTTCTTTTTGACCCTATCATTCCTTATGTCTACATTTGATTGACCACTCGCTCCTTGTGGATCTCCACAATAAGTTAACTGAAACTGTATAATCACATACATATACACGATACAGTCTAGTTGTATACAACCCTCGTAAACTGTGTTAAACGAGTCACTAAATCATTTCTTTGCATTTACAGATGATATTGATAATGGTGCTGATAAAGATGTAGTGTCTTGAAAGATTGGAAGGCATAGAAAGAGTGACATAATCCACAGAACGTGTATTCAGGTTAAGCTGGACAGTATGACGCTTTCAAAAATAAGAGGTTTTGGTATAATTTATAGATATGCATGTGAGTAAGGGCTGCACGCTGTGTGTCAATTAGATGTCTGTACATCAATATGACTACCCACACCCCACCCCACCCCTAAATGTCTCGGTCCTGTGGACACATTTCATGGATAGCTCCAACGTATAATCATCATTCAGGTTGAAGCATTTGAGCAGCCCTAAACAACACGCGACCCCACTCATCTCCCGACTATCCGAGGTGACAAGGGATTGTGAAGATATCGACATCAACCAAACAAATAATGGATTTCAATTTAGTTCTGACAGAACAACTAACTGATCTTGAGATTGTCGATAAATTGGCGCATCTATCACATAACATAAATTGCGAATAAATGTAATTGACAACATTCAGAATGTAATGGAAGACACACTCCTACAAGATGGTATCTACCCTCTTAATTCGTCGCAAAATAGGTCAAGTAAGATATAAAAATAAGAATATCGAAATGAGAATAGATCTGGCAAGAGCAGAATTTTGGGAAATTGTAGAAATTCAAATGAAAGAAAGTTTTAAAAAAATAATTATATTCAACTCCAATGCAAAGTCAATGTTATTCAACGACTCCGAAAGATGGTAGAAAATCAACCAAAAAGGTAGAACCTTAGGCAAATTAGCACCTGTGCAAAATAGTGAGAATACATTGATAGGATTAAGATCACTAATGTGATCACCAGTGTATTGACCCTGACGCGACGTCCTGGTCAGTATTTTGAGCCAGCCTAGACTAGGGTCTCAGTTCCCTAATGTCCTGATGTAAACCTGCACATTATCATTGCTGAAATTTCAGCCATATTTAATTTTGAACGTCATTGAACTTTGTTTACAAACTATGTTAGCTTCGAGAAGAAATTTACCTTGAGCAACAGAAACTGATCAGCTGGTAAACCATTTGCTTTTTATGAACAAGGAGCTAGATTCGATCCCTGAGAAAGATCCCCTAAATGTATATGGGTGTCTGGCTTTCTATTATAGGAAAAAGGGCAGTGGATAGTTGAATATGGCCACCACAACTAGTCCCATAAAAAGCTGGACTTTAAACAAAAATGTGTGTTCCATTTCACCCTGTACAGCAGTGCATATTGTGGGACTACTTGAACTCTGAGCAAACTACGAAGGAATGGTAGTTAATATCAATGACACCTTTCAGCTTCATGTGGAGCGTCGGTTTTCAACAAATACATGCCATTTACACCTGTTCTGTTATTCGTTTCAACTAAGTTCCTGTCTTCTGTCTTGTATGTGTATCTGAAACTCGGCTCTTTGTATGTTTTTCGTCTACATCTCCTCATTTTGGCCTTGGTATTCCAGAACAGAGGCTGTCCTGTCATGTTTTAAACTGGTTTCACAGAACAGAGGTTGTCCTGTATTGTTTTAAACTAGTTTTACAGAACAGAGGTTGTCCTGTCATGTTTTAAACTTGTTTCGCAGAACAGAGACTGTCCTGTCATGTTCTAAACTGGTTTCGCAGAACATAGACTGTCCTATCATGATCTAAACTGGTTTTACAGAACATAGACTGTCCTGTCATGTTCTAAACTGGTTTCGCAGAACAGAGACTGTCATGTTCTAAACTGGTTCCGCAGAACAGAGGCTTTCCTGTCATTTTTGAAACCGGTTTCCTTAATGTGTGCCCTAACAAACTCTATCGCGTTCTCCTCACGTCTGGTTCTATTGATATCTACATCGTCTTTTCCAACAGTTCCACATTAGACATCATCACTGGAATATGTCCATCGCTCTATACTGCGCCGACGTCCATTTACTGAAGTATGTGGCTGTAATGGTGTTGTAAATGTTTCACTCCATGTTTCAGAGTGTATAGAAACATGATTCTACGTTTCAGAGTCATATAGAAACATGATTCTACGTTTCAGAGTCATATAGAATCATGATTCTACGTAAGAAGTTACAGATTTTATGTTGCTGGTGTTTGAATTATTTTTGTTTTTATTTCTATAAGTTCTACAATTCAATGAAAGCTCCTCTCGTTTGATGTATTAAATTTGTTATTTCGTCATCTGTATTCTTGAACTTTGCACACACGCATATTGATTACAATTGTTTGATAGCAGTTTTCATTTCTAACCTTTTGCACAGTCAACTTTGGTCACCGTTTACGACAAGATAAAGCAGAAATGGTGCTTTTCTTTGATCCACAGCAAAGGGGCTGATGTCCACACTTGCAAAACAAAATATGCATTAGATGAAAAATTGATTTTATTTTAAAATTAATGGCTATTCATTGCAGGATGTCAAATATCAGCATGAATGTCAATCGGAAAATCAGTAACATGAAGCGCATATAAGCACCTTCACATTGCTAAACCGTCGACGTATCTCGCTTTTTGAACACGTGGACATCATTGCTTAGGACTTCTCTGCCCTTCTCTTTCTTTAACAGCATACCATGGACGTATATGATGGAAAATGACCTCTTTCCATCAATGTCCCTCCCAGCGGCCGTCAACGCAACAGCTCTCGGGTCAAGCGGAAACACGTCATCAATACTGCATGCAGCCTGGGACTTGGTCATTCATCGTGCTCATCAATGGGATCTTGTCACATAAGCGGGCTACCTACTTTCCTATCTACCCACTTACCTACCTACCTACCTTTTATAATGTCATATTGGAAAGTTAATACGCATTCTACAGACACAAAGGACTGTATTATAGCTAGCCATGATTATATTATAGTTATTGAAGACTAGGACCGCCGATGAGGACCGTCGATGGGGACCGCCGCCTTCATCCTTGTCACAGCTTTCCCTGATGGGTGGGGCTGCGCATGTGGCTGAACATGACAATAAGGGCTTGCATAACGGGCACACGAGGTCAGTAGAAGGGGATGGTGTTCCCGCAGTTCGTGATTTCCGGGTTCTGGGCTTTCACAATATGGTGGTCTTCACTAGTAGATACACCCGCTGCTTCTCCACCCAGGTCTATTTTGCGAAGTCCCAGGTGGTGATATATATATGGCAATTTTTCAGTGAGTCCCTCAGACTGTCTTTAGAACGTTTGATTGGTCACCCTCTCTGGCACTGTTCAGCCTTCAGCTCGCCGTAGAGGAGCTTCTTTCGGAACCCTTCGTCTGATATGTGTCCTACCCATCATAGCTATTATTTTTCGAGCAGTGCATGGATGCATTATCAGCCCTCGAGAGAACCTCTTTGTCAGTGACACAATCATGTCATCGGATGGGGAATATTTGCCTCTGGCAACATGTGTGGAAGTGGTTTAACTTCATTGCATGCCCAGGGTATACATATAGGTATATATCAATTCCAGCCTATTTTACAGCTAGTAAAGATTATATTATAGCTAGTCAGGACTATTATAGCTAGTCAAAACCTTATTATAGCTAGTCAAGACTATATTAAAGTTAGTTAAGACTATATTTAGCTAGTCAAGACTATATTAAATCTAGTTAAGGCTATTTAGCTAGTCAGGACTATATTGTAGCTAGTCAAGACTATATTATAGCTAGTCAAGGTTATATTATAGCTATTCAAGACTAGTTAGCTAGTCAAGACGATATTATAGCTAGTCAAGACTATTTAGCTAGTCAAGACTCAATTATAGCTAGTCAACTCTACTATAGCTAGTGAAGACTATATTATGCTAGTCAAGACTATATTACAGTTAGTGAAGACTATATTACAGCTAATCAAGACTTTATTATAGCTAGTAAAGACGTTATTATAGCTAGGCAAGACTCTATTACATCTAGTCATAACTATTTAGCTAATCAAAACTATATTTAGCTAGCCAATGCTCTATTATAGTATAGCCAGTTAAGATTATATTACATTTAGTCAAGCCTATAGTATAGTCGGTCAATACTTTATTATAGCTAGTCAAGCTTATAGTATAGCTAGCCAAAACTATAGTATAGCTAGTGAAGTCTCTATTATAGTTAACTAAGACTCTATTATAGCTAGCCAAGTCTCTATTGTAGCCAGTACACCCTATAGTATAGCCAGTCAAGACTATATCATAGCTAGTCAAGCTTATATTATAGATAGTCGAGACTCCATTACAGCGTGTCAATACTATATTACAGCTATTCAATATTATATTACAGCTAGTCAAAATTGTGTTATAAATAGCCACGACTCTATTATAGCTAGTAAAGACTCTATTATAGCTAGCTAAGATTATATTATAGCTAGTCAAGCCTATAGCATAGCCAGTCAAGACTATTATAGGTAATCAAGTTTATATTATAGTTAATCAAGACATAACTCTGTTATATCTAGTCAAGACTCTGTTGTGGCTTGTCAAGCTTATATTATGGCTAGTAAAGACTTTATTAGAGCTAGTCCAGACTATATTATAGCTAACCAACTCTATTATAGCTAGTCAGGCGTATATTATAGCTAGTCAGGATAATGTTGTAGCTAGTAAAGACAATATTATAGCTCGTCAACAATGTTATAGCTAGTCAAGACTCTGTTATAGCTAATCAAGCTTAAATCATAGCTAGTCAAGACTGTATTATAGCTAGTTAAGCTTCTAATTTAGCTAGTTAAGCTTCTAATTTAGCTAGTCAAAACTATTATTGCTAGTCTCGACTCTGTTATAGATAATCCCGACTCTATTTGAGAAAGTCAAGCCTATAGTTTAGCTAGTCAAAACTATATTATACCTAGTAGTTCTTTGTTGTTTTCTACGCTAGATGCATCGAAGTACTTCAGTCTTGATGAATATTTTATAGCAGCCGGTTTTCAGAGAATTATCTTACATCCCTGGGGCTTACCAAATAAGGGTGTGGCTGGAACCGCCTAACATAATCTGAAACAAGGTTTCTCATGCGGCTCAACACTACGGGGATTAAAGTTACGATGCTCACCTCAATCAACAGGCTGTTGTAACACAGGGTAGTTACAGCTAGACGGCGGGGAGGGGATCTAAGTTTCACCCAGCCCGTAGACTAGCCTTAGTACTCATTAACTGGTAACAGAGTTGAAGATGAGCTGCTTCCATTAACATGAAAAAAGGTGAGGAACGTATCTTATTCAATCAGTCAGCTTTTCACTCCGGTGTGGAATACATGTTTTGTATGCAGCTGGTACTATTACATAAAGTTTGTATCCGAGATTTTGAGTGGCTGATTAAAATAGCAATGCTGTTTAACACGATGAAGTTACCAGCCTCAAGTACAACCCTGTTTAATTGTATATATCTATAACTTGTTGGTACAAAGTACGATGGCCGTGCTTTAAAGGTTGCGCTCTCGACTCGTTCTGGTGTTTGTGTCGTTGTCCGATGTTTGATGGTTCCTGTTCGGATTATATTTCACAACTCCTTCACTAGCTGGTATCAGGGACTTCATTCTGCGGAATTGATGTCCTTTCGATTGGTTATCCTGTTTGGTATGCTGCATTTAGCTGCATTTATATGCCTGGCTCAAGCCGGGGGAGACCAGTTTATGATGGAGTTCAACGTTCAGCTTAACTGCACACCATAATTCAGTCCAGGTTACTACTGGTCAAGGCCCATTCTGATCGGACGGAAGCCGTCTTCCTCCTGCCCATCCCTCCATCCACCGGACACGGGCACGGAAAGCCTGACTCAAACATTGGTTTAATACACTCCTCTCGGCGCTCATCACAAGGCAGGGGAGTACTTGGCACCACCTGGGATATCTGTAGGGATGTCGGTCGACACGCTACCCATGAACATAGTTATAGCAGTTGGACTTGGTAGTGGTGGATTAACGCAACGGGTCTTTGACGCCTACGCGAACATTATTATCATTATAACTCCATAAAAAAATGAAATATTTTGGTAAATGTGTGTAGACTGTATATGATACTTCATCAACAAGAAGAACAACTCTTGATCTCATAAAACTTACTCACTTGTTGGCAGTCTGGTCACAGTCAAGTGTTAGGAGAGGTTGACCTTAAACTATGACTAGCGAAAGGCAGTGTTCAGGACGCAAAGTAGCATTTATCAAAGTCCATATAAAAGATGAGCTCTTCTTACTCTTAATAGATGAGTCACATCATGGCCACCTGAAATATACTAAACAATATCATCACGCCACGACCACGACTGGCTCCATGGAACAGTTTGTATCCCAACAGTATGAACAACGAGGTGGGGATCGACACTCTCTAAGTGTTGAGCCTATTAAGTCTGGAATTGCACTTCAGCTTGGAGGGCATCGGTATACCTTCTCAAGCTGGCCTCAGAATGCTCGAAGGGGCACTGTACCACGCCACCAAATAAACGTCGAGATGAATTAATTCAGTACGAATGGCTTCCACAATAACGCTTAATAATAACGTAAAAAAAAAAATTAAAAACAAAACAAAACGAAGAAATGACAATATGGCGAATATGTGAGCTTCATGGCAAATGGGTAATAAATCACTTTATTCGTTGTCAGTTTGCAAAACGGGTTGTAAAATAAAAAAGAACATCACATGACCATATAACAGAAAGAGGGCTAGCAGAATAGGTTTAAACGAAAAATAACAATATAACGGACATTACTCCGTGCGCTGTGATAACAATTCGGTAATAACACATCCAGGCTACACTGCGATTTATATCAAACGGGAGACGTATTTAATGTTTTCAATTCTCCTCGTATCGAGTTCATCACTATTGTTTAATGTTATCTGAGAGCGTGTTATAGTGACTCTTATTTCTGGAGAAGGTGTGGTGTGGGGTGGGGTGGGGGTCAGGAGGTATAGTGAAGAAGGTGGAAATGGGTCTTACGCTCTTTAGTGAAAAAAATACTTCTCAGTAGGTTCACCACTATATGATCTCTTTTGCTCTCTCTGTCGTTGTTTCTCTCACCTGACTCTTTTTCTCTTGTCATATCCACTATCTAGGATCAAGCGCGTCACTTTTGGTGTTGATATACATTTGGCGGTTTATGAAACTTCTTAATCTCTACACTTCACGGTAGAAGAGGAGCGAATAAGTAAGTATGAAACTTCTTCATATTCTTTTTCTCCTGCACTCGTTCACAATCACCAGCAACCAATCCCTGAAATAAGGCTTTGCAAGTAGCAGGATGTAGTCCGGAGAACGGACTGCGTTACGTCGCTAGTTTACGGCTTTACTGCGATATTTCCACCTTTCGGTCCGACATATCCATATTCGGCAAAAATGAAACCCCTAACACTTACTATCCACCTTGGTCTTGGCTTTCTATCCAGGGTTGCGGAGGCCGGATCACTGCATAGTGTAAGCACGCAGGGGTATCCTTGCAGGTTGCTTCGCATTAGATGACCAAACAACTTAGTTCTCTCCCTGTTCGGTGCATGATCTTCTCCCATCGACCTTTCTCATTCGTTTTCTCCTAGTGACGTTGATCATTGTTTTTTTTTGGTTCTCAGGCAACTCATATCACACGTTGCAATCTTTCTCTCTTGTCTTTTTTAATGTCCACTTCTGACGCTTATAAGATAGTGTTGGCACAAATGTACTATTGATCAAAAATCTGTATGTGGCCATTTTAATGTTCCTGTGTTTCAGAAGTGGGAACAGCTGACATGCATTATCCGTTTCACCTTCTGGCATTGAAACTCGATTTCTCTGTGTAATTTGCCTTTCGGGGTAAAGATACTTCCCTCGTATTTGTATTTCTGCACATGTTCTATCTTTCCCTCGCATTTCGGTCTCCATGTGAATTACTTATCTGCAGAGTTTCTTTCTCGGATATGTTGATTTTCATATTGTATCTTTTGCACGCAATTTTGAGCGATGTCAAATGTTGTTTAAGATCTTCATAGTTATGATATATCGAGCATTGGTTGTGAACGTCAGTTCATTTAATTGGTTGGTCTAATACTCTGCCTTACTGTATAATACTTTCCATCCGCTTCCAGTGTCATCTTGTCTACGTGTGTGTTGAAACGTATTGGGGATATCACACATCCTTGTCTCACGTCGGTTGTTATCTCCATTACTTCGGTCAGTCTGTCCATTGTTTTTACTAAACTGTGGCACTCTTGGTAGAGTAATATAATACATTTCCATATACACCACAGTGATCTAGCCTGGGACATCGTTTATTTATGTCTACTCTGTCAAAAGTCTTTTCTTGTTCTATGAATTCAACATTAGCTATCGATTGTATTTAATAATATAGTGATCAGTGTAGATACTACCTGCCTCTTTGACCCATCTGATTCAGCACACCTTACCAGGTGTATGGTATGGATATGAGATGCGCTCTTGCTCAGTGTATTGTACATGACTCTAACACAACAATTTGACATCCCTTACCCGGTTTAGGAAACTTGTGACTTTAATTGGTTTCATGAAGGTGCAGCACATCTACATTCGAATACCTCCAACATGATACAGCACTGTACATGAAGAGGTAGCACATCTACATTCGAGTAACCTTGACATGATACAACACTGTACATGAAGAGGTAGTACATCTACATTCGAATACCTCCAACATGATACAACACTACATGAGTAACCCCGACATGAGAGACGCAATGTATATGAACACTGCAGATGTTATAGATACAAGAATCAAGAGACGAATTTGATGGATGAAACTAGTACAGAGAACAATTTGGCAGGTGACCTAAAAGAAAACAATAAACAAAGATGAAGAATGAATTCACACTGAAGATTAAATGTGCATCGGACTACCACCTACTCATCATCACCATGAGGTGTAGATGCAGGGACTGGTACAATTGGAGAGCGAACTTTGGGATTTAGCAACTAATAAGTGGTATTGCTCAGGACTATGATGCTGCAAATATAGTGGTAGGAATAATGACAGTTGGAGCTTCTCTAAAAGTATGAGAGGCAGTATCGCTGCTGGACGAGCGGTGCATACAATAATTCTAGTATAAGAATGAAGATCGAGGCAGTGACTTCGGCTCTGCTGTGGTTATCTGAGACCTCATTACTGACAGCCGTGCTCGTGTCTAGCTCTCAATCCTTGATTCGGAATGTACAGGAGGGATGGTTATGATATAAGTGGATAGCAGACATGGAGGTTTCGAACCATTGGGTATCTGGGGTAGTTGTCTCGCCGCGGCGACTCAATTTCAACCAGTGTTCGTAAAGCGATCTCAGTCCCGCCAGGCGGAGCGATAGCGCGGGCTTGCGGAAAACGCTCGCCTGCCTTTCCCCGTAGTGCGAATTGGGTGCGGTTTGTGGTAGTGGCTCCTCCACCGAGGTGCGCTAGTCTGGTCCGTATCAGGAAACGTGGTCCGTCCGTGGTGATTTATCTAAGGCTTATAGCAGAGCTCGACAGTACGTCTCGCTGGTGGTCCGACTCTCGCAAAGAGCTTGTGACCGGCAAATGGAAAGCAGGAATCGTTGCCCCCGAGGGCAGGCCGGCAGGCCAAATTGTCTCCAGTCCCAGTGAAATTCATCGCCGAGGTCGTTGGGATCCGTTTTGCACAGAGCGCTGCCATCCCTCCTCGAGCGAGCCCGGTCGGTCGGTCGTCTGGTGCGTGTGGGAGGCCCCTGTCAGGCGGTCCTAGGTCGACGGAGTGAGGGACGGGTGGAACAAACCGTCCGTCCGTCCCGTCAGTCGGTCCCTGCGGCCGTCGTCCCAGCGAGGCCTTTTACAAAAACACACCCTTCCTCCGCCGACCGGTGTTTGCTGTACACAGTACGTCTCCGACAGATATCTGGTTGATCCTGCCAGTAGTCATATGCTTGTCTCAAAGATTAAGCCATGCATGTCTAAGTTCACACTGTCTCACGGTGAAACCGCGAATGGCTCATTAAATCAGTCGAGGTTCCTTAGATGACACGATCCTACTTGGATAACTGTGGCAATTCTAGAGCTAATACATGCTTACCAAGCTCCGACCCTCGCGGAAAGAGCGCTTTAATTAGTTCAAAACCAATCGTCGTTTCCCCTCGCGGGGTTGCGGCGTCCCCACTGGTGACTCTGGATAACTTTGTGCTGATCGCATGGCCTCATGTGCCGGCGACGCATCTTTCAAATGTCTGCCCTATCAAATGTCGATGGTACGTGACATGCCTACCATGTTTGTAACGGGTAACGGGGAATCAGGGTTCGATTCCGGAGAGGGAGCATGAGAAACGGCTACCACATCCAAGGAAGGCAGCAGGCGCGCAACTTACCCACTCCCGGCACGGGGAGGTAGTGACGAAAAATAACAATACGGGACTCTTTCGAGGCCCCGTAATTGGAATGAGTACACTTTAAACCCTTTAACGAGGATCTATTGGAGGGCAAGTCTGGTGCCAGCAGCCGCGGTAATTCCAGCTCCAATAGCGTATATTAAAGTTGTTGCAGTTAAAAAGCTCGTAGTTGGATCTCAGGCGCAGGCGGGCGGTCCGGCTCGCGCCGGTTCACTGCCCGTTGTCTCCTGCCCTACCGTCTGCCGGTTCTCTCCCACGGGTGCTCTTCGCTGAGCGTCCTGGGTGGCCGGCGCGTTTACTTTGAAAAAATTAGAGTGTTCAAAGCAGGCCTCGGCTGCCTGAATAATGGTGCATGGAATAATGGAATAGGACCTCGGTTCTATTTTGTTGGTTTTCGGAACTGGAGGTAATGATTAACAGGGACAAACGGGGGCATTCGTATTGCGGCGTTAGAGGTGAAATTCTTGGATCGCCGCAAGACGAGCTACTGCGAAAGCATTTGTCAAGAATGTTTTCATTAATCAAGAACGAAAGTCAGAGGCGCGAAGACGATCAGATACCGTCGTAGTTCTGACCATAAACGATGCCGACTAGCGATCCGCAGGAGTTGCTTCGATGACTCTGCGGGCAGCTTCCGGGAAACCAAAGTGTTTGGGTTCCGGGGGAAGTATGGTTGCAAAGCTGAAACTTAAAGGAATTGACGGAAGGGCACCACCAGGAGTGGAGCCTGCGGCTTAATTTGACTCAACACGGCCAACACTGAAATGATTGACATGCCGAGACCACTCTTCTGGGGTCTAATATGGAACTGGTGCTGGACTTAGACCCCAAGAAACCTGGGGTTATGCCCCCTGTGGCCCGGTTTTGTCTGCATCCAGTGTTTGATAAAGGAATTGACGGAAGAGCACTATCAGGAGTGGAGCCTGAGACCTAAGTTAACTAAACACGCCAATACTGCAGAATGACTATCAAAAAGTACACCTTCGTGGGGTCTAATATAGAACATGTGCTGGAATTAGACCCTCGAAAATCTGGGACTACCCCCTAAGAAACTTCTTCTTCTTCTTCTTCTGCGTACACAGTCAGACAGAAACCATTATTTTCTCGAAAAAAGCGGCGGTCATCCTGAGACTCTCGCCACTACCATAGAGCTTGTCTTGCAGTTCCACTGGCAATGGCCACATCTGCTCTCTCTGATCCTCGTATGTCGGGCAGTTCTGCAGCAGATGTTCAGTGGTCATTTTACCAGTACCGCACGGGCATTCGTCGGTACACCCTATCTTCAATTTGTTGAAGAGGTGGTACCTCAGTCTGTTGTGGCCAGTGCGAAGTCTGAAGACAACGACCTGCTCTCTTCGGTTCAACTGGTAATAGGCATCGTTTTTGGTGTAACCAGTATGTTCGGTTTCCCATTTGGACATGTACCTGGCTTTGATAAGCCGTTTTGACTCTTCGTACGTCATACTGGTATCTATTTGTGGTAGCCTTGCACCTTCTTTTGCCAGTCTGTCTGCCTCCTCGTTGCCTTGGATGTTGCAGTGTGACGGAACCCACTGTACCACTACCCTTTTTGGTGCGGACTGTTGGCACAGTTTGCAGAGTGCTGCTCTTAAGTCATTAAGCTCAGTGTTTTTCTGGCTTTTTAGCGCTGTGACTACTTCGAGAACATCTGTCAGCAGGACTATATGGCTCTCATTTTCACTGTGTGTTACCATTTCTTCCACTGCCGCCCTCAGTGCCTCTGCCTCTGCTCTGAAATTGCTCGTGTACTTACCAGTAGCGAATGACAGTGTTATTTTTCTGCCATTTGGTAGGTTCAGGAATGCTCCTGCCCCTCCGTTCTGTGTAGTGTTTGTTACAGAGCCGTCGGTGTATGCATGGGTCCAGTCCATGCTTGGGTAGCTTTTCGTTATGAAGCTTAGGGTAGTATCTCTCCTTTCTTTTTCGGTCTGGCAGTTTTTGTTTGCAATACCTGGTATATTTTCTACCACCTCTGGAAATATATCCTGCCTCCAAGTAGGTTTTCGTACAGTAGTGATGGGTTTTGGTGTTGTTAGTGCGTTTATGGGATCTTCGTGCATCTTTGCTTTGGCTATTTCTGCAAAGTTTCTCCGCTTTAGTTTTCCAGTTCCCAAATTGTTTAGCCTCTGGTACATTGGATGGTCCGTCAGTCTTCGGAGTTTCTCTGACTGCAGCTGGGCTCTGCAGTCTCTTCTGTCGGTCATGGATTGCAGTTTTGTAATCTTTTCAAGTTCTACAATTGGCGTTGACTTCATGCCACCAGTTATGATTCTCATAGCTTGGTTTTGAAGTTTGTTAACTTTATCGAAGTTCGCCTTCGCTGCTGTTGTCCAAGCCGCGATGCCATACTCGAGAACTGGTCTCACTCTTCCAGTGTACAGTTTCTTTAGTATGCCTTCGTCTGCTCCCCAGCTTGTGCCAGCAAGTTTCCTCATGATCGCCATTCTTTCTCTGGCTTTCATTCGGTTTCTCTCAATCTGACTTTTCCATGTCATGCGCCGATCAAATGTGACTCCCAGATAGGTTGGGTTGTCGTTTGGCTGCAGGATTTTGCCATTTAGGCTTAGTTTGGTACTTTGGGGTTTTAATGAGAGCGAGAATATTGTGCACGTGGTTTTCTCCTCGTTTATTTTGACCAGCCATGAGTTCGCCCACTCTTCCAGCGATGTTAGGGCCGTTTGCATCCGATTTCTTGCTATGGTGAGATTCTTTTCAGAGGTCCACATAGCCAGATCGTCTGCAAACATTGAGCTATGGACTCTTCTTGGTATATTCTCTGTAATATCGTTTATATATACCAGGAAGAGTGTGGGTGATAGTACTCCCCCTTGGGGTACTCCCTGCTCGAGTGTCACCTTTTTGCTCATCTGCCCTTGTACTTGGACTCTGGCCGTTCTTTGTTTGAGGTAGTGGTTGATCCACTTGTACATCTTCCCACAAACATCACTTCTTCTTAGCTTGACTCTAAGTCCATCCTTCCAGACTTTGTCAAATGCCTTTTCCAGATCCACCCAAACAGCTACTGTGTGTTTCTGTGCCTGGTAGGCATCTTCTATCTCCTGGGCTATGAGGATGACCTGGTCCTCAGTGGATCTGTGCTGTCTAAAGCCGGCTTGCTGTGGAATTAGTATTCGTTTTTCTTCCAGATGCCACATCAGTCTGGTGTTTATCATCCGTTCCATCAGCTTGCCGACACAGCTCAGTAGGCTTATGGGCCTGTATCCATTCGGATCTGTTTTGTCCTTTCCTGTTTTTGGTACTGGTACCAGTATTGCATCTTTCCATGCCTGGGGTACAATACCCCTTTTCCAGCTTTGGTTCAGGACTGACAGTAGTTTTTCCTTCGCTGTTTGGCCCAGCCCCATCAGCATTTCGTTTGTTATCCCGTCTTTTCCGGGAGATTTCCTTCTCTTTAGTGTTCTCATAGCCTCTTCCATTTCGCGCATTGTTAGTTTGGCCATCATGTGCTCTTCAGGAGCCGTATTTTTGTTTTCGTGCCCCTTTAGCTCTTCGCTAATGTCTGTATGCTTTTCTGCAGGGACCTCGATGTGGTTTGCTCTGGCATAGTGATCGACAAAGGCGTTTGCGGCTTTCTTACCTGTGATCAAGTTCTCGCCTTGCTTGATAGTAATTTGTTTATTTGACGGGGTTTCGTCGTTCATGGCTCTGACTAGCTTCCATAGCTTGTTCCCTTCTTTGTCCAGGTTTAAACTTTCCGTTTTATTTTTCCAACTTTCTCTTGCTGTTTGCTTGAGAGTGTGTTTGTACTTCGCCGCGGCGGCTTTGAGGGCGATGTTTGCCTCCACGGATTTTTCTCGTTCTGCCATGTTTCTAGCATTTGTTACTGCATCTTCCACTTTCTGTAACTCATCATTCCAGTAGGGCTTATAGTTTTTCCTAGCTCCTCTTGGGATGGTTTCAGTGGCGGCTTGCATTATTGCCTTGCTTAGGCTCTCTACCATGGGCTTCATTTTGGTGTTTCGTGTGTTGATGGTTTCACACAGCCCATCTGTCAGGATTGCAAATCTGTCCCAGTCGGCTCGTTTGTAATTCCAACGTGGGAGCGGTTTTGTTTCCTGTGGGCCTGCTTCCATGTCAATGGTTAGCCTGATCGGCCTGTGGTCGCTACCTGCCAGTTGGTTTAGCACCTGGCGGTCTATTTTATAGTGTATGTCCTGTGTGGAGAAGGCCAAATCTGGAGTCGAGGTGGTATGCCATGTTCTTGAATAGAAGCTAGGGCTATCCTCCGGCCTATTGATTAGGGAGAGATTTGCATCTATCTCCCAATCTTCCACTTCGTCACCTCTGCTGTCTGTGTCAGAGTATCCCCATCTCTCCGAGTGGCTGTTGAAATCTCCAACCACTATGCAGTTGGAGTCTCTGACCTCCATACTCGAGAGCGATAGGTCTCTGTTTGGTGGTCCGTACAGATTGAAAATTAAGAAACTTGATTGTCTCGCTAAGGGAATTGACGGAAGGGCACCACCAGGTGTGGAACCTGCGGCTTAATTTGACTGAACACGCCAATACTGTAGAACAACTGACAAACCGAGAGCTAAACCTGTTTGGGTCTAATAATGAACGTACGCTGGTGTTAGACTCACGGATGACAAGTCAGCTCTCAAACACTCAAATGAAAGAACGCTACGGAAATCGTGTTCAACTCCGCAGAAACCGCAGATTTCAAATACCTGGTCATTGACAAACAAAAGCCCTCAATAAATTCGTCTGACCAAATAGTGAACGGGTGCTGGAAATAGATCATCTGAAGACAGGTCAGTTTTACCCTACGAATGACAGGGCGTTGCTACGGAAAACCAGCTCAAATCGAGAGGAGCCGCAGACACTTTGGTTCACGTACCAGGCTGATAAGCCAAGGGCGCGAGGCTACCATGTGGGGGATTACGGCCGAACCCTTGTAAGCCGCAATCCCGCCCAAAATATCAGCACCACTGCAATGGGAGGCTCCTACATGCTCGGGACCTGGGGCTTGCGCCCCACACCTATCAGGTAGAGCCACAGCAAGAGGTCCTTGCCACCCGCCAATCAAAGCGGGCATACAACTGCTTGATACTCACCCTAAACGGCGATGGGGTGCGAAAACACCAACCAAAGACTTAGTACCTGGTTGGGGTGTCGAAAACAGTAGAGCAGCCACCTCACTGTGAACTGTCAAGACTCAACCACTGACCATGAGAGTTGTCCGCACACCAGGCGAACAACATCTCTGTGACATTACCAGGCTTGTCCTCTGGCTGAATGCACTCCGGCTACGATATCTACCTCTGTACGTTATCAGCCATATAACTATCATGCTGGACGCAGAAGAGATGCAGACCAGCGGACATTGCACACCTGCCCCACTGTGTCAACGCCCTAGGTGGCGGGGAATGCTAGGCGTACCATCCCTGCATAGAAGCCAAGAAAATAAAGGGAAAAAGAGATACCCCACTCACATGCAAATGCTACGTTCCTGGCAGGACGTGACGATCCTGGGACATAGACACACTGGACTGCCTCTCTTCCGGGTAAACCAGTCCATCTCATATATCATCACATATCATCATTGCACCCTATAGACACGAGTAGTGAAGACTCGATAGTCTGGTAAGACAACTTCCATAAGAGAGAAAACTCTGATCGTAAACAACTGCTGCCTTGCAGATAGGCTGGGGACAGCCAAAGGCTAAGGAGGGCATCCCTACAGAAACGCCTGTTGAAATCGGATGCACGGGGCCGCAAGCCTAACAAAACAGTGCAACGTAAATCACAGTATGATGGCAGTACAACCTATCCGAAAAACGTATGGCGCTCATCCTGCGGAGTCCCGCCAGGCAGCGATAGCGCCGGGCCTCACGCCTCGAAGGGGCCCACCCTTGACTACTGGTGGTCACCCACCCATGTGTCGTGGAGTCAAGGCACATGGCTATGGGGCAACGTCTATTGGCCAAAACCTCAAGACCCTCAAAATACTACAGTGGAATGCGGAGGGAGTCATTAACAAAAAACTTTCCCTAACACACCACCTGCATGAAGGTAAGATTGACGTGGCATGTATCCAGGAAACGCACCTCAACAATAACCATCAATTCTCAATCAGAGGATACCAGACCTTCCGTCTAGATAGAGAAGGCCACAAAGGAGGGGTCCTGATACTGACCAGAAACAGCATACCGAGTAGCGCGGTACCTGTCAATCACACCGGACAAGCAGAAATTGTAGGAGTTGACATAATGGCTCAAGAGACGAAGCTCCGCATTTTCAATCTGTACGGACCACCAAACAGAGACCTATCGCTCTCGAGTATGGAGGTCAGAGACTCCAACTGCATAGTAGTTGGAGATTTCAACAGCCACTCGGAGAGATGGGGGTACTCTGACACAGACAGCAGAGGTGACGAAGTGGAAGATTGGGAGATAGATGCAAATCTCTCCCTAATCAATAGGCCGGAGGATAGCCCTAGCTTCTATTCAAGAACATGGCATACCACCTCGACTCCAGATTTGGCCTTCTCCACACAGGACATACACTATAAAATAGACCGCCATGTGCTAAACCAACTGGCAGGTAGCGACCACAGGCCGATCAGGCTAACCATTGACATGGAAGTAGGCCCACAGGAAACAAAACCGCTCCCACGTTGGAATTACAAACGAGCCGACTGGGACAGATTTGCAATCCTGACAGATGGGCTGTGTGAAACCATCAACACACGAAACACCAAAATGAAGCCCATGGTAGAGAGCCTAAGCAAGGCAATAATGCAAGCCGCCACTGAAACCATCCCAAGAGGAGCTAGGAGAAACTATAAGCCCTACTGGAATGATGAGTTACAGAAAGTGGAAGATGCAGTAACAAATGCTAGGAACATGGCAGAACGAGAAAAATCCATGGAGGCAAACATCGCCCTCAAAGCCGCCGCGGCGAAGTACAAACACACTCTCAAGCAAACAGCAAGAGAAAGCTGGAAAAATAAAACGGAAAGTCTAAACCTGGACAAAGAAGGGAACAAGCTATGGAAGCTAGTCAGAGCCATGAATGACGAAACCCCGTCAAATAAACAAATTACTATCAAGCAGGGCGAGAACTTGATCACAGGTAAGAAAGCCGCAAACGCCTTTGTCGATCACTATGCCAGAGCAAACCACATCGAGGTCCCTGCAGAAAAGCATACAAACATTAGCGAAGAGCTAAAGGGACACGAAAACATAAATACGGCTCCCGAAGAGCACATGATGGCCAAACTTACAATGCGCGAAATGGAAGAGGCTATGAGAACACTAAAGAAAAGGAAATCCCCCGGAAAAGATGGGATAACAAACGAAATGCTGATGGGGCTGGGCCAAACAGCGAAGAGGAAACTACTGTCAGTCCTGAACCAAAGCTGGAAAAGGGGTATTGTACCCCAGGCATGGAAAGATGCAATACTGGTACCAGTACCAAAAACAGGAAAGGATAAAACAGATCCAAATGGATACAGGCCCATCAGCCTACTGAGCTGTGTCGGCAAGCTGATGGAACGGATGATAAACACCAGACTGATGTGGCATCTGGAAGAAAAACGAATACTAATTCCACAGCAAGCCGGCTTTAGACAGCACAGATCCACTGAGGACCAGGTCATCCTCATAGCCCAGGAGATAGAAGATGCCTACTAGGCACAGAAACACACAGTAGCTGTTTGGGTGGATCTGGAAAAGACATTTGACAAAGTCTGGAAAGATGGAGTCAAGCTAAGAAGAAGTGATGTTTGTGGGAAAATGTACAAGTGGATCAGCCACTACCTCAAACAAAGAACGGCCAGAGTCCAAGTACAAGGGCAGATGAGCAAAAAGGTGACACTCGAGCAGGGAGTACCCCAAGGGGGAGTACTGTCACCCACACTCTTCCTGGTATATATAAACGATATTACAGAGAATATACCAAGAAGAGTCCATAGCTCAATGTTTGCAGACGATCTGGCTATGTGGACCTCTGAAAAAAATCTCACCATAGCAAGAAATCGGATGCAGACGGCCCTAACATCGCTGGAAGAGTGGGCGAACTCATGGCTGGTCAAAATAAACGAGGAGAAAACCACGTGCACAATATTCTCGCTTTCATTAAAACCCCAAAGTACCAAATTAAGTCTAAATGGCAAAATCCTGCAGCCAAACGACAACCCAACCTATCTGGGAGTCACATTTGATCGGCGCATGACATGGAAAAGTCAGATTGAGAGAAACCGAATGAAAGCCAGAGAAAGAATGGCAATCATGAGGAAACTTGCTGGCACAAGCTGGGGAGCAGACGAAGGCATACTAAAGAAACTGTACACTGGAAGAGTGAGACCAGTTCTCGAGTATGGAATTGCGGCATGGACAACAGCAGCGAAGGCGAACTTCGATAAAGTTAACAAACTTCAAAACCAAGCCATGAGAATTATAACAGGTGGCATGAAGTCAACGCCAATTGTAGAACTTGAAAAGATTACAAAACTGCAATCCATGACCGATAGAAGAGACTGCAGAGCCCAGCTGCAGTCAGAGAAACTCAGAAGACTGACGGACCACCCAATGTACCAAAGACTAAACAATTTGGGAAATGGGAAACTAAAGCGGAGAAACTTTGCAGAAATAGCCAAAGCAAAGATGCACGAAGATCCCATAAACGCACTAACAACACCAAAACCCATCACTACTGTTCGCAAACCTACTTGGAGGCAGGATATATTTCCAGAGGTGGTAGAAAATATACCAGGTATTGCAAACAAAAACTGCCAGACTGAAAAAGAAAGGAGAGACACTACTTTAAGCTTCATAACGAAAAGCTACCCAAGCATGGACTGGACCCATGCATACACCGACGGTTCTGTAACAAACACTACACAGAACGGAGGGGCAGGAGCATTCCTGAACCTACCAAATGGCAGAAAAATAACTCTGTCATTCGCTACTGGTAAGTACACAAGCAATTTCAGAGCAGAGACAGAGGCACTGAGGGCGGCAGTGGAAGAAATGGTGACACACAGTGAAAATGAGAGCCATATAGTCCTGCTGACAGATGCTCTCGCCGTAGTCACAGCGCTAAAAAGCCAGAAAAACACTGAGCTTAATGACTTAAGAGCAGCACTCTGCAAACTGTGCCAGCAGTCCGCACCAAAAAGGGTAGTGGTACAGTGGGTCCCGGCACACTGCAACATCCAAGGCAACGAGGAGGCAGACAGACTGGCAAAAGAAGGTGCAAGACTACCACAAACAGATACCAGTATGACGTACGAAGAGTCAAAACGGCTTATCAAAGCCAGATACATGACCAAATGGGAAACCGAACATACTGGTTACACCAAAAACGATGCCTATTACCAGTTGAACCGAAGAGAGCAGGTCGTTGTCTTCAGACTTCGCACTGGCCACAACAGACTGAGGTACCACCTATTCAACAAATTGAAGATAGGGAGTACCGACGAATGCCCGTGCGGTACTGGTAAAATGACCACTGAACATCTGCTGCAGAACTGCCCGACATACGAGGATCAGAGAGAGCAGATGTGGCCATTACCAGTGGAACTGCAAGACAAGCTCTATGGCAGTAGCGAGAGCCTCAGGATGACCGCCGCTTTTTTCGAAAAAATAATGGTTACTGTCTGACTGTGTACGCAGAAGAAGAAGAACCATTGGGATCATGTGTGAATCTACTTTCCTGAACATGCCTGGGTGGGGTAAACGATGAACCTGACATCCTAACTGATGGCACTCGTAATGAGGATAATGACAATCGTAATAGGTGAAAAGTTGAACTTTATCAACGACCTCTTTTAGGATGAATACATTGGAATGGCTGAAACGACAATGCATAGATTATAAGAACTTATATACGAAGGTCCAACAGGGCGGGGCTTCTGAGACAACGGAGTAGGAGTCGTGCAGACAGCGAACTTCTGAGACAACATAGTAGGAGTCGTGCAGACAGCGAACTTCTGGGACAAGCAATAGCTGCACTCTTAGTCATTTAATGAAATAAAATGTCCCTCATGTGGTTTTTCGAAGTGCAACGACGTTGATTCTTAGCAAAACAAATCAAAGATAGAAAAGGGAAGGCCACAGCAAGCTTTAATGATTAACATCAGTTGAATTAATCCTGCAAAAAATAACTACGTGTGGTGTGATCTGCTATGTGACAAGCGGTACGTTTCTATTTAGACATATACACTTATATATATCATCTTCAATTAACAGTGTTAGATAGTCCCTTCTTCCACCAAACTTTGAGGAAGTGAATTTCTCTGCTCTTCTTAAATTATAAAGATAACTAGGTTGAGCCTATCCTACAACAAAGAACTTATGACTGTAAATACTAGATTGTGGCAGCTATCGTATTTTGAAGAAATTCTCCTTTTGATGGAAGAGTAGGGTAGGCCCTTCTTCCACCAAGCCCTTTAATTATCTATAGCTATCTTTTACAACATGTGTAGATCGCCGCAGTTATTTTAATAATATGATTTTTTTTTAATCTTTTGCATATGAAAGTACGATTCGACTTGTCAACAATTTGAATGTGGCAACAGTGTGGACATTGGTTCAGTGGCATGGGATGTAGCAAAACATACCACACCCTTGTTGAGTACATCGTCGACAAAAACATAAGTAATCGTCCAGTGATCGCACCAAGATAGACATCAAAGGAAACTCTCGATGTGGCAGCAAAGGATTCGTAAGAGATAAAGAACGAACGAAAACAATTGATACATAACAACAATAAAGACGACCTAACAATGCAATACGATTCAAGTTAGCTGCCACTAACAGAAAGTTAGTTTGCGGACATTCGTCACTCGCTGTGTGTGTCGTTTACTTCGCATTAGAGGGTCTGGTGTCATAGCATACAATGACATAGTGCTTGGTATACCCCGACAACAACTAAACCTGGAGATTAATGAGAGAGAGGGAGAGAGAGAAAGTTAGTGAGAGAGAGAGAGCGATATAAAGTTAGTGAGAGAGAGAGAGAGAGAGAGAGGGCCAGAGAGAAAAAAGAGAGAGAAAAATATACGATAGAGATAGAGCAGTGACGGATGTGATATAATACTTAGAGAGAATATTTAGTAAAACAATTAATACGATAAGCACTGAATGCCATCCATTTGAGGAACGAAGTATGGCATGACCAAAGCTGTCCTTACTAAAAAACAGTTAAAAAGACATCCAGAAGTTTGTTTAAACGATATCGTTGCACCGACGCGTTTTTATGAAATCCAGAATGGATAAATTTCACACATAAAATACAAGACGAAAAATGTTGTTCAAAGATACTCATGATGAGTTGAATTAGCTATTGACGTTTAATCGGTAGCGGGTTACAGTGGCTTTTCTTAAATCCAGAGACGTACTTACAAAGGTAAGCCTGGTCATCCTAATTGTAGTGCAAGGTGAGGCTCAAATAGAACACCTCTGGGATCAAGATGCTGAGCAGCGCATGAGCTGCAGTGGTCAGCGACCCATAGCTGACTGCTAGCGTCAGGGCCAGCGAACCAGAGCTGCCAAGACCCTTCTACGCCTCCACGCGGCAATCCTGGACAACAGGCTGCAGCATGGCAGACTGGCTAAGGAGAAGGGATCGAGGATGGAATGCTAACCCGGTACTAAAACAATGCTTGCTGAAGTCGGATGTGTTGGACAGAAGTTGCAAATATCGAAGCCAAGCTGTAAACTACACCACAACGCATTCCGTTCTCTGGACTACATTCTGCTACTCTAGCCCTTTCAGGGTTAGGTAGTGGGAGATTGAGAACGAACGAAGAAGAAGAACACCTCTATGGGGATTACAGTGTCGATCCCCACTTGTTGGCCTCATTGCTGTGACCCAACAGCACAAACGAGGAAGTGAGGAGGTGGTCTTGTGTCATCTGACGGTGATAGCTCTTCGCTCTCATAAAGAACTTCAAAATATATTCAATACTCATCAAGATTCCGAGAACACCTGTTTCATCCTTTAACGTAACATGCATACACTATATAGACATTTCTGAACTCAATAATATCCGGTCTCCTTCCATCAATCTCGACAGTGACCACATTTACCCGTTAGCGTTTCCCACAAATTAAATGCACAGGCTTTCCCGTTTCCAGACAGAAATCAAGCGACACATGGCCAAAAGGATTCCAATTTCCGATGTTTCATATTTTATACAGTAACACGACAGGAGACCCAGTGCGCTTGGTGAAATCTAATGCAATTATCCATGTTTGCAAGCGTTTCTTAGAGAGAAAGGTGTTGGCATTTTATTGAAGAAATCAGATTGAGTCTTGCCAAATATCAGACTATATTGAGAATGATATATTTCTTTTTTAAATGCGCAATTCCGTCAATTGGTACCTTTGTGAAAGGCAACTACAGTGACCTACAATCATGCTGTTAATGGCGGATTAAAGAGTATTTTGTGTGAGGACTAGCAACGTCATCAAGTAAAACCAATGCAAAGAAAGAACAAATTTTAATGGTTGGACAGTGGCTTTTTGTATAATGAGGCCCGCTATTGAATTGGTCCATTGATTCACTTGTAGCGTAAATACAAATGAATGAATGTTGTTGAAATGCTCATCAATTCAGGACTTGCACATTTCTGAAAGGAAGCTGAGAAAAATTCGTTAAAGGTGGATAAAGACTATTACAGAAACAAAGTTCAGATCTTACTGACTGGCAGGTCACATTTCTTGATCTTATCCCCATTGAACTATATAAGAAGCATATAATTACTTTTGCACATGGCTCCATAAAATAAGCCTATGTCAATAAACGTACGTGTCCTTTAGCAGTGGTAATGTTTGGAGTAATTCATCGACATGATTATATTACTAGAATCATTCAAAACCTTCAATAGTAGACTTCCTGCCACATGCTTAGAAAATAACAGTGTTCCTATTATTTATATCCCTGAAGTAGTAGTCTATGCTTTGTGAAAATTGAAATGGGGTCAAGAAGAGGAATCTGAGCAGCTAACAACAATCGTGCAAATAAAAACACCAATGTAAGCTAATCAAACAATTATTGTAATATATATATATATGTTCAATAATATGTGTTTTAAGGCATTTGACAGAGTCCTATATATCAAACTAATTTAATTCTTTCTAGTGATTGGCATAGATGGAAAATCCATTATTCTAATTAGTAATCTTTATTAGGAATATGTGGCATCAATACGATCGGGAAAAGAATTACTTAGCAGATATTGATATTTTAAAAAATGTGAGGTGTGTGTGTGTTATCACATAAATTATTGCACATCTACACAGACAGATGGACGGTATGCCAGCATGAAATATCAATGATTTGATAGTTAACAATATCCGTTTTTTTCTGATGACCGTTCTTCTGTATTGTTGGATGAAAGTGAACAGGAGTTGGGAGAACTGCTAGAGACAGTCAATAACAGAAACGGGGATTATTGTTCGTGCATTAACTGTGGGGAAAAAAACAGCACCATGGCAGTTAGCAAATCAAATGTGAAGCCAACAGAGAAAAATCACAGTAAATGGATTGATGCTGGAATAAGTAAATAGTGTTGTGTACCTAAGACAAGACAATATCACATGGTGCTATATGTGAGACAGAGGTGAAAAAGAGAATAGAAATCGCCAAAATGTAATTTAACAACATAAAAATTATATTGACATCCAGACAGTTCATAAATGTACTGTTAATCAGAGTCCCCATGTGTTTTATATATTTGCATGTTTGCTCTATGGTGCGAAAACATTGACAATGAACGTTCAGATTGTAAATAAAATAGAGGCTTTCTACATGTGGGTATAATACAAGCATGGGCCTCATTCCGCAGAAGGAAAAGCGAACAAATGGGGAGGTCATGAAGATACTGGGAATTGGAAGAGAATCAATGAGGGAGTTAACATTCAGACAAATACAATTGTTTGGACATGTAAAGACACACGATACAATGTTGGAGTGAAGAGTGGACGATAACCAGACAAGAAGAAGACAGCGCTATTAAGTAGAAAGAGAAAATCAAGAGATGGACTGACAAGGTCTGAGTTTACCATAAAGGCACGGAACAGAGGATGTTAGAGATCCGTCGATGCGGTAATGGGACGACGTCATCATGACGAACAGCTGAAGTGAATATTTGAAAGGAGAAATAAGAAGTAAGGATATATTATTTAATAATCAGATCTTGAAAAAAGGTTCTTCACACTTGGCGACATTTCTCAAGTAGTCGGTTTAGACCATATTACATTCTTAGGCGTACTGAATAAGGGGGTCGTTTGACCTGCTAGCTGTAAGGTAATACGAGTCTTCTAAGCAGGTTAAGCACCAATAGGATCACACTATAGAGAAGTCATATGTGCCTGAGGACTGGCTTCATGGTTATCGGTGCCCACTTCCTAAGCCAGGTAAGGAATCCACGCTTCTCAGCAGCTATCCATTAAACACCATACAGAACAAATATGAAAAATAGATCGAGAAGAGTTTCCAAGAAAATAATGGCCTTCAGTGAACGGGAGCAGATTCTACCCGATACGCTGGTCAGTTATAGAACAGCGAAGGAGACCTGGGGTAACGCTAGAGCTTTCGCGGATGATGTGAATGAGTGGTTTCAGTCAAAGCAAGAAACAGTCGCGGTGGCACTCGACCTGGACCACGCATACAACCGTGTTGATTTTGGGACCTTAATTACCAGTCTGAAGCAGTGTGGTTTAAACCCGTGGCTGGTTAGTTGGATATCAGCTGCTCTCATGGAAAGAACAGTTGCGCTACGAGTGAGATTGTGGACATCAGAACCGAGGCGAATATGTCCAGGACTGCCTCAAGGGTCTCCGCTCTCACCGGTGTTGTTCAACATTTACACAGTAAAAGTGGCCAATATTCAACCAACAGGGACAGTGTGAACGTTGACATTTGCCGATGACATCCTAACGTACAGGACTGGCTCAGACAGGCAAGAGTTGGTCAAAGACATCCAGGAAACATTGCAAGCAATCTCACAGAGGTGCGGCGACTCAAGCTCGAAGATACATCGAAACAGACCTGCATGATTTTGTGCTTTTTGAATAATTCCATAGTAAAGACTGAGATCCCGGGCATCGCTTTTGATGGTTGCATCATTGACAGGTGCGAGAGGTTTAAATACCTTGGAGTGACTTTTGATCGCAATTCTTTCCACGACTAGCCATGTTGCCACATCGTGCAAAGATGCAATTGAGGGTTAGGAGCATTCAAGACCATGACTGCTACCTGGGCCACTCAACATAAGTGTAAACGATATTGCTCTTCAACAGGCTCACGAGTTCAAGTATTTGGGCATCCTTTTTTGGCAGACGGTAGGATCGACAGAGAAATTGAGATTATGTGTCAGAAAGCATACGCTATGACTGTTCAGCTGTCACCCCTGCTTAGGCACCCGAGTACTAGTTTGGCAGCAAAAGGGACAGCTGATAACCAGTATACTTATGCCGACTCTGTGCTACCAGTGCCAAATATGGCCTCTGTCCAGGGCGCGTGAGAG
Source organism: Ariolimax columbianus (assembly GCA_036924085.1). Taxonomy (NCBI): domain Eukaryota; kingdom Metazoa; phylum Mollusca; class Gastropoda; order Stylommatophora; family Arionidae; genus Ariolimax; species Ariolimax columbianus. The sequence continues at coordinate 21,244,159 of JAVGWX010000002.1, forward strand.
CAGCATTTCGACGTGGGAAATGAAGTGTTTGAGGAAGGTCATCGGCGTTACCAGGAAAGACAGAATACGGAGCGACGGCATTCGTAGTATGGTTGGCACTTCGTCTTACGCTGAATACATTTTCGGGCAGAAAATAAGTTAAACCATAATCATCTTCTACTGATGGCTTACAACAATGGTAAATCTGGCTACAGGGCAACGGACGGCCGTGAGGTAGGAAGAGTGATTGTAGAGATAGATAAGAGTTATTGTGTCGCGACACGAGCTCACGTTGACCGATAAAACGCACTTGGTGCAGGAGAGACGAATTAAGTTCCCCACGACGCTTAACGGCAAAAGTGGAAAGAAAACTAAACTAACCATGTAGTTGATCCAGACTTTAAGACAGAATGGTCATTCTTTGATAAATTCAAAATTTTTTAACTGATAAAAAGTGACCAATTTATGCCACACTCATTTCATGTTGTCGATGCCTATACGAACCATTGGATGACCGGTTAAAAGAGGAAATGTGACAAGAGGTACCCCTGCCGTGATCTCGTGTTTATCGCAAACGCACCACGTTGTGCACCACTCTACATTGTCGCAAGTCTCCTGAATCATAGTAGACAATTTGTTAGACACCCAGCTCAGCAGTTTAATATTTACTAGTGATCTAAGCTGTGTCGAAACCTTTTTGAAGTCCACATAGCCGATAAAAACGGAACGAACTTCACTCCACACTCTGCTACACTATAATCTGCAGGATAATTATCTGTCCGGTACCTAACCCGTGTCTTATTGGTAAACCTGATTGCTCTTCCATAAGACGATTGCCAATTGCTTCATTCAACATGTCCAGTCTTGACAAGATTTTCTCTGGTAATGATCATATTATTATTTACTTGTAGTTGGTACACTGTTATAGATCGCTTCGGATTTCTTTTTCAATTGTATCACATAACCATCTCTTCAATATCGTGTATTCTGATTTCAGATGTGACACAGCAAGCTATAAAAAAACCTCCGTATTTACATAAGCATGTCTGCCTTGATCATATACGCTGAGATACCATCAAAGCCAGTGGACTTTATCTTTTAGTCGAAACATTGCTCTCTTGATCTCGATGATATCAGATCTATTACAGTTGACAGGTATATCTATACCGGCTGACTCAATGCTTACGGGTTCTGCCGGAAGCATTCTATTCAGAAGTTCTGAATATTAAAAGTTCACAACATTATGTCCATCTGTTCAGTAGCATTTATTCTTTTGCAGCAGCTGCATCGACAGTGCGCGCTAACTCAACGGTGTACCTCCTATTGCCTTTTCTCATACTCGCTTAAATTCCCAATCGGCAGCGCTGTAAAATTCAACGGCCAGTGTTTTATTTCACTGTATATTACAGTTGTTCAGCTCAGCTTTCTGCATCTTCCTTGTTTTAATTTTAATATTTTTTAAATTGTATTTTACCACCAATTTTTGGTGACATCTATCTAGGCTTTGTGTTGAACATTTTGTTCCCGAAAACCTCCCTGCAAGGACCTTGCCACGCCAATTTCATTTGTTGCCAGCGATCTTTCTCTGTTGTCAAAGACATATCAAAGGAATGGACGTACTAGAGCTGCACCGTACCCATGACTAGTAAGCATAAAGAAAGAAAAAGACAGAACCAACTCACTATGAATAACCAAGCTCAGCTCAGGTGTCGTCTCCAAAGCGAAGGTTGGCTACAATAGAGCTTCAACTTCCTTTCTCTAATGTCTCGTTGGTGAAATCCGCTACGTTTTGTTGGTATCATTCTATTTATATTGTTGTTTATCTTTGACACATTTCTTCTCTTTCTTTCTGCTCAATATTCTGTCAGCAATGTGGCAAGTCTTTTGATTTTACCAAAATAGCATAACTTTCTGACTGATTTAGTTCATCAATTGTATGTGCACATTACATTGAACGATGTTTTCCATACTTGTTCCATTTTCTTCTTAGGCTGCTCAGCATCCTTGTTTCTATGTCATACAGTAAAATAGAATGTACATAGGACCTGATAACTCTCATTTCAAATGTGTTACTGGCTTTTTTGGATGTCAATATGTGACTAGTGTTGGTGAAAACAGATGTGGATGCCTCTATTCTAGTCTATGTTCCCTTACTATATTTCCTAGAAAGGATTAGCTCTTAGCATATTTCAGTATTTGACTGACTATTTTTATATGTAGGGTAGCTTTAGAGTTTGCTTTGCTAAATATATCGCATCTTTAGTTTTCTTATTGTTAATGAGTCTTACTTGTGTTCTTAATTTGAATCGTTAATTTATGTATTTTCTGTTTGCTTTCAGCCAATAAAACAGTGATCTGCATATACTCGAATATTTATTGACACTCCATCGATCATGAGCCCTGGCATTTCCGCTGACAGTCTAGAAATGTGCTGCATGCAAATGTGAAACAGACAAGGAGACATTGTTCATCATTATCGCACCCCTATTTTTACACCTACACATGGTGAGTAAGACTGCAAAATCTAACAATGGCAGCAATGCCCCCAATATAGGTTGCTGAATATTCGCGTATCTGTTCTATCAATTCCTGTGTGTCCAGACATGAAATTAGTTTCTCATGCTGGAGTGTGTGGAATCCCTGTTTGTAGACCATAAAATATACATTAATGTGTTTCAGTAATTCTGTTTTATACATTCATGTGTGAATCTCCATATAAATGTACACATTGATTCATATATTACTCTTTCTTGTTTGGTAAAGTGGCATGCTGTAGTTCAAACATTTCTGAACAATATCTTGTGAATATGTCTACCATACCATGTACGATCGGCTGTCCTTTACATTGTCTTTGTTTATTTTATGAATTATTAGAAACGGTTTTTTTCCCCTTTATCCCCGAAGAAGGCCACGTGGTCGTAAAATGAGTTTCGTTGTGTTTCTGTCCGTGTACGTTCTGTGATCCATCAGCTGTGTATGTTTTAACGATCATATTTTCTATTTCTGTCTCTTTTTATGATGGGGTCGTCATTATTAAAATGTGATTGCCCCCGAGCAGTTCCGTCCCATTCTTCTGTGTTCGTTTGTCGTCACACTTTCTATCGGGTTGTGTAGCCCAGTGTCGTGGTATGTATTTGTCGTCTCACTTTCTATCGGGTTGTGTAGCCCAGTGTCGTGGTATGTATTCGTCGTCTCACTTTCTATCGGGCTGTGTAGCAGTGTCGTGGTATGTATTTGTCGTCTCACTTTCTATCCGGTTGTGTAGCCCAGTGTCGTGGTATGTATTTGTCGTCTCACTTTCTATCGGGTTGTGTAGTCCATTGTCATGGTATGTATTTGTCGTCTCACTTTCTACCGGGTTGTGTAGCCCAGTGTCGTGGTATGTATTTGTCGTTTCACTTTCTATGGGGTTGTGTAGCCCAGTGTCGTGGTATGTATTTGTCGTCTCACGTTCTACCAGGTTGTGTAGCCCAGTGTCGTGGTATGTATTTGTCGTCTCACTTTCTACCGGGTTGTGTAGCCCATTGTCATGGTATGTATTTGTCGTCTCACTTTCTACCAGGTTGTGTAGCCCATTGTCATGGTATGTATTTGTCGTCTCACGTTCTACCAGGTTGTGTAGCCCATTGTCATGGTATGTATTTGTCTATCTACTCTCTCTTGACCCTATTCATATTTTTCCCCATTTTACGGCAGGTCTCGTTTACCTTTTCCTCGGTCTACTCCTTCCCGATGTTCTCCTGTAGAAGGTTGCATAAACAATGAGGCCAAACCAATTAATTTGCTGTCACTCGTTGAACTGAAGTCAGGGAATTGATCCAACTTTCTACCGAATATTCGTATTTGTGATTCTTTCTCTTCAGGTGTTGTTAATGACCATTCGTAGGTACTGCATTTCGTATTTGTGATTATGTCTCTTCAGGTGTTGTTAATGACCATTTGTAGGTACTGCATTTCGTATTTGTGATTATGTCTCTTCAGGTGTTGTTAATGACCATTTGTAGGTACTGCATTTCGTATTTGTGATTATGTCTCTTCAGGTGTTGTTAATGACCATTTGTAGGTACTGCATTTCGTATTTGTGATTATGTCTCTTCAGGTGTTGTTAATGACCATTCGTAGGTACTGCATTTCGTATTTGTGATTATGTCTCTTCAGGTGTTGTTAATGACCATTCGTAGGTGCTACATTTCGTATTTGTGATTATGTCTCTTCAGGTGTTGTTAATGACCATTCGTAGGTACTGCATGTCGCAGTTGGTCAACGTTTGTTCCCGAGCCCTATACAGTGCTCATGATAGCTCATGGTTGATGTGTAGATACTATATACCATCTGCATTTTTGTGTGCTTAGAGGGAAATTATGGGGTTTCTTAGTAATGAAGACAGCTTGTAGGGGGATACAGCGTTTTCCAGCTGCACTCTGATGTCTATCTCTCTATCAAGTATGGCGTCCTCAGTAAAAACAAGTTCCGTAAATTCATCTACCTGCTTTTTTTTGTTTTTGGTTTCATTCACATGATTGTCAAGTGTGGTGTGTTTTCTACATATATTCATTGTCTCCGTCAATTTAGAAATGTCTTTATGATCAAGTAACATGTCTCCGTCAACTTAGAAATGGCTTTATGATCAAGTAACATGTCTCCGTTCGTGTCCTTTAGAAATGTCTTTATGGTCAAGTAACATGTCTCCGTTCGTGTCCTTTAGAAATGTCTTTATGATCAAGGAACATGTATCCGTTTGTGTCCTTTATGCGCGATATTCCTTGAGCCAGCTTTGTTGTGTTTCAAATATATCTTTATTTCTGCACGCATAACTCACGTGATGTGCCTCTTTGTCATATATTCTATTCTCTTGCACGTTTTTTCTATCCACTTGTTGTTTGCGCTTTGTCACATAGTCCTATTGCATTAATTTGAATATTCGCCCAGGCCTCTGAGGCCCGTTGCGTCGGTCGAACGACACCATGACCGGTCCAAACGGTCAGACCTCGTCTATAGAAAAAAAAAAGCGAGGGGGGGCGTTGCTATCTGTTGATGCCACGTGTTTCGGGAACGGTCTCTCCTGCGCTTCCAGCCAGCTGGTTGGATATCCTTAGCACTCTGAACTGCCTTGAGAAGGATTTGGTGAGCTGGAACTTCCTGATCCAGTCTGGCAACATGTCCAAACAGGGAAAGGTAACGAGGGTCAAGGACTTCCGATACAGTTGGGAGGTTAGTCATAGTAGAAACCTTGACAGTACATACGAGATCGTACCAATGAAATCCAAGAACACGCTGCTAATTGCGCATATAAAAGGGGGTTGAGTTTTGGGATGTTCTTTTTTTAGCAGAGTCCAGGTTCCGACTCCATACATAGCACTGAAATTATACACGACTGGTAAGTACGCAGCTGTGAACTCAGAGATAATCTACTATTGTTCCACGCGCGGCGGAGGTGGTTCATCACCGAAGCAGCAAAGCCAATCCGTCTATACTTATCTGGTCTACTGCGTCCGTCAGATGACATTGTGCTTCCGAGATAAGAAAGTTCATTAATTGCATTGTTCATTACCATATATTCTGGTGGGTCCTTTTCCTGAAGAAATCAAATTGATACATATTTGACTTTTTTAATAAATTATTTTGTCGGTAGAGTTTCTTTTTCGTTTTCTTCCTCTTGTTCTTCTTCTTTTTCTTCGTCCTCAATCTTCCGTTCTGGTAGAGTTTTATCTGCTACATATATTATTGATCCAGACAGTACCACTTAGTGATTCAGTTCTCATCTGTGCGTTCTCTCTCGCATTGCACAATGCATTATGACAATACGATTCCATATAAATTTTGGACTTCCACAAGATATTTATGTTAAATGTTTGGCTGCTTTAATGCGTATGTATCTATTAGGGGTACCTTGTATGTCTTGTTTATATGTTCTTCAGTTTGATGGTTATTTTAATTACTACAGGATTGTGGTTAGAATTTATGTCTGTGCCTAGATACGTATTTGCCATTGCGACATAATTTTAAATCTGTTCTTTATCATAATAAAGTCGCATTCAATCAGGCATAACACGTGTATGATGGCAGGTTGCCAAATGTTGTCTAATCTTATTTAAGTCTTTTGTCGTATCCTACCAAGAGTTTTACTTACGCTATCTTTCGTTCTCATTGATGGACGTCCTAGCGGGCGTTTAAAGGTATAAGACCACCACAACGTCACATTTTTGTCCACTTAGTATCAGACACACGCATCGCATACTAGATCATCTCCTTTCTCTTAACAATGCGGTATCAACGACATTATTGAAGTGGTTCGGCGCCTGATTTGTGTTATGAATCTGATCTTGTATAGAGATTAACAATGTACTTCGCTTTATTGCCCTTTGAACGACGTATAACTATTTTGTATCTGCTTTTCATTGGCTCTATACTTAGAATAACTATTCTGTGAAAGGTAAGGGCTTTTGCCTTGTCGTTTCTCGTCTTCTGGAATACAGGTTTGATAGGATTGAAGTTGACCCATTCTGCTGCTATACTATTTGGAATCTCACGATTTATGTTTGGATAGTTTGTAATTCCCTACCCCTGTCAAATGTACGCATTCACACTTCCACTGGATCATTTTGTACCGTACTTTCCATTTTGAAAAAAACGTGTTCAGTATGTATCTATTCATTTTTTTGCATGAATGTTAGTGCTAACTGCGCCGCTTGCTTCGTTGAGCTCATTTTGGCATTCTCTGCCTCTTTGAGTAAAGATGATTTGGTCATCAAACCTCAGGTTGGTACGGATGTCTTCGTCTAAGATGATATCTTTATCTTCCCAATTTATTTTTTGAAATACTTTCCAAGCGGTCGCTGTGAAGAATTGTGGGGTTATTGTATCATCCTAACATCGTGATATGTCGCTTGAGGATCGCTCCGAATCTAACGCCTCCTATTTTATGTTGCCCACAAAAACAAAAGTGATTTTAGTGGTATGGCAATAGCCTTTGGAATTTCCCGTCAATATCTGTTAAAATAAGTTTCCGTGCGACAGTGAGCAGCAAAGAGGCAGTCTGATAAAATCGTATTTGCCATTGAACTAGGTTTGAAGCAGAGGTATGAAATTGAATACGTCCACGAGGAAAAAAATGCAACCCATTGACATTCATTGACGCTTACTGAATGTTTGCAGGGACAAAAATAGTGGATGTTAGCACAGCAAGGCTGTGGATTCCGCCTTTCAGGAGTCGCGAAAGTGGCGTTAAGGACAAGGCATGCACAGCTGTCACGCACATAATCAAGAACGTTACGACAGAATATTAACGGAAATAATGCTTATACGACCAAGAGCATTTCTACAGAGCTAGATATAGACTTCAATGCGTTGGAAACGATGTTAGCAAAGTTACAATATTGCAAAGTTCAAAGTTTGCGCGAGGTGGGACTTACAGAAACAACAAGAACATCGGTTGCAAGTTTGTGATGATCTGTTGAACCAATACGAGAATAAAGATGACAGTTTCCTGAATAACCGGTGACCATAGGTGGTGTCATGACTACGAGCCTGAGTCAAAACAGCATTCCATGGAGTGGCGACATGGGCAATACACACGGCCGTAACAGAATCAAAATGCAGCCTTCATTGGATAAAGTGATGTGCGCTGACTTTTGAGATAGGAAAGAGGTTATCCGTCTGGACTTCCTGCAACCCGGACAAACTATAAATTAAGACCGTTACATTCCGGCGCTGACTAGGCTGAAGGTTCGAATATTCAGTCCGTTCTTGCGACACGATAACGCCAGACCCCGAAACAGTTGGAAAATCGTGAAGCACATTGCCAGTTTTGGCTGGACTGTCCAACCATACCCACCATATAGTCAGAATTTAGCGTCTTATGACGTCCATCTGTTCAGGTTAATGAAAAATAGACTGCGTGGGGAACAATCTTCAAGCAACGACGCAGTCATAGCAGCTGTGAAATAGTAGGCCACCACCGCTTGTGCACATTTTTACAAGCATGGCATGAATACTTCTGTTCATCGCTGACGAACATGTATAGCCAAGCGTGGCAACTTTGTTGAAAAAACGTTTTCTGTATCTAGAAACGTGTTCTATCAAACGATGTTACTGTGTGCTTTGTATCTGTTAAAGCTTGTATGAAAAGAAGTAGGAGTCCTCATTTTGTGAGTGACCTTAGCATCAGTACGTCACACTTTTTTGTCAATACTCTGATTCCTCGGGGCATTTACCATTGCAGTTATTGTAATATTGTAGAAGACGTTCCCATAGTTCACAAATACAAATCAAATAGACACATGTTCTTCTCGTACCCTCTCAATTAGCTGGTTCATTGTGTCGATGTTGTCTGGGATGGAGGATCTCCTATTAAGTCTTGCCCGCTCTCATTATTGATTTTCGTCAATCTGCTTCACTCTTGATAAAAGCAAAATTACGATAGTAATTTCATCGAAAACGTATTTTCCAATTAAGTATGTATTTAACAATTGCTCTCTTAATGTCTCATATTATCAGGGGCACGCATGCATGAATAATATCAAATAATATCCGGGTGCGGATCTTTGGTAGTAGTATACCATTTCCTTATCAACGAGCGATTGTCGTGGACTGTTGAGTCTCAACCTGGACTGTGAGATGTGTTCGCTTAGAAGAAAAACAACATCACAGCTGCTCGCTCGCATTGCTGATCGTCCCTCAATAGCCACGCCTCGACGTCCTAGTAGATCCTGAGTTATTTATGATAAATTCCATTATGTCCTTTTCAGCATGTCGTTGATGGCGACTTGGCAAAGTTGTGTATGGTGTTAGCAACCTCACCATTTAAATATCATTGCTACCGACACCGAACTAAAGACAACTGCATTAAGGATACCCTAAAAGCAATGCTGGTCCTTTACTCCTCCATCTGGAGTGGCAGACAAATGATGACGTATTTCCTTTGCAACACTGTTCTTGTGTCACCAAAATCGATTTCATTTGACTATTGGCCATTACCACAAGTTCCTGAAAGCTTCAACGTTCTTGAGTTTCAACTTCTACAAAGTCACAGTGTGACAAAGTAATTAAATTCCGGCTAGAATGTAATAATAGGTTGGTTCTTCTGAAGGTATATTGTTTCAGACTGGTGTCCCCTGCTTATTGATGTCTTGGCAGTGTTCTTGCAGGCTGTTACAAGTCAGATCTAATGAATAGTTCTAATTATTTTGTAATATGCCAAGAATAGCGTGGAGGTAGAGGTGAAGGTGGGTAAAGCAAATATTTTAAGGTGATCTCCTAATCTGTCCGCTACATTATAGTGACTCACTTAACTGAAATTATGGACACATTACACTGCGGTGACGAAAGACAGTTGAGCCAGGCCTTTCAATTGAATTACGTAAATCGATCCAACTATCAGGTTCCCGTGGAGCACAATACTCCAAAAGTTAACGTTCTGCTATTTTAAGCTTTCTGTTCTAATCCTCTTCACATCTTCCATATCAGCGACACATTCTTTACATCTGCGTCTACACTTGTCATTAGCAATGTTGACGAATGTTTTTATCTATGATAATCGTATATAATCAGAGCTTGTCAAAAGTGATCGTCTGTGACGAGTAAAACTTGATGCTTGCCGACTAAAAAGAAAATAAGTTTTTAATCGTTAATTACGTTTTTAGTCGTTACTACATGACGAATTTCGCACGATCGTTAATGATATGGCGGTTCGAATAGATTGTACATACGCTAGTTTATGGTAATTAATCTAAATCGACTTCTCCTACCACAATTTAAAACTTACTAAAGCCATCGATACATGGTACTTCAGTGCTAAAATTATCAAGCATGTTCAAGGACACAATCGCCATTACTCTGATAGCATAGCATTTTCTCTTAAGAAGAAATAGGCTAATACTGTGTAAGTAATACAATATATTTTGGTTTGGTATGCATTATTACGTAGAAATAAAAGTGAATGAGTGCCTAGTTTAAATTTGTTAACATAGATTGCTTGTGTAGTCCGACCATGCTAACTGGTGAGCCCATCCTAAAATTTGTCAAGCCCTGTATATTATTATATGTAGCTAGCTGGCATGCAAGTGATTACATTGTTGGGGCTCAAATGCTCTTCTGGACAGAGTAGCCATTCCTATGCGAATTTTTCACATCGCCAAATATAACATGCAGATTATGTTACACATGTTTATAAAGAACTATTTGCTCAGGTTATGGGATCCGATATTACACGGACTAATTCTAAAATATAATCTATATACGTCGGTACATTGTTATTGCTCTCATGTCAAGCAGCATTGCAACATTATTTCTTACAGTATCAATTACATTTATTGGAAATAATCTATACACATAGGTTAATGTGTCGTGAGCTGTTCAACACTGTCCATAGCAAGCGACGGTTGCCAAACGCGAATCGGGCAACATAATCCGACGATTGCTGCACGATGTGCGCACATATGACTGTAAAATACACTAAGTAGTTGCAAGTTGCAAGATGTTGTCCAGACAATGGACAACTACGACACAGGGCATTCTGTTCTCCGGACTACATCTAGGTACTTGCAGGTACTTACCTTTTCAAAACGTGAGAACGAACGCCGGTGAGGAAGTATTGAGTTCTTATGGGGACGTTTCTTTGACAGCAGATTGCAGTGGTTTTTCGACATTCCGAAGCGTACTTGGGAGAGTGGCTTGGAGTTATCCTGGATGTAATGCAATGCATAGCCCCTTATTAACCACACCAATATAGGTATCACATTTCGATCTCCACACTGAATGTGTACAAGAGCGCAACCTTAACGAGAGGTGGAATCTTGATAAATATTGTTCACCTGACCCTACTGTTACTCTTGGCTACTACCTTGATAAGTTTGGTTCAATTGGGGCTACTATTCCTCTTGACTCTTATCTTGATAAGTATTGTTCATCTGACCCTACTGTTCCTCTTGGTGTCTACCTTCATAAGTATGGTTAAATTGGGCCTTCTGTTCTTCTTGGCTTCTACCATGATAAGTATTGTTCACCTGACCCTACTGTTCCTCTTGGTGTCTACATTCAAAAGTATGGTTCAATTGGGCATAGTGTTCCTCTTGACTCCTAACTTGATAAGTATTGTTCACCTGACCTTGCTGATAATCTCGTCTCCTAATCTTCAAATATAAATGATACGTGTATTTGTCCTAGAACAGTTTGATCCGGATTAAAGGACATAAATAGCACGTTTCTACCAGAATGTACTCATCTATTCAGTAAACAGTTTATGCAAGGGCAAATGCCTGTTATTATGTTAAGATACACACTACATGCAAAAAGACATAGAGCGAAATTATTCAAATTGGATAGCCAACCTCCATAGTCGTCATATACGCCATTCCTCGTATGTTACGGTTACACTGCATTATTTTGTTGAACCCTTTCTGTCGCCAGCAACACAAGTCCGAATCATTGATGACAATCACTACTGTTCTGTGGTAGTGCGATGTAACCTATTATTTATGTCAAAATCCGAGTGACGAGCGCTTTCGTCTCACAGTAAAGTCACGCCTACCGATAAGCACCAATTGAACTAGCTGTAAATGCACACTTGGTCTGTAAAGAAACGAAAGTAAGAGTGGACATAAGGACAGATTGCGATGACGGGGGTTGGCTACCATAACTCATAAAATAGCTTTTTCCTGACTCAATAAAGTCGTCTCTAACACTTCACCCACGACAGGAACGTACGATATAATACAGCATTTTCCTTTCTTATACCTCTCATATAGAGTGAAACACATATGTTAATATGCCACGAACTTCTATAATATGGGAACCTGCTGATAACTGATACAAGCAATACAAGGTGTAACACACCACATGTAGATGCACTTCACAGTGTATAATTCTGCTTATAGTCAAGGCTGGAAGAAGCTGAATATGACTCCTATGCCGATAAATGTTAAGTCTGCCGTCTCCTATTACATACGAGGCGTATTCAAATGAAACTGGACCTATCTGCACTAAGTGAACATATGTACGATTAGTCCGATGACATCACTTCAGGCGTACACAGCACATACGAATCGTCAAATTTGAAAAATGCAATTATCCTGCGTCTCATAGTTTCCTCAGCAGACCGTTGCAAACATGGCGAGTGTGATACTAAATCCGTGAAGTTGATCAGCGAGCAGTCTCTAACAGATTAAGGATGACCAGTTGACATTCATTGCAGAATGCAGGCAGTTTATGGTGACAAAGGTGGGACTAAAACAGCAGTGAAGAACTGGAAAAAGGTGTTTAAAGAAGGACGTGAGTTAATCGAAGATCTAGGGAGGCTAAATCTGGCGCATAGTGTTGCGTCAGAAGCAGCATCATCAAAATTGATGCAGCAATTTGGGTCACCATGCACTGTCTGCATTCTGCAGAATTCATTCAACAGAATTGACGTAATCGTGCACATCGTACATATGTTCATTTGGTGCAGTTAAGTCCGGTTTCATTTGAAGACGCCTCGTACTATTTTTTCCAAACCTCTTACAGTGGTAATGAATTGATAGTACATATACTTCCGGTGCCCAGTAAGATGGCTGTTTGCTTTATTCGCGTCGACGGTTTACTTGCGAAATACACGTAAATAAGATCCCCACTGCGGCAAGAGGTGGGTTCTGTTCGGGGCCAGCAAAGTCAGTATCCAGACTCGGACTGGCGATACGCACCTAACAGTGTGCACCTTCATCTGTAGCTACATATGCTCTGCACCACAGCTGAGTTACCTTATTGACGAGAGTAGCAGATTAATTTACGACATTATTAGCATCTCAAAGACCAAACGAGAACAAGAACTGTCAGCGGTTTGGAGTGACGGCACATGGTTTATATCGGCGTCTGCAAGGCCAACTCTGCACCAGTAGAAATTGGTTTTCCCGTCGCCACCGCATCATCCACCTCGTTCAAAAGGTGGCATTTGTAGACCAGCGCCTGGCTTTTTTAAACATTACCATCTCCATACTGATACCCTTTTTCAAATGTATGCACCAACAGCAGATTAAGACAAACACGATCACACTGATTTATACGAAAACCTCCATGAAGTTCTCCGGCGAACCCACAGCTAATATAAGATCTGTATCTGCGAATTCAATGCCAGAATAGGGCCTCGTCAACATGGTGAAACGTATGTAGGGGCCACACTTTGGAGAAGGAAGAAACGACTCACGTGATAGACTGGATACTTTCTGCGAATCAAATCGACTGTTCCACTGTAACAGCGTTTTTCCAGAAGCCCATTCGCGAGAGGTACATACATGTGGGACCCAGTAGACGTCATCGTCATAAAATTGACCATGTCATGTCCAATCGGACATCGGCAACATATGTCACAGTAATTGGTCCCATCGTCTTTTCCATGTCCGTTGCCACTTCGATTTACAACTTGCAAAGGTTCCTGATGCAGCAATCAAATTTGGGTCCGGAGACGCTTATCGATTGCTACTACCTTCATATCTAGCCAGCTACTTTGAGCCCACATGGTTATCGACATTGATGATAACTATGTAAATCTGACTGCAACAATCCCATCCATTGCAAATGCAGTTAGTCTCCCAGCACCCACTCATACCACAAATCATTTCACCTGCCACTCAAGCTTTGTTATAGTAGCGGCGTAAGATATTTCGGCCTTCAAACAACCAAATAGCCTCCAACACCCTAAGCGTGATCAGCCGTCAAGAACTGAAAGAAAATCATGACACCGTTGGCCGTGAACGTCTCCTGAAAGCTGCAGAGTATCAGCGCAGCATCATATTAGCTACGCGTAGCCTCGCCGAGCACTGCCAAGTCATTACATGTCTGAAAGCTTCTGATGGATCTTGTACAACGTGAAAGCTGGGTATCGATTCAATCATGAAAGATTACTATAGCAGCATGTTCAGATTGTCAGAACCCCCTCCAATTGCCCTCCATCCACTTTTCCTCTTCTTCCAGAATTCTTGCCCTCAGAAATTCCCCATTCCCTTGAGTCAGTTCAATCTAAAATATCACTAGGTGTAGATGGCATTACTGCAGAGGTCATCAAGACTTGCGGTCTAGCCCTTTATCAAATTATAGCCCAACGTTTTAGACGTTATTTTTATTCAGTAGAAACACCTACTCGTTGGCGCAACTCGAGGACAAAAGTCTCGCACAACAAATGAGACTAAGAGGACGTCGGGAATTGCTGTCCAATGACTCTTCTCACGGTCACTTACAAGCTGTTTACAAAATGCATTCTAGCCAGAGTCCGCACTACTCTCGCTCAACAAGGCGTTCGATATTTTATACATCACACTGGACTATATTGCAACCTGATGCTGCCGTATTGAAGTAGCCCCAAAGTTCCAGAGACCCTTGTTATTCACCTTAATAGACTGTAAACAAACTTTTGATTCGGTATAATCGAGATGTATCTAGCGTTCACTGTTACAACAAAGTGTCGTTCCTCGTTATATCCGCCAGGGGGATTCTATCTCTTCGAATCTCATATACGGAAAAGGCATTTGACAAAGTCTGGAAGGATGGACTTAGAGTCAAGCTAAGACGAAGTGATGTTTGTGGGAAGATGTACAAGTGGATCAACCACTACCTCAAACAAAGAACGGCCAGAGTCCAAGTACAAGGGCAGATGAGCAAAAAGGTGACACTCGAGCAGGGAGTACCCCAAGGGGGAGTACTGTCACCCACACTCTTCCTGGTATATATAAACGATATTACAGAGAATATACCAAGAAGAGTCCATAGCTCAATGTTTGCAGACGATCTGGCTATGTGGACCTCTGAAAAGAATCTCACCATAGCAAGAAATCGGATGCAAACGGCCCTAACATCGCTGGAAGAGTGGGCGAACTCATGGCTGGTCAAAATAAACGAGGAGAAAACCACGTGCACAATATTCTCGCTCTCATTAAAACCCCAAAGTACCAAATTAAGCCTAAATGGCAAAATCCTGCAGCCAAACGACAACCCAACCTATCTGGGAGTCACATTTGATCGGCGCATGACATGGAAAAGTCAGATTGAGAGAAACCGAATGAAAGCCAGAGAAAGAATGGCGATCATGAGGAAACTTGCTGGCACAAGCTGGGGAGCAGACGAAGGCATACTAAAGAAACTGTACACTGGAAGAGTGAGACCAGTTCTCGAGTATGGCATCGCGGCATGGACAACAGCAGCGAAGGCAAACTTCGATAAAGTTAACAAACTTCAAAACCAAGCCATGAGAATCATAACAGGTGGCATGAAGTCAACGCCAATTGTAGAACTTGAAAAGATTACAAAACTGCAATCCATGACCGACAGAAGAGACTGCAGAGCCCAGCTGCAGTCAGAGAAACTCCGAAGACTGACGGACCATCCAATGTACCAGAGGCTAAACAATTTGGGAACTGGGAAACTAAAGCGGAGAAACTTTGCAGAAATAGCCAAAGCAAAGATGCACGAAGATCCCATAAACGCACTAACAACACCAAAACCCATCACTACTGTACGAAAACCTACTTGGAGGCAGGATATATTTCCAGAGGTGGTAGAAAATATACCAGGTATTGCAAACAAAAACTGCCAGACCGAAAAAGAAAGGAGAGACACTACCCTTAGCTTCATAACGAAAAGCTACCCAAGCATGGACTGGACCCATGCATACACCGACGGTTCTGTAACAAACACTACACAGAACGGAGGGGCAGGAGCATTCCTGAACCTACCAAATGGCAGAAAAATAACACTGTCATTCGCTACTGGTAAGTACACAAGCAATTTCAGAGCGGAGGCAGAGGCACTGAGGGCGGCAGTGGAAGAAATGGCAACACACAGTGAAAATGAGAGCCACATAGTCTTGCTGACAGATGCTCTCGCCGTAGTCACAGCGCTAAAAAGCCAGAAAAACACTGAGCTTAATGACTTAAGAGCAGCACTCTGCAAACTGTGCCAGCTGTCCGCACCAAAAAGGGTAGTGGTACAGTGGGTTCCGTCACACTGCAACATCCAAGGCAACGAGGAGGCAGACAGACTGGCAAAAGAAGGTGCAAGGCTACCACAAACAGATACCAGTATGACGTACGAAGAGTCAAAACGGCTTATCAAAGCCAGGTACATTACCAAATGGGAAACCAAACATACTGGTTACACCAAAAACGATGCCTATTACCAGTTGAACCGAAGAGAGCAGGTCGTTGTCTTCAGACTTCGCACTGGCCACAATAGATTGAGGTACCACCTATTCAACAAATTGAAGATAGGGTGTACCGACGAATGCCCGTGCGGTACTGGTAAAATGACCACTGAACATCTGCTGCAGAACTGCCCGACATACGGGGATCAGAGAGAGCAGATGTGGCCATTGCCAGTGGAACTGCAAGACAAGCTCTATGGTAGTGGCGAGAGTCTCAGGATGACCGCCGCTTTTTTCGAAAAAATAATGGTTACTGTCTGACTGTGTACGCAGAAGAAGAAGAAGAAGAAGAATCTCATATACGCATGTTTGGAATCAGTCATCAGCCGATGCAACTGAGACACCTTTGACATTCATACTGGCGGCAGACGCCTCAATTAGCTTTGAAATTCCGACGACATAATGTTAATTACAGAGTGAGCAGCAGAAGTCAACCAAATGAAGCAGCTACACGCATGGTGAGCGCAGGAAAGCGGGACTGGAGATGAGTGTCTCGAAAACCAAAGTGTTGCACAATCGTTTCGCCAATTGTGATCCAGTCTTCCTTGGCGGGGTGCAACTATAGGATGCCATCGAGTACTTATATCTTGGTCGTCTCCTTAAAATGGAGAATAACCTTGAACCTGAATTGACAAGACGTGGCAGCGCGAGCTTGATATCCCTCTCGTTCGTTAACACGGTCCTTCTCGGTTTTCACCACCAGAAATTGCGATCCTCGATCTTCAATTCTACTGTGCTCATTGCTTTGTCCTACGGTGCTGAAGCATAGCATTCACAAAATCATTGGAGGATATATTGAGAGTGACCTAGACCTCTCTGGTGAGACGCTTGGTCATAATAACTCTCTTTAACCAGCATATACAAAAGCTCAACCATTCCGACATACGACGATTGTCCTTGGCGAATAATGAGGTAATCTTTGCAGACAAGACAAAAACATGGATGGGCAGGTCACATGCTGCAACGAAACGATGGCTGACGATTTTTAACAGAAATCTTGTACTCCCCCAGCCTCTCCCCTTGAGGTAAGGGAACAACGGGAAGACCTCCAATGCGTTGGTCAGACTCAATGAAACAACATCCGAGACGCCTTTGGAGGAGAACTTACCAAGCACTGGACTTTCGTGGTCCAAGACAGGATTCGCTGGAGACAAAGTTTGAACCCGCAGCCGAGGAACGAGCCTTTAAGATCAAGATATATATATATATATATACATAGTGCGTTGAACAGAGTTGTATGCTATTTTCTAAGCATGGCTCACCGCTCAAGATGTAGGTATAGTCTGACTACACAGACTGTATAAACTAGTGTGGATGTAACAAGTAACCCCCCAGAAGACTAGGAAAGGGCAACAGTACTCCCATATGAAAAAAAAGACATACATATAGAGGAATATCATTACTTAACTAGCGGAATTAACAATCGAGTACGATAAGACGCTACAAGTTGCTTTCGTAGACCAAGAGTAGGCATTCGGTCAAGTGAATAGATACCGACTGTGGACAATATTAGAACGTTAAGGAGTAAAAAAAATGTGACCAACTTGTGCAACAGTTTTTGCGTAAATTGAAAATGTACAGTAAGAACAAACTCAGAATGTTACGAACATATTCATAGTGGGACGGGTGTACGGCAAGGTTGTGTACTAACTCGTTGACTGTTTATCACATATGTAAAAAAGACAACACTAGTGAGGGAAAAACCTCAGAGATCACTTAAATGAAATTCTCTTTGTTGCTGACCGAGCGATAATGGCAATCTCTGAAAAAACCACTGCAGGAATATATCAACAATCTTCATGAGGTTGCGGTTCTATGATGTACGGAGGTATGTATGAAAATCAACATAGAGAAAACTGAAGTTATAATGAAAAGAAATATAAGCAACAATATTCATACAAAACCAACAAGTAAAACAGGTGAGCAAATTTATGTACCTGGATAACATAGTCTTAACAGACGGCAGTGGCGACACCGAAATCCAAAACAGATGTAATAATGCAAGTTAAAGCGTTGGGCAAACGTCACCGATATCACAACGTAAGCACGTGACAACGGATACAAAAAGAACGCTATACAACACGATATACCCACATTGTGTTATTAGTGCCGGAATTGGACAATCATTGATAACAGAAACATAGTAACAACAGAGATGAAATGCCAGTGCAGAATGCTTGGAATAACAATAATGGATAGAATTAGAAACGAAGATATTAGGAGACAAGTAGGTACAACACCAGTAGTAGACCTCATTAAATGACAGCAAACCAAATGGTTCCACCACGTGACACGTCAAACACCAAAGAATATAACTCAGAAAGCAATGATATACAGAAACAGTGGCTACATACGAAAGCATTGACCACGCAAAAGATAGGGAGCAGAAATAACAGAAGCAGTAAAGTTCTCCGTGTACGAAACACGTACTAGGTCAACACAGCTCTTCATAGCCTGACGCTGAAAGGCATACAAAAGTCAAAAGAAAGAAAGAAAGAAAGAAAAAAAGAAAGGCTAACCACATTTCACTAGAAAATATTGTTTTTAATAATATGAGTTATTACTATTACGATAAACAATCAATCACATTTGATTGAAAATATTTTCTTGTTTCTATGTCAACAATGTGTTCAACGTTTTGCAGATATATGTTTTTATGGTATCAATACCAACATTTTCCATTTATAATCTCTCATGGTGAATATTTGATAGTTTTTAGACACGTTTTCCTCAGAGAATGTCCGTTCTCTAAGTCGTTTAAACGTTAAATAAATACGAAGGCAAATAAATACGAGTACATCTGGAAAAACATCCTATCTCTATTGTGTACAATAATTCTAAACTTGCGAAGAACATTCCAGACTTGCTGGTCTCAATCTCATCTGGTTCTCCGATAAATTCTCTTAATTGAATACGCTCATGACCATCTCCAAGAGCACTTTTTTTAAATAGATGAAAGACGCTCAGTAGCATGTTTGAGCGCTTTCGTCACCAATTGGGACAGTTCCAGCTAAATAATGGGCGTTCAGGGCAAGGGAGATAAGGCTGGCGACTCTAAGAAACACAAGTTACCTGAATGTGTTGAACGAACGCAGGTCACGCCAGGGTTAATCCCCGTTTCAACACTAGGTCGACAAAGAAACGATGGATTAGGTGCATGTTAGGTAGAAAACTGTATCTAGTACAGGGATGGGTGTCAGAACTGACCACTCTGGCGTCAGACTTGACAAGGATGAGGGTTGTTGACAACGAATATTTACAGGCCAGGCTACCACATTTAGAATGACAGTGACTCGTGAGTAGACAACCAATAACATTTTAAACGGGGTAGTTCTAAATTGGAGTGATGGCTAAATCAGCCAACCTAGAGAAGACCGTTGGCAGCCATGTTTGTTTGTATGACACTTTAAAAGACATTTCAGAGATAAATTCGGCTAACTGGCTGGAGATGGGGGAAGAGACCGGAAGAGAGAGAGAGTTTATGGGGTGGTTGTCCCATCATACACCTCGAGCTGAACCAGTCGTGCTTAATAGGTGCGTATGAGGGACACCTCCATAATATAGTGTTCTGAGTGTTATATGACTCGACAGATCGCCTCAGGACGGGATCTGAATGCGAGATGTGTGTACAGGACACCTTGTGAACGATGTATGTTCTGAATTGTAATACGAGTGTACAGATCGCTTGAGCAAGTGATCTGACCGTAAGGACGAATTTGTGATTGTGTGTTGAGTGTGTAGATTGAGGACGGCTGGCTAACTGAAGTCATTAAGTGGTGGCTAGAATAGTATTAGAGTTGTTAAATTTTGTAGTTGCAGGTATAGGCTTAGAATCTGGATTTTTATGTAGTTTCAGAAGTAACATCAACAGCATTTGATTATATCTTATGTGACAGTTAAATATGTATATTATGGTTATTTAGTTTAGAGTTTAGAAGTTCTTTAATTTTTGTTGATATAGTGCAACAATTATTCTTGTTAATAATTGATATTATTTTTTTTTATGTCAGCGATAGTGTTTACGGTGTTTTACTGTGTTGAAGTCGTGTCGTTGTGTAGATATATGTTGTAACACTTAAGATAAGTAAACTGCTCAGCTAGCCATAGACTCTACCACACAATGACAACACCATTATTGCAAAGTGTTCAAACAGTGTGGAAGGTGATGTAAACGCTTCAAACCTTATTTGTTAGGCAATTGATATATGACCAATGATGGGCAAGAAAAGGATTATTCTAAAATCGTCATTGGAAATCAAATCCATGAATTCTGACTATCCTTCATTCGTAAGACCTGTTACATTGTTATGTCTCTTTCTATGATGTTTCTTTTATGTAATGTGAATTGCGCACTCTGCTCTTTTCATTTACTTCAAACACCACAAAGCTCTAATTTAATCTGGAAATATAATGACAAAATGACTTCAGTAATTCTCTGTGCAATTGAAATAAGTGAATGTTTATTTTACTCGTATGATCATTTGGTAAAGTCTTTGCATTATTGCAAACCAAACCACAAGAGATCTCATTTTCCAGACTACTAAAGTGCAGTATGAAATATATTTCTTACTGTCGCACAGTGACTTTCTCTTCAAAATATTATGCAAATGTGTTTATAGTTCGCTTGTCTCTTTGATAGCCAGGGTCAAGAACATTTGTGGCCTCAGCATGAGAAAACCAGTGTATATCAGTGACTCGCTTTACAATAGGTAAATCACGAAGAGCAGGAAGTAGATGGATTGATCTGTACACTAAAGAAACAGCAGACGTTGTCAACTAACTCAAAGACTTCACGTGCTGAATAGATATTATCTATATCAGAATGACTCAACACACTTGGCGATTATCAAAGCAGTAGATTAGGTGACCTAGAGGTTGCCAGATTGATTTATAATACCTATGCACGATTTTCAAATCACGTCGTACTCAATTTGACAGACCGAGCATGTCTGGGGTTATTACATTGTATTAGGTCTTCTCCCAGTCTACCCAGATGTAAATGGGTACCTGAGGAAGCCAAAAGTAAATGGGTACCTGAGGAAGCCAAAAGAAAACTTCGGAGCCAAAGTTGAAGCTGCGGAGTTCGCCCACTGTACTCGGCAAGTTCAGCCATGATAGGGATTGAGCACATATGTCCGGCCCTCTCGCCCATGTGGAATGAAGTCGGTTCTATAAACCATTTTACATTTGATCGAAAACGTGGTATGTGTTCAGTAAGGGCATTTTCTTGCAATATGTGGTTTATAAACCTGCACGATATGTATTTTCAGCCACTAGTTAATGCCTTTATTAATGTGATCAGGAAAATGCAAACATTTTCATTTAGAAAAAAAAATAGATATCTATATTGCAATTGTTTTAATATATGCACGGCGCCTAACGAGCTCAGAGCTCCTAGGCATCAGCATACTTAATCTAATGGAAAAGCAGCTCTACTTAGAAGTTGTAGTTAGAAAATCACAAAATACTAGTTTTGGAAAGAATAGAGCTAATTTCACTTTTCAATTAAGTGTTTAAAGTCGAATAAAGAATTTGTTCATGTGGCATGCCAACTGATTACGTTAAACCATTGTTAGAGAAACATCTACCTCAAGTGTTATGATACAGACCTCCTGTATGGAAACAAGATGTAGTTGTGGTCCAACGGCAAAATATATTTTCAAGGACAGAATAATCCATTAAAAACGTAAAGAATTTTCAGAACACGGATATACTTAAAGTTTTCAACATTTTAAACAAACAGATCACATTTTTTGCGGAGAGGAAGACTAACGTCTAGACAGGCAAAACATACTGATCAGACATGTTAGTCAGGGTCAGGCAGAACATACTGATCAGACATGTTAGTCAGGGTCAGGCAAAACATACTGATCAGACATGTTAGTCAGGGTCAGGCAAAACATACTGATCAGACATGTTAGTCAGGGTCAGGCAAAACATACAGGTCAAGACCCTCACCTCGGCTTCCTAGCAGCCCTCCCTGAAAACGGGCTGTTTTAATGGCAGCCTGGCTAATGTGGAGAGGGATCGTAGTGATCCCCGAAGTAGTGAGTGACACGCAGATAAAGCCAAGCTTTAGGGCTCGGGTTCACCTTCATCAGCACGCTCGAGATCTGAGGAAAGCGACTGCAGCCTGCCACTTAACGTACTTTTGAGGACGCACAAAAGAGTAGCAAACTAATTGTGAGCATCCACAAACATCACAAACAACATTTTCTGTACCATAATTAAGTTGAGAAATAAAATTATACCACCAAAAAAAATATTTCACTATAAATTACCATATGTTACTATATTTTATGATTAAGTGCTAGAAAAATACGATCGTGTATTTGTTGTAGGATGTTGTCTTCAATGTTTTTGTTAACGCGAAGCAAAAAACAAAATAGTAACATACTTTGCTGATATCCTTAAATCCCTAATAGATTTGGAAATAAATTTTCTTTATTTGTCCCTTACTTTCATTCAATTTTTGAAGTAGAAAATGTTCGCTCACTTTCCTTCTTTATACTTCGCTATTTCATTCTTTGTGTTTATGTTTGTCTGTTCTTTTTTGTTTATTACTCATTATTTCTCGCTGGTTGTGCCAATCTATTTTACTTCTTCGGTTAATCCCATTTACTTTTTCTGTTTGTATTTCTCAATAACTCTCTTCTCTCACATTTTTCTTTCTCCATTATACTTCATTTTTCTCTCACTATTTTGTGCTTCTCTATTTTACTTCATGTATTTCTCTCCCTCATTCTTTCTGTTTGCATCTCTCTATAACTATTTGTTTTCTCTCATTATTTTTGGTTTTTTATCTTACTTCCACTATTTCTCTCCCTCTACCACACACATTATTTATCTCGTTCTATCTCAATATTTCTTGATATCTCAATGTGAATTCTTCTCGATCTCACTTCCTATGTTAAACTCTCTTACTCTTTCTGCTCTTTCGTATATATCTCTAGATCGTATTTTCTTTCGTGCTGTCAATCATTCCCTGTCTCGTCTAAATCTTAGCAGAAACACAAAATGTGTTTCTAAAATAATCCATATTTCGGACCTGTCATCGTTATTTTTTAAAGTTCAATTCACGAAATGTTTACTACAATACAACACAGTGTTTCACCCTTTGTGTTTAAATGACTAAATACTTGTGATCCCTCCCGCTTGGGACCTAGAAATGCAATGGACGCACTTCAATGTTATTTATGTAAAACCATCTACTTGAGATTTAAACGGCTGTGTAACAGCTATAAACATAGAAGCCATTAAACGGGTGTCTCGAGTGGCAATGAATGTGACATTTAACGAACCCATCACTGACGCTGAAGGAGATACGGCCATTGTGGCTCTCTCTACGAGAACGGCCTCAGGGGTGAGCACTACAAGAGCATCGGGGACATGCATTACCAGAAAGCTCAATGAACTCCTCTGCTTCATGTTGGCTGAATGAGTGATCCCACAAGAGCTAAGAATCATTTAATCGTCCATATTTATAAACGAAAGACCAGCGCCGGGAGCGTGACACGCACTAGGATTGTGACAAGCATTGAGAGTGTGACAAGCATTGAGAGTGTGACAAGCATTGAGAGTGTGACAAACATTGGGAGTGTGACAAGCACTGATAGTGTGATAAGCACTGAGAGTGTGACAAGCATTGAGAGTGTGACAAGCACTGAGAGTGTGACAAGCACTAGGATTATGGCAAGCATTGAGAGTGTTACAAGCACAAGGAGTGTGACAAGCACTAGGATTGTGATAAGCAGTGAGAGTGTCACAAACAAAGAGTGTGACACGCACTAGGATTGTGACAAGCACTAGGAGTGTGACAAGCACCAGAAGCGTGACAATCACCGTGGCAATTCGCTGCTGTGTATGGCATGACAAATGTATTGTAGCACGTGTATTGTTCAACTGTAAGTGAAAACATCTCCACCCCAACCTTCACCTTCGAGAATGTCAATGCGTTTTTAACAATCGACGAGGATTGTGACAAGCATTGAGAGTGTGACAAGCATTGAGAGTGTGACAAGCATTGAGAGTGTGACAAACATTGGGAGTGTGACAAGCACTGAGAGTGTGACAAGCACTAGGATTATGGCAAGCATTGAGAGTGTTACAAGCACAAGGAGTGTGACAAGCACTAGGATTGTGATAAGCAGTGAGAGTGTCACAAACAAAGAGTGTGACACGCACTAGGATTGTGACAAGCACTAGGAGTGTGACAAGCACCAGAAGCGTGACAATCACCGTGGCAATTCGCTGCTGTGTATGGCATGACAAATGTATTGTAGCACGTGTATTGTTCAACTGTAAGTGAAAACATCTCCACCCCAACCTTCACCTTCGAGAATGTCAATGCGTTTTTAACAATCGACGAGGAATCGAGGACATGATATTTTTTTTACCGCATGTCAACTCCAAGAGAAAAGTCCAGAGCACAACAGAGATAAATGGCATAGTTGTGGTTCCGAAGAAGGCATTTGATACCGTGACCGGAAATGGGCTTTCACAAATCATTTATAAGCTGAGTGTAACTGATCAATGTGGCACTATATTCAAGCAGTCCCATTATGCGTGCTCGTGTAGTGGACAATAGCGAGACATCTAAAACGTTTCCAGTAATTAATAGTGCAAAACAATGACTCTGAAAAGCACCTCATAGCATATTTTAAGAAAAAGACATGGATCGGTTCTCTGGTATGTTCGAAATTTTTATTCGACTTTCATAATCAATAACACTAAGACCATGTACCAACCAGACCCATGTAGGTCAGATGAGGAGTCCGTGATACTATTAAAAACATTCGAGGATGGGAATACATTCATTTCCCTGGGAACCACTCGGCCGGGACTCGAACAACTTGGATTATTAGGTGGTCAAGCGCCAGGGTTACTTACTTGCTTAATTTCTTGATTACTCGTTCATCATCGGTGGATGTAACCGCTGCTGTTGCTGACTTGATGTCAAAGGAATTTTATCTTAGGCACTGGTGATCTATTGGGTTATAGTCAGTCCTTTCAGCGTTTCGTTGATGGTGTGGTTTATTGCAATGGAGTTTGACAATTTGATGTAGGTACACCCGCACTATCTTCTTCCTGTCTCGGGGTAACAAGCTGCTGTCCAAATGCTTCAACATTCATTCATTCTTCTGAGCATGTAGATATTGTGCCCTGTTTTCATGAAAAAAATGCATAACTCGTCAATGATAATGGCCTTAGGTTGGAATTGTGGAGATTTTTCACGTCCTCTTTGCGGAACCTAATGTTGGCCATGCGTTTCTAGAAAGATATCTGGATCACTCACAGTTTTTTCTCCATTATGTTTGCAAGTGACCATGTTTCAGTAGCATTGCACATTGGAGGTAACAGTGTGGGGTACACAACGCCATGTTTTTGCATTTGATTTAGCCGTGTGGATCTCTGAACGATACATACGACAGAAAGTAATTCGGATACATTATGTTTTACCATTATTGGGGAAGTAGGTTAATGCTTAAAAAAAGATAATAGAATTAGACCCAGTAACACATACACAACCTTCTCAGAATATACACTTTTAAATTACAACTATATGAAAAAACATATGCAACTGGACGAAAACTCGCATCTGGTATGTATTACTTGTAATTGACGTCTGACGTAAAAACCAGAGATAGAGTTAATCTGGGTGTGTTCAAAGCATTGAATGACAATCATGAAAATAAAATTGAATAAAAAACAAGATGGACACTGGATGGGTGAGACCATTTCTAGAAACTGTCATAGCAGCCTGAGCAGCTGAAGCAAAACTAAGGAATGATAAGTATAACATAGGGTTTGAGGCCCACACTCATACGAGAACTATAATATGCAAACAATAGAAAACTTATAGACCAGCCAATCTACCAAAGAATAGATGGGCTTGACAGGGGACGACTCAAGCGGACCAACTATGTAACGTCAGTTACAAAACGCGGAGAACAAATTCCTTAATGGGGTCCTCCCAAAAAAAATTCATCCGTGCTACACTCATGGTTCCAACCATGAAAACGACGGATTCCTGAGCCGGTGGACAATATTCCCGGAAGACAATATATTTGATATAATTATAACTTATGACGAGGTCAAGAGGTTTATCAAGTGTAAATTCAAGAATAAGTGGAAAGTCAATATGTCAATATTCAAACGTCGCATATTACCAGATCAAAAGACATTTGAACAGATGGCAATATTTAGGACCCGCAAAGGTCGCAACTGACTGAAGCATCTTGTATTGAACAAACAACAGATAATCAATGACTGAATATCTGTCCACAGCACTGACAATATGACGGTCGAGAAATGCTACAAATGTATTGCCTACCGTATAATGTTTAGAGAAAGCAAACATAGCCGTCTCGACTGCCACTCTTCGACAAGCTCTTCAAATGTACCAATAACCTAAAGATAAGATTTGCTTTCTTTATATATATATATATATATATATTCACGTTGATGGCTGAAACTTAAAAAGAAGAAGATGATAATAAAAGAGAAACACACATTTAAAATATTAAAGTGTACATTTTATGTTTATGGTGTGTGCATGCGCACCAAATTTTGAATTTGATAATGGCGTCACAGTCATTACTTCTCAATATTACACTTTAAAATAATTCACAAATTGCTTACAATTTTCCTTCCTGTCTCATGTAAAAAATCAACATTGCCATTACAAGCAGCCGCTGCAAGATCTCGGAAACGAGTTTAGTGTTAAACGACGAGTTGCAGAGAAAATCTATGTTTTTGGAGCAAAATGTGGGACTAATTGCAAGTGCAGAGAAACAGACTTATTTTAAAAAGCT